>JAYESA010000012.1:113502341-114102341 GCA_036927795.1 Iris macrosiphon | reverse complement strand
CCATGGTGACGGACATTTGGCTTCTATGCCAACCTCTTCTACACAATGGATACCTATCCACGTGGCTTTTACGCCGTGATCTTAGTAGCAACCGTACGTGTTGTGTCCCCTTAGTTGGACCCACGTCATCCGCTCAGTCAAAAGATCATCTATACGTAGGCATTGGTTACTTTAACCGTTGTGTAAAAGGGTGCTGTACTTTCCACTCCTCGGTTGCTACACCAACGGAGTGGTCACTGTCACCAAAGACTCTATAAATAGAGGCCCCTGTCAATGGGGAACAAGGTCGAAAAATTTGGTCAAGAATACCAATATCAGATCCAAGGTCGATAATTAGAGAAGATCGAACAAGGAGGAGTAGAGAGAGAGAGAGAGAGAGAGAGAGAGAGCCCGGAGCTCGGGCAAAGAGCGGGGATCGACGACTTCGGCATCGTGCATCCACCATCTCCTACAACCTTCGAAGCTGCTACCTGTCTTCTACGGCACTTCTTCAACATCGCGTGGTCCAAGGGCTAAAGTGATCGACCGCAGATCAGACACCTATAGAAATTTATACCCAGATTAAATAAATTGTACTCCCACATCCTCGTATAGGATTATATTGTATAAGTTTGTTTGTAAACCAAAGGGCGCGGGTTTCGCATAAACCCCATCATTGAAATACACTTTCATTCTTTCGTTTAATACCACAAACAACAGATGTGAGATTTCGATGACTGCGAGAGAGGACAAAGGCTGGCATGCAGACGGGACACAGGATTCATGAAGACGGAACATTAAGGTGTGAAGATCGCCTATACGTTCCGAATGGTGAGCTACGCCAGGAGTTGATGACCGAGGCTCATAGCTCGATTTATTCTATTCATCTCGAAGGTACGAAGATGTACCGAGATTTAAGACAATATTACTGGTGGCATAGGATGAAGAGAGAGATTGCAAGATTCATGGTGAGATATTTGGTCTATCAGCAAGTCAAGGCTGAACATCGGAGGACTGCAAGACTATTGCAGCCGCTTCCCATTCCCGAGTAGAAGTGGGAACACATTACAATAGACTTTGTCTCAGGATTCCTGTGGAGACCTAGCGGGAAGGATGCAGTTTGGGTTATCGTAGATAGACTCACAAAGTATGCACATTTCTTGCCCTTCAAAGTTGGGAAGTCCACAGAGATATTAGCTAACATGTATATGAGGCAGATAGTACGACTACATGGAGTGCCTGTCAGCATTTTATCGTATCGTGACTCCAGGTTCATGTCATATTTTTGGCGGAGTATGCATGAGAGTCTAGGAACTCGTCTCAAGTTTAGCACTGCATATCATCTACAGACTGATGGCCAGTCAGAGCGCATAATACAGATACTAGAGGATATGTTGAGAGCGTGCATGATCGACTTTGGAAGATCTTGGGAGGACCATCTACACTTGGTGGAATTCTCCTACAATAACAGCTACCAGGTTAGCATACAGATGGCACCTTATGAGGCATTATACGATAGAAAGTGTAGGTCACCGATATGTTGGAGTGACGTGGGAGAGCGTCAGATACTTGGTCCCGAGTTGGTGACACAGATAGTAGAGAAAGTCAAACAGATTCAGAGCCACCTGCGTGCAGCACAAGACAGACAAAAGCATTGGACAGATGCGCATCGCAGACCTTTGGAGTTCAAGGAAGGTGACCATGTATTTTTGAAGATATCGCCTACTTGTGGTACCATCATATTCGGAGGAAGAGGCAAGCTGAGTCCGAGGTACATCGGACCTTTTGATATCTTGGAACGAGTTGGCGAAGTGGCTTATCATCTTGTATTGCCTCCATCATTAGAAGGAGTGCATGAAGTATTTTGCGTATCGCAGTTGAGGATATACGTGGCAGACCCCAGCTACGTGCTTGATCATTTGGAGATTACAGTCGAGCCCAGTTTATCTTACGTAAAGCAGCCAGTGGAGATACTCGATCACAGTGAGAAGACTTTGAGAGGTCAGACTATTCGACTGGTCAGAGTTGCATGGAAGCATCATTCGCCAGGCGAGTCTACCTGGGAGCATGAGGATTCCATTCGACAGTATTTTTCGTATTTATTTGAGGACCAAGGTACGAATTTGCGTACCGTATTTGATTACCAGTTTGCTTTTAAATTCTCATAGCTATTATCGTGTTTTACTTTTAATTTCGGGGACAAATTTTTTTTAAGTTGGGAATGATGTAAACCCCCTCATTTATTTCTATAGATAGTCTGGTTATGGGTTAGAAAATTTTGGTTTAGCAGCAGATGTTTGAGGTTTAGAATTAAGGATGCAGATGTCTGATTCTTTAATTAAACCCTTGGTGCACCCTACCATTGTTGCAATATTCGGAGCCCAACATCAGCCTATAATTTCCAACATATTATTGCACTCTTGACTTGACATACGAATTTAGGCGCTGGACTTTTCCGTCACTCAAAATCATAATCCCTTGTGCTCTAATTTAATTTAACAGTTTCCCGTATCCAAAATCCATTATTTAATCACGTGTCGCGCACCTGTGTTGTTGCCATCAATTTTGAGACACTAACTCAACCCGTTGAGCCGGACCAATAAAGGGTCCAAGATTGACACTAAGCCTACACCATTCATGACCTTTGTGTCACTCCCAATTGAGACCCCAGGTGCCCCCGATTAATTTAAGAGCACATGATATTTTTATTTTAATTTAATTGGGGATACCAACTTTGACTAATCCCTTTTTTAATCCCAACTTAACCCAATGCCCTATGAATTAAGCCTATGCAAAACACACAACACCCCCTCACCCTACAAAACACAAAACACTAATTCTCCCACAAATTTTGCATCATTTTATGTGTTTGTGCAAATACCCAAAATTAAGGGGCTTAGTTGAAATTATTGCAATAGGTGTCGTCACCTCCTTGGTCCAAACCAAATGGATAAGCCTCACCCTCACTCATTGACCGACCGAGCCCATCCCCACTCTCTCTCCTTTGGATGAGAAATTTCCTCCATATGAAATATGAGCCATCCATTTAAATTTGGGCTCATCCTCACCACCCATTCTACACACACCTCCCAATAAAACATCACCCTCACCCCTCACTCCTCCCAAGCCGGCCCTAATCCCAACACCTAGGGAAACCCCCCCATTTCTCTCTCCTCCCTCCTCACAATTTTAGCCGAATACTTTTTCTCTTCCTTTCTTCTTCTTCTTCTTCTTCTTCTTCTTCTTCCTCTCCACTTCTTCTTCTTCGAGTGACCACCACCATTGCCGACACTCCCTGCAACATTACCTCCGGTCAGTTCTTCCTCCCCGAGCCGGTCACTCCTTCTTCCCCGACGAGTCAACACACTCCACCACCTCGATGACAGCACACTGTTACCACCGGCACCACCATCTCCAGTCGTCCCACACCACTCCACCACCGTCCCCGCTGCCACGAGCTACGACCCCGGCCGACTTCACTCCAGTGGCTGCCATCTCCACCCGTACCACCACACGCCACCAGCACCATCACCTCCATCTCCAGTCACCACCACCACACACCAACGCCACCTCCACCACCTCGAACCAATATCATCTCTAGACGCACCACTCCTCACCACCACCCATACCACCATACGCCACCAGCACCATCACCTCCATCTCTAGTCACCACCACCACCATCCTACTCCGGTCAGCACCACCACCACCTCGCCGAGGTGAACCCCTTCCCCCTCTACTTATGTATATTTCTGTGTTTTGTATATAGTTTTATAGTTAGTTAGTTTTAGGGTTGTGTTATATTTATATGTGAGATTTTAGGTTTAATAACATGTTATAATATGCATTGAGGGTAAAATGCAAAGTTGAATAATTATGGGTTAAATACGAATTAATTAAGGACATGGAATATATATACATATGATGGTTGAAATTGGAAATGTACTATATGTTGAGTTTAGAGTTTTAAATGCCATGTGAGATCTTGGGGTTTATTACATGATATAAAATGCATGAATGGTTGTAAATGATATAGATTTATTTAAGGGTTTGCTATACATTGAGATTTTAGGATTTTGGGATGCATGAGTTTAAGGTTTATTATATCTTAATATGTGAAATTGATGTTGATATTAAAACATTGAATATAAATGATGAACATAATTACGTAGTAGTTTTATTGAGAAATGGGAAAGATTGTACATGTTTGAGGGTTTGATGATTAATTATTAATTTAGTCAAGGACGATAATTGAACGTAATGATAATGTCTAAGAAGACCAGATGAAATCGAGGATTTGATGATGGTTTGAACCACAAAATATCGTGATAAATATAGTAAGATTGAGGTTTGGATTGATGATATTGTACAGATGATTAATTTGATTAGATGTAACATACCCCGAGTCAACCTTGGTCAACCCTCTAGCTTCGTGTCCAAGTGAGTTGTAGCTAAGTTTGAACATATGATTAGACGTGTGTCACATCTTATTGTAGCTTCGTGATAGTTTATTGATTGAGCTTGTATCTCGACTCTAGGTACTACGGGACCTGCAGACTTAGATATTGTACCGGATCCCCATCTTCAGCAGCCGGACCGAGAAAAGTGTACCTTGCCATCCTGTATTTCAGCTATCAGATATTTATTGTTTCATTATATACATTGTGCGCGTGTTTGATTAAGATCGTTACTTCGCGTCCGGATCACAACCGGGTGCAGACGTTCGTCGTAACATTTCGTAATGAATGCTAGTTGTTCGTAACACCTTGATGTACGTAGTTGTGTATATCGTAACCCTAGGACACATTTATACACTATTATCGTGCCAGATTTCCTGTATTCCTGATACTGACATCATGACTGGAGACTGGGATGACCTTAGGGTCGCATTGATTGATAGTTACTTCTGTATGACGAGACTGCTAGATAGAGGTTCAGGTTCAGCGCACAATCGTTGACCACTTGGGAAAGGAAAGACAGTTACTAGACGTTTGGGCTCCTCTGCACGCTCTTATATATGTGTATGTATTATTTCTGTAGTGATCCTATATCTAGAGTAGTTGTATCACCCGTGTAACTCTTTGCCCGGAGCTGCGGTATGTCCCGTGTGTTTCCGTGTCCGGAGCTACGATTTTATTTTGGACATCCCACGCATCGAACATTGTCTTTAAACTGTGTCTCACTTAGTTGGTTATGCTAGATTACACCGTCGTTGCACTTGTACTTTCTTTTGTACTCTGGCATGCTGTATTTTTGTACCTTGTTATGTCCCTCTGAGGACCTGGTCCCCTGCCAATTTTGCAGCATAGACGATTACGGAGCATTTGGAGTTGCTGATGGAGTTGCTTGTCTTGCGGGCATTAGTATCAGGTACTCATATCATTTCTACCGGCATTATGGTTACTTTATTCATATTGATTATTCATCTGCTGTTGTAGCCTAGTTTTTGTAGACTCATCTTTCTCGAGTCTATTCGAGTTTGTGTGTGTACTGGGCGGCCGACTGTAGCACATGTAGCTCATTCTTGTGTATTTCTGTTCATTATGGATTGAGACATAGATGTTTATATTTTCTGGTTTATTTAGATTGTAACCATTTTTATTACAGCTTATACGTATTCGAGTCGGACCAAAGTCTTGTCGAATGCGTAGTTGGCGTGTCACGTATTTCTGGTCCTACATATTTTGGGACTGGGGTACGACATAAACATCTTGTCATGACAAACCTTGAGGGATTTTATGTCGTATTAAAATCCCTTAACCTAACCCTAACCATGAGAGGAAGGGGCTGGCCCTATAAAAGGGGGAGAATAGTCTCTCTCTTTCTCCTCTCATTTATTAGTGCACTCTTTCTCAAATAGATTTCTCCCAAATTTGAGAGAAAACCTTAGCCACCCACTTCAAATCAATCCTATTTTCTCTTATTTTCATTCCTAGAGGAGGCTAAGGATCTTGTCATTGCTAGAGGAAGCATTGGAGGGAGCATGCAAGGAGGATTGTGTCCAACCTTCATTTATGTCCATTTGGTGGTGATACATTAGGAATCTATCTCCCAAAAGATAAAATCCCTATTTCCCTTCATCATTTCCATTCTAAATAATGTATTAGACCTACAAGGACATTCCCTTGGCTAAGGGCTACCAATAGGAAGAAGAACTAGGTTCATACGATGCCTATTATGAAAGTTATATTGACTTTTGTGGCCAAATAGGGAAAAATCTGAATTTGGACTACTAGGTGTTTGTAAGAATGCTTCTTTAGTGATTTTAGAGTAAGTTTCATGATTTAAGAGGGTATATGTCACGCCCTAGTCCCAAAATACATAGGACTAGGAACACGTAAGCATGTCAGCCGTATGTATATGGCAACTCCAATATATGTATACCATAATACACACGTACGCTGTAATATGAATATAAACTCACATGTGGTATAATTATAGTGTCACAAGTCACAGGTATACTAATCTCATCCACACAATAAGTTACAGAAAGAAAATAACTGAACTAGAATAAAGAGTCTGAATAATCCATAAATGATAGTCGGGTGGAGACAAATCCACTACCAATGACTATATCAATACCAGAATAAGGGAGAAGGGTATATCTCCAATATAAATGAGATAATGATATAAAGGTATCAGCGAAGGGATCCCTTGCTAGAGGTAATAACTGATGCTCAAAAGGTAAGACCTCCTTGGAAGAGATAAGTAGTAAGTCCTGATCCGTGCTCCTGCGAATAGTCATGAACATCTACACCTGGACAGGGACCAGGTCCTCAGAGGGATGTAACAAGATACATAGAAGAAAGCCAATTTGAATACAGTAAACATGCATAATGTTTGAAAATATATAAGTACGCTGTACAAGACAATCTATATGAATGCAAATGAGGACAACTTTTCGACGTATGGGCAGGGGTAGGCTACTCGATCTAAATCTCATAACTCACACACACGTCAGGCGACATAATCAGCCGACATACCGCGGGGGTAGCGACCCTCGTGACTCCATCAATCGACATACCACGGGGGTAGCGACCATCGGACACGACTACCATAGTGCGTGCTAGTTACTACGGTTTACCAGAGTGGTTATAGCCCATACGCCTACTGATTGTCCTCTATAATACTAAGTGTCAAGTGTGTGTCAACATATCTAATATATAGTAATGACTGAAAGAAACTACATATGCAATGAATATACAGAAATGTAATAAATATACAGAAATATACTAAGCATGCAAAATACTGTAAGCAATTTGGCAAGGTATCTTGCCTGGTAAGAAAGCTGCAAGGTGTAACGTCCAGAAGTCAAGCACACAGGATCAGAAGCTACGGCCTCAGAATGAACATATCCGGATGTTGAAATAAATATCACCAACGTTCCCAGAATAAGCGAGATAGCTAGAAAATACTACCCTTTCGACCAATTTGTACACAGGGGCAAAACGGTAATTTTGGATCAAAATGGGGTCTACATATGGCCCACTTTGCACCGAAAAGCGTGCCAGGGGTAAAGGTCTCTCAATGGGACAAATTATAGGTCAAACCAATTCTAAACGTCAATACGAACTCAACGGTACATCCAATTTTGGATTCTGGTGAATCGTACACAAATTCGCCCAAAAAGTCAACCGTGGGGCCCGTAAATAGACGACTTGGTCAACTATCTCGAATTGCGTGAAATATGGGTCACAGGACCAGCGCGATACCACGAGTCTAGTGGCATAAGTTTTGTCGTATTCTGACAAGCGTGCACTAAATGTGCAGGATTTTTGCAAAAGTTGCGATACGAGGACTTGTCGCGGATACGGGTTGATTCTGACGCGCACACGCGTCCGAATCAGTTTTCGCGAAAGCCCACACACTTGGGTATGCCGTGCGCACATTTTGGTGCACTTGGTACACGACTGGGCGGTCCCGTTTGGCGGGGCGTGCTCCGTATCACCAATTTTAAAGTTTACGAAAACAGGTTTTTCTAAATTTTTAACCTATTTTAATTCTGCATACAACATCAAATAAAATAATGTAATTGATAGAAAATAATCTAGGTTAGGTGGTCTTCACATAGAAAAATGAATTTCTAAGTTCGGATCTCTGTGGTGGGAGATACGAGTCCGTAAACATTGATGTTTACAACAGTTTTCCTGAAATCAAAAGTGGTCATTTTTCCTAAAGTTGGCGTCAATTTTTACCTAGTTTTGCATGCTGTTCGAAATAAACTAACACACAGTATTGGAAGGGGGATAGGTCGTGAACATACCAGTGAAGACGGGATCGAGTTTTGTCGAGCGATGGCACAAAAAATGAAGCGTGAACAGTGGTACGCTGCAGTGTATTTGCTGTGCGGCGCTCGCGCGGGGCGTTCGGCCGGCCGGCGGGTCCACGCGACGCACGGTGGCCCGGCGGCGGCGGGTCGACGGCGCGGTGGAGAGGGGGCTAGGCTTAGGCTTTTGAATTTTAGGGTTATATATAGAGAGATCGAGAGAGAGAGAGAGAGCGGGGGGAGGGGGGCTCGCTAGTGCAGCGCGCGTGTGAGGAAAAAAAACAGCGGGGGGGGGGAGTATTTATTAGGGTTTTTCTTTTTCTTTTTTTTTTCTTTTTTTTCCTTTTCTTTTTCATTATTCTTTTTCTTTTCTTTTTCTTTTCTTTTCTATTTCTTTCTCTTTTCTATTTCTTATTTAATTACATTATTATTATTACTAATAATAATATTAATAACATTATTATTATTATTATTATTATAACTATTACTTATGATTATTACTATTTCTATAATTATTATTATTAACATTATTATTATTATACTATTTATTACTATTTCTTTTATTCTTTTCTATTAATAAACTTTATATATATAAATAAATATATACCTATATATATACATATATATATATATATATATATATATATATATATATATATATATATATATATATATATATATATAATTTGAGGAATTTATATTGGTGCATACAATAAATCTATCAACTGTCCACAGGGTCTCCTACATGAAAGTAATTAAGAAAAAAATTATAATTGCTCCATAAATCCTCTATTACACAATCACCTCGAAATAAAAAAAATTCAAATAAATTCTATTACTTCTAATTAGTTAATAAATGCTATAAATCAATTAAATAATTAATACTGTTTATTAAAATTAGGGGTTTTACAGTATATGTGTCTACAAATGGATACGGTGAGTCTGTATCATGATACACCATGACAGGGGGTGAGATTTGAGTATTTCAATGTATTTGGAGTCCTAGTAGGTCAATTTTCTCATGTTGCAATATAATTTTTATTTGTGTTATTTATATTGTATTGAATATTTTAGGATTGTTTCAAATTAGTTGAGGGTTAGTATCATGATGGATTGATATTAGAAGTGGATATTTAGTCTGTTGGTTCAATTATATAGAGAGCTTGAGGGGGGTTGTGTGCTGTGCAAATTTGTGCACAACAAGGTGGGGCCAAGGTGCATCTTGTGTTGCACTGTTGCAGTTTGTGGGAGATGCACAACTACTGCATAAGTTGTAACTGCAGTTCATAGCAGCAATGTAGAAGTTGGAGCTTGAGGGGGGAAGCTCGATGTTACTTGAGAGCTCAAATGCAAGGCTTGTGCAGTGATTTTTAGGCCAAGGAGGAGTATGCAAGTGTCTACAGCATTTAGGATGGAGGGGATTTTAGAGCAGCAGTTGGGGTATGCCACTTGCTGAGTACTGCAGTTAGAAGAGAAGGAAGGTTTCTGTGCTGCTAGGTAAGTGTTCTGAAACAAGTAGTAGCAGTTTTGGGGAGTTGAGGGAAGCATGGAGCAACTGCTAATGCATGATGGAGTAACTTAGTATTCAGTCCCGACTTTTGGGGAGTGAATGACTATGGGTAATGCCCGGAGTTGAGCACATCTAGGCTAGTGAAGATAGTGTAGTATTAGTTGACTAATGTATGTGTATCACAAGATGGGTATTGTAGTGCCCCATTCTCCCTATTCGGGAAGCGCGGCTAAGAAATACTTGGTATCGTTCGATCGGGACAGATTGAATGAAGATCCTTTCCTTGTTACGGACTGGTTTCTTCAAAATTATATCCCACATTCAGCGGATCATGCCTCGAGGAAGGACTCGACGGCAAAGTCGCGAGGGGCCTTTCTATTGTATTTTGTTTCATTGCCCATTTTAGATGCTGCTTGGTTGCTTTCTTGTTGGTTTTGTGACTTGCATTTACTTGAACAATTTTGATGAATTTTATTGTCTTCGTTTCATGAGCTTCATATTTTTGTATCGAAATCTGGGAGACCAAGGTAGGAGATATTGATCATCTGTTGGTGCATACAGGTGATCGTGTAGGTGACGCACGAGCGGAGTCTTGAAGATCTACTTTTTCTTTCCCGATTCTCGTTGTTGTGAGTGGCCTTACTTTCGATTAGCTCTATTTTTCCAAGTCTTTATTCTTAACAATCTGACTTGTTTGTGAGTTCTGATCAACGATACCATAAGAATAATAATAAATGAGTCCAGATAACAAGAAGTAACTTGGAACACCGATACTTTTTATACAAATTTTCGTACGATCATATTGTATGCGTGCTTGTCCGTTATGCATTTATCTATTTATGCTTCAGTTATAACTAGAACTTATTATTTATAACTGTGCAAATGAGTAGTGCAAAATATTTGAGATGTGATCACTTGAGCCGGTAGATTATTCCAATCGTACTGTGCTAAAGTAGTTATGTTCATTCTGATGGCTTGAAATGCTTAATTTATTAACTTAGTATTAAGACATAGTTTGGTCGAATAACTTGTGCACAAGGTTTGGTTCCTGCGAACGATCTCTACGGCACTGGGGCCAATTCGTTCCGGGCAAAACTCGGATGGCTACGCTAGTAAGACTAGCACGGGTAACGCGGGATCATATAGCGGGGCTTACTACCCTCGCTGCAAGGATTACCGTCTTACTGTAGCTATTGCCCACGGTGGCAATGTGTGCCATGACCCAACATATTACTGCATTATTTGTTCAAGCTAATGATGTATTCTTGACAGGGAAGAACATGGTAAGTCTTGTGCAGGTGGGTGCAACGTCGCAGGTAAAAAGTCACCGAACGGTGGCACAGTTATTCAGTCATTTATATATTCATTGCATGCTGTAACTCAAACTAAGGCAAGATAGAAAGTCCATATTAATATTTTGTTTGCCTCACCTGAATATTGTGTCGATTTGGTTAGTTGGGTTAGCTCGCCCTCATTGGTACTTTTTAAAGTACTGACCCTCGTTGTAGCAGATTTCCCGAGCCAAGGCGACACGGCAACTAGCTGAAGCTACTCCCCCTCCAACCAGTCCCGTACTCAACGCACTCCTTTTGTGCCTTTTGGAACTTATATAAAACATTTGGAGCTTGTGCACACCTCTTATGCAGCTCCTAGGAAAGGCGATAGCTTCGCCCGAAGGTGTCTATTATATTTTAAAGTTCTAGTAAAGGATGTAATGTATGGAACGACTATTTCATTTTGTATCCATCTTGAAAGCCCGTGCGACACCCCTTACTTTTGAGTTAAGAGTCTGTAATAAAGATGTACATTATCAATAAAGAAAAATTTTCTTCGTGTCAACTTCAAATATTTAGCTTCCAAATTGTGCTGATGTATTTCTAAATAAATATCATTATGCTAGGCCTTATGCGGGCGTGACTTACGCTCGCACGACATCACGCCCAGGGGACGGTTAGTGATTCTTTGGAATTGGGGCATGAGATATTGGTATCAGAGCACAGCTTCAGTTCCTTTGGTCTCGTGTCAGAAAAGTTTTCATAAGACGACCCTGTCCCTCCCAGTTGACCTCTTGAAATTATTTGGGTAAAATGAGATGCCTTCCATACAGTGAGTCCGTAATACTCTATTAGACTGATGTAAGTTCTTTATTTTTGAAGGAATGGCTCAAACACAAGGAACATGACAAGTGCGATAAGTACTTCAGGCACTTTGGCAAGCTCTGAGAGCCAACGACCTACGCCCCCCGTTGATCCGGTTGAGCAAATGATGTAAATGCTAGAGGCACAACAACGAAGGGATGAGGCTCGATAGGACAAGTTCGAGAAGAATATAGAAGCCCAATTTGTGATCCAATAGAAGCAGGTAGATGCCCTATAACAGATTGTTCAGACCTTAGCCTCCAACCATTTCGCAATGACAGTAGCGGTACCGGTGGAGCAACCAATAAATGAAGTCGAGACTCCCCAAACCCCAAAGAAGAAGGATGTGACTACCTTCGACTTTGCCGACTTCAAAAAGGTTTACAACACGTCCTTTCATAGGACCGAGGACCCCGTTGTGGCTCTAGATTGGTTGGTCGAGCTTGAAGATCACTTTAAACTCCTAGAAGTAGCTGATGACAAGCAAGTCGCATGTGCCGAGATCCAACTTCGTATGAACGCACATGATTGGTGGGATATGCACCGAAGATCTCTCTCCGCAAACGATGAAGGCGAGATGATCCTGTGGGCTACCTTCCATAGCACGTTCAAAAAGGAGTTTATTCCCTCACCTATTTGTCGTCCAAAGAAGAACGATTTTGTGCGTCTATAACAAGGGAGCATGTCGGTGAAGTAGTATGCCGTAAAATTCAACCGGCTGGCCAAGTTTGCTAACTCTTATCTGCCCAATGCGATGAGCCGAGCAAGTCGATTTGAAGGTGGCCCTCGACCTTCCATTCACGCGCATGTAGTCGCTCTACAGTATAAGATGATGAGGGAAGTCCTTAACCATGCCCTCGTCCTAGAAATGCAATATCCTTCTACTACTGCCTGCGCTGTGTAGCATTCTTATCACAAGCGCCCTAGTAATATAAGAGGAAACAACGCTAATAAGCATCCAAATAATGGCGGTCATCAGGGCAATCATACGGGAGAAATCATGGGTTGCGTTGTGCCAAATACAACTATACAGGGTACCAGGCTAGCGAATATCAAAATTAGGGATGCTTCAATTGTGGTCGGCTGGGCCATTATGCTCGTGACTGTCCTGGTCGCCCAAACCGGGTCCCTTCGTACCGTCCAGAGCAGCAAAATCCCGCTCAAGTACCCCAAGCAAATCGGCCTGCGTAATAACATGAGCGTTGTCCGAATACTGTGGGCCAGGTTTATGTATTGACGCGGGACAAGGCGTTCGCCTCGGACACCATAGTGACAGGTATATTGCTATTCAATAATATTCCTACACGAGTACTATTTAATTCTGGTTCCACACATAGTTTTGAATCGGCAAACTTCACGAGGGAGCACAAATTTATTTATATACCGTTAGGTCTAAGGCTTAGCGTCAGTACCCATCGGGTATGGACTTGCCTGCTGACTCAGTTTGTCGTAACGGCTGCATTTGCATCGGAGGAAGGAAATTGTCACATGATGCGATAGTTTTAGACATCAGGGACTACGATCTTATTCTGGGGTTGGATTGGCTTAGCGCTTGTTTGGTGACCATTAATTGATTATGCAGAAAAGAAAGTCGTGTTTCGTCTACCAGGTGAGACCGAATTTTATTATACGTACAGTCCATCGTTGAGAGCGTCGAATGCCGGTATGGTTATTTCTGTAATATCTGCTCGATGGATGATACATTCCGGCTATGAAGGGTACTTGGCGTCCGTTCAAGACACTCAGCAAGATTGCGTAAACGTAGAGTCTAATTTCGTTGTTGCTGATTTTCATGATGTGTTTCCAGATGAGTTTCCCGACATGCCGTCCGACCGAGATATAGAGTTCACTATAGATACATTCCCAGATACTCGGCCGATTTCTAAAGCTCCGTATTGAATGGTCCCTGTCGAACCGAAGGAGCTGAAGGTACAACTACAAGAACTGCTCGATCATGGGTACATCCGTCCAAGTGTATCTCCATGATGTGCACAAGTGCTATTTGTGAAGAAAAATGATGGTTCGATGAGGCTCTGCATCGACTACCGAGATTTGAATAAATCCACTATCCGAAAAAAGTACCCCCAACCCAGAATCGATGACCTCTTCGATCAAATACAAGATGCCTCAGTATTCTAAAAAATTAATCTTCGTTCGGGCTACCATCAATTAAAGATCAAGCCAGACGATGTGTCGAAGTCAGCCTTTCGCACTCTCTATGGCCACTATGAATTCTTGGTTATGCCGTTCAGATTGACCAATGCCTATGCCGCCTTTATAAATTTGATGAATCGAGTATTTCGGTCATGGCTCGACAATTTTGTAGTAGTGTTCATTGATGATATCTTGGTGTATTCAAAGAACAAGGAGAAACATGAGGAACACTTACGGACCGTGCTTCAGACTCTTCGGGACAATAAGCTATACGCAAAACTGAGCAAGTATGAATTCTGGCTATATAGTGTATCCTTTCTCAGGCATATCATATCTACGGGAGGCATCACAGTCGATCCAAAAAAAGTTGAAGCAATCATCGAGTGGAAACAACCTGCATCAGTCAGTAAAATTTGAAGCTTTCTCGGGTTAGCAGGCTACTACAGACGGTTTGTGAAAGACTTTTCAAAAAAAGCTTTGCCCTTGGCTAACCTCACTAAAAAAGGAGTCACATTCGAGTGGTCTGCCAATTATGAAGCTTCATTTCTCGAATTAAAGCAGCGTCTCGTCTCTGCTCCTGTACTTGCACTGCCAAACGAGAATATGGGATTCCAAATTTTTAATGACACCTCAGGCCAAGGCTTGGGAGTTGTGATCATGCAAAAAAATAAGGTGATAGCTTTTGCTTCAAGATAATTAAAGCCACATGAGCTCAATTATCCGACACATGATCTAGAACTAGCGGCGATTATGTTCGCACTGAAATTATGGCGACACTATCTTTATGGTGTGGCCTGCCAAATTTTTACAGATCACCAGAGCCTCAAGTATCTTTTCACTCAGTTAGGCCTAAATCTACGACAAAGGCGTTGGCTAAAACTGATCAAAGACTATGACTTGTCGATCAACTACACCACAGACAAAGGGAATGTTGTAGCAGACGCACTAAGTCGAGTATTTGTAGGATCTCTATCCGTCAAATGCAAGTTAAAGAAATAATTAGAGAGTATGGACATCGAGCTGCAAATTTGATATTGAGGTGGACTGATTAGGGGATCGCTAGCTCTGTTACTCCTTGAACCGAACCTGATAGAAAAGGTCAAGTCTGCTCAGGTGAACGACCCGTTCTTGTTGAAGACGCACGAGTAGATTTCAGCAGGAAATACGACTGACTTTGCAGTAGATGAAAGCGGAACGTTACGGGTAAGAGGAAGACTGTGCGTGTCCAATGATGTAGAACTCAGAAAGGAGATCCTCATGGCAGCTCACTATGCTGCCTATGTATCACATCTAGGAAGTACGAAGATGTATCAAGACCTACGCTTGATCTTCTGGTGGCAGAACATGAAGAAAGAAATGGCGCTCTTCATGTCACAATGATTGTCTTGTCAGAGAGTAAAGGCTGGGCATCAAAGGCCGGGAGAAGAGATGCAGAACCTTGCTATCCCGGAGTGAAAATAGGACCATATCATGATGGGCTTTATTGTTGGCTTACCAAAGATGCAATAGGGAAACGATGCCATCTGGGTCATCGTCGACCGATTAACCAAGTCAGCATACTTCATTGCTATCAAAGTTACTTCGAGCATCGATCGCCTGACTCAGATATACCTTGATGAGATAGTTCGACTACACGGCATACCAGTGTCTATTATTTCAGATCAGGACATACGGTTCTTTTTACGTTTCTGGGAAAGCCTTCAGTCAGCTATGGGGACCAAGTTAAATTTTAGTTCATCATACCATCCTCAGACAGACGACCAAACAGAGCAGATGAACCAGGTCCATGAAGATATGCTGCACCTCTGTTCGATCGACTCAAAGTCAACTTAGGAAGTCTATCTACCGTTGGCAGAATTTGCTTACAATAATAGTTACCACTCCAGCATTTAGATGGCCCCATACGAGGCTTTGTATGGGCAAAAGTGTAGATCACCTATCTGTTGGGACAAAGTTGGTGAGAGAAAGATCCTCGACCCGGAGCTAGTAGAGCAGACAGTTCAGAAGGTCCAGCTAATCCAAGAGCGATTAAATGTGGCACAAAGCAGACAAATGAGTTATGCGGATATCCATAGAAGATCCCTTAAATTTACAGCTGGTGATCACGTATTTATCAAGGTCACACCGATGCGTGGAGACGAGATTTAGAGTAAAAGGGAAGCTAAGTCCTCAATTTGTTGGTCCATTTGAAATTCTCAGGCAAGTCACCTTTGTTGCATATCAAATTGCGCTACCACCGAGCCTATCAGATGTGCATGATGTCTTTTACGTATTACAGTTACAAAAGTACGTGCATGATCCGAGTCACGTGGTAAATTTTGGTCAGTTGGGTTTGCAAGCAGACTTGTCCTATAAGGTAGTACCTGTGCAGATCATCAATCAAAAGGATAAGCATCTACGGTATCGTCCAGTCCGCTCGTTCGCGTACTCTGGCGGAACCACGCGGTCGAGGAATCGACCTGGGAACTCGAATCAGACATAAAAGAGTAATTTTCAACATTATTTTCTTAGGGGTAGGTTCCATTCCTAAGTTTCGAGGACGCAACTTTTTATTAGTTGGTTAAGATGTAGTACCTTATCTCCCCTATTTGGGGAGCACGACTATGAAATACTTGGTATCGTTCGATCGGGATAGACTGAATCAAGATCCTTTCCTCGTTATGGATTGGTTTCTTCAGAATTAAGTCCCACATTCAGCAGATCATGCCTCAAGGAAGGACTCGGCGGCAGAGACGTGATGGGCCTTTCCGTTGAATTTTGTTTCCTTGTCCATTTTCGATGTCACTTGGTTGCTTTCTGGTTGGTTTTGTGACTTGCATTTTCTTGAACGGTTTCGATGAATTTCATTATCTTCATTCCATAAACTTTGTATTTTTGTATCAAAATCTGTGAGACCGAGACACGAGATATTGATCATCTGTTGGTGCGTGCAGGTGATCGTGTAGGCGACGCGCGAGCGGAGTCTTGAAGATCTCATTTCTCTTCCCCGATTCTCGTTCTCGTGATTGGCCTTACTTTCGATTAGCTCCATTCTTCCAAGTCTTTATTCTTAACAATCTGACTCGTTTGTGCGTTTCGATCAACGATACCTTAAGAATAATAATAAATGAGTCAAGATAACAAGAAGTAACTTAGAACACTAAAGCTTTTCATACAAATTTTCTTACGATCATATTGTATGCGTGCTTGTTCGTTATGCATCTATCTATTTATGCTTCAGTTATAGCTAGAAATTATTATTTATAATTGTGCAAATGAGTAGTGCAAAATATTTGAGATGTTTATTACTTGAGCAAGTAGACTATGCCAATCGCACTGTGCTAAAGTAGTTATGTTCATTCTGTTAGCTTGAAATGCTTCATTTATTAACTTAGTATTGAGATATCGTTTGGTCGGACAACTTGTGCATAAGGTTTGGTTTCTGCAAAAGTTCTCTAGGGCACTAGGTCTGATTCATTTTGGGCAGAACTCGTATAGCTACGCTAGCAAGACTAGCATGGGTAACGCGGGGTCTTGTAGCGGGGCTTGCTACCCGTGCTGTAAGGATCAATGTCTTACTGTAGCTATTGCCCACGGTGGCAATGTGTGCCATGACCCAACATGTTACTGCATTATTTGTTCTAACTAATAATGTCTTCTTGACAGGGAAGAATATGGTAAGTCTTGTGCAGGTGGGTGCAACGCCGCAGGTAAAAAGTCACCGAACGGTGGCACAATTATTCAGTCATTTATATATACATTATATTCTGTAACTCGAACTAAGGCAACATAGAAAGTACACATTAATAATTTGTTTGCCTCACCTGAATATTGTGTCGATTTGGTTAGTTAGGTTAGCTCACCCTCAACGGTACTTTTTAAAGTACCGACCCTCGTTGCAGCAGGTTCCCCGAGCCAAGGCGATGCTACAAGGAGCCGAAGCTACTCCCCCCCCAACCAGTCCAGTATTCGGCGCACTCCGTTCGTGCCTTTTGGAAATTTTATAAAATATCTGGAGCTCGTGCACACCTCTTATGCAGCTCCGAGGGAAGGCAATACCTTTGCTCGAAGGTGTCTATTATATTTTGAAGTTCTCGTAAATGATGTAATGTATGGAACAACTATCTCATTTTACGTCCATCTTGTAAGCCCGTGCAGCACCCCTTACTTTTGAGTTAAGAGTCTGTAACAAAGATGTACATTATGAATAAAGAAAACTTTTCTTCATGTCAACTTCAAATATTTAGCTTCCGAACTCTGCTGATGTATTTCTTAATAAATATCATTATACTAGGCCTTGTGCGGGCGTGCCTTATGCTCGTACGGCATCATGCCCGGGGGACGGTTAGCGATTCTTCAGAATCGGGACGTGACTGGTATAGAGTAAGGTATGAACTAGTGTTGTATGTGTATATGCTAGTGGAGTGAACTGGGAATATCAAGTGTGGTTAAGTGTGATGTACCAATGTAGGTAATTCAATTGAGTAGTAGAGATGAGTGTATCCATAGGATTTTGTATGCTCAAATATGTACGGATGCTAGGATTTGTCTTGTGTGTGTGTGTGTGTGTGTGTGTGTGTGGTTTGAGAGAGGGACCACTTGGATATTCAGTGGTGTGCTTGTGCCTGTGAGGGTGTTGAGAGTGTGTCAGGAAACTAGGTGTGTTGTTGGTGTGTGTGGTGGTGGCAGTGCTACCTGAAAACAACAGTTCATTGGGGGGTTTGATACTTAATATCGTAATAAGGGGAATATGCAAGCAGTTAGGTATTGGATAAGGGGGTCTGCATTGCCTTTAGCAACTGCATTGGCATTATGGGGAGATTAGGGACTGTTGTGCAGACCAGGGTCTAGGTTGCTGCATCTAAGGGTGAGGGAATATGGAAATATGCAGGCATTAGAGTTGAAGAGTGCAAAGGCAATGCAGGCCAGTGAGGTTAAGAGTGTTTGAGGGATAGTGTGGGAGTGTTCAAGTAGACTAGTGAGATGTGAGTGAAGGTGAGCTATGTGTCAAGTGAGTGTTAGTATAATATTTGAGTGAGGATATCTTAGTATCCTAGTATCAATAGGATGAGTGAGGGTTGAGTATTCTAGAATATAAGTATAAGGGTAATGAGAGATGAGTTGGTATCAAGATACCAAGTATCATGGGTAGGATAATTATGGAATCATTGTGAGGGTGAAGTATCGAGTGTTAAGTGTTAGAGAGATACTTGAGTTGTACCATGGTACACTTATACCAAAGGGTTGGTCAGGGTAATAAGCAAAGTATAAGTTAGGTATTGGGTAAGTACCAAGGTATTAGGTATTGGGTAAGTACCAAGGTATTAGGTATTACCTTGAGGTTAAGTCTAGGAAAATGAGTATTGGGTTAAGTTATTAAGTGAAACTAAGGTAAGGGCTAGAAATCAAGTGTTAGACTAAGTTATTGTATATATATTGATGTCATAGAGTCTATAGTTTATGTATATGATACTTAGTATCTATATTAGCTAGTATAGCTTAGAAACCTAGTTTAGCAAGGTATTGACCTATAATACCTAGAGTTGACTAGTCTAGCTATGTAGGCCAACCAAGTAGCTAATTTGGAACTCAAATTAGTTAATTGACCTAGTTTGACTAGTATGGCCTAGATTTGACCTAGAAACTATATTATAACTCATTTAAGCGTGTTTATCATTCTAATACACCAAATGATATAGAATTTCATATATAGGTCAGTGTGACACCAGTTCAGACATCGATTTGCATAATTTGCTCAGGACCACAGGCGAGTACATCTCTGTTAGTTTTTATTTTATGATAGTGTAATATCACATGTTCTAGAACTGTATACTTGATTCTAACACATTGCTATATGGACTGGTACTATATGGATCCTGTCAAGAGATGTTATCCCTTATCGTGTGCATCGGGTACTCCTTACGCATGTATCTTATCGTGTGCATCAGGTATTCCTTGTGCTCGTATCTATTCATGAGCCCCGTATGCTCATGCCATATTCGTGTGCTTTGTGTGCTTATATCATATTCATATGCGTAACGTGTCATAATTGGATCCATGGGTATTGGTTGGGGAGGGGGAGTAAAAATTTGGTTATGTGATCAAGCCCTAACTTCCTCATGTGCATGTCGATTATACACCTCACGTATAATCGAGTAACCTTAGTTTACTCGTATGCATCCTAAGTCGGTCACATAATAAACTTGTACTCTAAAGCACTTGGTTAGTATTCTACTTTTTCTTACTTGTAGTTCATTCCTTGTTGCCTGTATTTTTTTTCTAGTTTCTTATTGTACTTATCCGCATATCCAGTTATATTCATATTTTCTAGTTACCTATTCATCTTGTATTTTTTCTATTACTTGTCATATATTCTCTATCATGTATTTGGAATTGCTTTCAGAGTTTTGTACTTCGCTCTTTTCCTGACTGGATATATTTTTTAGATGATTATTTAGTGTCATGCCCCGATCCCGAAGGTCTCGATAACGTCCCCATCGGGCATGAATTACCACATCTCGGTGCTCCCGTAGGACGTATATCATTTGCCACCGAGGCATGATATCGTGCGGGCCTGGGGTTGCGCTCGCATAAGGCAATGTCACTACCACATTTTCTAGGAAAGGGTATTTTAGTAATTTCATATTTAATTAAATATTGTGCTTGCTAAATAATTATTTGTTGTATTATTTAATGGTTATTAGATGTTAGCTATTTATTTTGGACTTGTGTTAGTGGACCTAACTAGTTTAGTTTAGACCCATGGACCAATATGAATTAATTGATTAGAACTTAGCCAATTTAGAAAGCCCATTGTTAAGAAGATGGATTAAATTAATTAAATCATTAGACTAGAAGCTTCCTTCCTTAATTATTTCTTCATGAGAGACCCCAAAGGGTATAATGGTCATTACATAGTAGCTTGAGGGAGGGAAAATAGGGGCCGACCTATTTAGAAAGGGGGGAAAATATCTCTCTCTACTTTTTATTCCAAAACTGGATCTAGAATTTCCAACTGAGACAGTTGACCCAAGAGTAGTAGTTTGACCATAGTTAACCATAGTTTGACCATAGTTGGCCATAGTTTGACCATAGTTGACCATAGTTGACTTTTGACTTAGAATTGACATATTGACCTAGAAGTTGACTAGTTTAACTTATTTTCTTTCCGGAACCTTGTATTGATGTTGTATTAGGTCTTCGAGGCACCGTATCAGACATTTGTGAGACTATTCATTAGACTTCAGGCAAGTACATTCTCTGATAGTTTCTCATTTATGATATCCTCTATGTTCATTATATCTAGTGTAGATATCCATGTTTTATTGACACGATGGTTACACGGATTGGTATATCCGGATATCGTCATGCGATGTTATTTCTTGGTATATGGTGTATCTTGTGCAGGCCTTATTTTATTGATTATCTTGTACATGTACATACACTGATTCTCGGAAAGAGTCGCTATCTTCTTGGGAAATCTCGTGCCATAGCGTACCATGGTTGGATCTATTATACCAGTCGGGGGTGGGGAGTATGTAGTGTAGATATGTGATCATACCCACCTTGTATCTTGAATAGTGTTAATCATACACCGCACGTATGATTATCCAGGCCATAAGTCTTGTATCTCTTGTATCAACCCAAGCCGATCACATGTTAAAACTGGTACTCACACACTTAGACATTAATATTCTTGCTCATTGACATATTGCTCATTATTGTATTATTTCCAGTATTTCCTTATTGTACGTATATTTCTTATTTCTATTGTACATCTTGTATATTCACATCTATTTACTGTTACATCATTTTTATCATTGATTAGAACTGCTGTTAGAGATGTACTTTGCTCCTTTCCTGACTGGATATATTTTTCCAGATGACACTAAGGAGTGGTACCCTACCTATTATGGACCTTGGGATATTGTAGGTTTAGAGTCTGAGACCCTGGCTCAGGAGGGACTTATCCCAACTGAGACAGTTGACCCAGGAGTAGTAGCTTCTTAGCATTCTTTGGACTGGATTTGTCTCCAGCTTATTTTGTTATTTCTTTCAAACACATTGATGTATTATTTTAGACTCATGAGTTATATTATGACTATTCTATTCTTTATCTGATTCGTGCTCATTTCCATCTTAGATCTGCGATTGAGTATATTATTATTGTTGGTGGTTTATTATATTGTTAGATAGATTATCCAGACAGCATTCTACCGCCGATTCTGCGGCGTAGGCTGGGCGTTGTTTTTGACTTGTACCTCTACACCGGGTGCGGGTCGTGACAGGCAACATCATTAAAACGTCAAGGCTATCATCGAATCGATCGAGTTACAACGGAGGGGCAGTGTTATAAACAATAATCCATCTGAGTATACGAAACAAAGCTCAAGGCACGAGGTTCTCTGAATATAATAACATCGTTCCATATATCATATCCCTTTATACAAAAGCATCTCAAAATAAAAATCTTTATTTGATTTCCGGCTCCTGAGGATGAGGAACGGCTATCGCTGTGGACAATCGAGTACCTACGAACAAGAACTGTTGGGGGGTCAGCACTTTGGAAAAAGTACTGGTGAGTATAAAATGAACGAATAGAAGCAACATACTCTAAGACCAATACTAAGTAAGCATATGATAAAAATTACATTACTAGTGAACTTTCTACTTTTACTAGGTTCATTTTATGTAGTGTCACTACCATATTTTAGGAAAAAGGGTATTTTAGTAATTTCCTATTTAAATAAATATTGTGCATGGTAAATAATTTTTGTTGTATTATTTAATTATTGTTGGATGTTATTTAATTATTTTGGACTTATTTTAGTGGACCCAACTAGTGTAGTTTGGACCCATGGACCAACATGAATTAAATAGTTAGATTTGGCCCATTTAGAAAGCCCATAGTTAAGGAGATGGATTAAATTAATTAAGTGATTAGACTAGAAGCTTCCTTCCTTAATTATTTCTTCATGAGAGGCCCCAAGGGGTACATTGGACATTTTATAATTGCTTGGGAGAGGGGCAAGGCCGGCCTATTAAAAGAGGGGGGAAATTTCTCTCTCCTCTCATTCTCATTCCAAATCTAGATCTAGAATTTTCACTCCCAAATTCTCTCCATTCCCATTCCAATTCCCTACCAAATTCATTCCAAATTCTTCCCAATTCACCATTAGAGAAGGAGGAAGCAAGGATCTAGAAGAAGGAAGCAAGGATCTATAAAGAAGAGCAAGGATCTACAATTTGGAAGCAAGTTCTTCTCAATTGGAGGTTTCATTGGGAATCCATCTCCCAATAGGTATAATTCAGATTTTCCCATTTAAATAGCTTCTAAATCTGAGATTTAATCATGTAAAATTAACCTATATGTATGTACTACCCATAGGACTTTGTTTTGTGTTCATAGGAGACCTATGGAGAAAGTTATGGTGCTTTTTGTGTTAATTTTGTTGGAATTCCGAATTTACATTTTGTTGTGTGTATCAATTGATCCTATAGATCAATTGGACATGAGCTTATGTGTTTAGGGCTAGTGTCGTGTCTATAATTTGGTACATGTGGTTCGTATCCCAACTATTTGGTGATACGTATCATTTTGGGGGTTTTCCCTCCGACACGGGGCTTTGAACATGTCGTATTTTGACACGGTCACATAGATCTACTTTTGACACTTTGATTTATTCATAAATATTATTTGTGATTTGTTTGTATCCTTCGGGGTGCAATTGGTTGTGTGTTGGACTCATGTCACATGCGTATCCTAGATCTAGTGGGATACGGTGTGATACTCTCCAATTGTGTAGATTTTTGAATAGATCTAATTATGTATGGTTTAAATTCTTCAATTATAATTAGTAAATATATTAGATATTAGATATTTATTTTGTGTATTTATTATAGTAATTATTGTAGCATAGATCTATATATTTTTGTGTGTGCTAATATGATGTACAAATATAATATGTAGCTTTCTTGCATGTAATTATATATGTACTTATGTTAATAGTATAAATTATACATAAATATTTTATAAAATATATTTATGTGTTTAATTGTGTAATTATATTATTTATAATTATTATGTAATTATTCGTATATTAATGTATATATTTTTGGTGTGCTTCTAGCCATGTAAAATATGAACATTAATATGTGCATGTTTTGTAACTATTAGTATTTAATTATAAGTTTATATGTGCATATATATATAAGTATATAATTATTTATTTATATATATGTATTGTGATTATTATTGCATATATATATATATATATATATTTTTATTTGTTTTGGTGACAGTGGTTTCTTTGACAGTGAAACTGTCATTATTTGGTCTGAACAGCAGCCGCTGTACAGTGGTCAGCATTAATGACAGATCTGTCATTAATGCTGCGGCAGTTTTGAGCGGCAACCTTTCAGCGACGTTTTTTTTTGACAGTTTGAAACTGTCAGCAAACTGTGACAGCAGCGGTTTTGTATATGGAGTTTCTGCGACGAATTTTCAGTGACAGTCAAGACTGTCACTATTAAACCTGTTTTTATTTTATCTTGTTTTGTTCACTGTTTTCAGTGACGCTTTGACAGTTTTAAATTATATTTTATATATTATTATTGTATATATATATATGTGTATATATATGTGTTTTGTATAATATTTGTAATAATATATTATGTTATTTGTATACATATTGGTTTGTATATATATTATTTTAGGGTATATATTATTTGTATTAGTAGTATACTTTGTGTGAGTATGATTTGGGATCTAATTTTTATTCCTAAATTATTGTATTTTATTTCTATATTATTTATATAGATTTCTTGTGAGGTTGACCTTGGTTTGACTTTAGTTGACTTTAGAGTTGACCATAGTTGACTTTTGACTTAGAATTTATTTATTGACCTAGGAGTTGACTAGTTTGACTTGTTCTCTTTTCGGGACCTTGTTTTAATGTGGTATTCCATATCTAGGTCTTCGAGGCACCGAGTCAGACATCTGTGAGACTGTTCTTTGGATTTCAGGCGAGTACATTCTCTGATAGTTTCTCATTTATGATATCCTCTATGTTCGTTGTATCTAGTGTAGATTTACATATTTCTCTCGACACTATGGTTACACGGATTGGTATATCCGGATCTCGTCATGAGATGTTATTTCTTGGTATATGGTGTATATGGTGCAAGTATTGTTTTATTGGTTATCTTGTACATGTACAGACACCGATTCTCGGGGAGACTAGCTATCTTCTTGGGGAATCTAGTGCCATAGCATACCGTGGTTGGATCTATTATACCAGTTGGGGGTGGGGAGTATTAGTATAGATATGTGATCAAATCCCTATTGAATAAAGTATTGGTAAGCGAATAGTGTTGATCATGCACCGCACGTATGATTAGCCAGGCCGCATTGTAACTTGCCCAAGCCGATCACATGTTAGGCTAGTACTCACACACTTAGTCATTAGTATTATTGTTTCATTGGCATATTGTTCATTATTGTATTTCTTTCCAGTATTTCCTTATTGTCTATATATCTCTTGTATCTATTTTGTGCATCTTGTTTATCCACAGCTATTTACTGTTACATAGTTTTTATCATGGATTAGAACTGCTGTTAGAGATGTACTCTGCTCCTTTCCTGACTGGATATATTTTTCCAGATGACACTGAGGAGTACCCTACCTATTATGGACCCCAGGATGTTGTGGGTTTAGATTCGGAGACTCTGGCTCAAGAGGGACTTATCCCAACTGAGATAGTTGACCCTGGAGTGTAGCTTGTAGTATGATAGTATTCTTTTGTACTGGATTTGTCTCTAGCTTATTTTTGTTACTCTTCAGACTCATTGATGTATTATTTTAAACTCATGAGTTGATGACTATTCTATTCTTATCTGATCCGTGTTCATTCTATCTTAGTTCTGTGATTGAGTACACTATCTTTTGGTGGTTCATTATATTAGATAGACTTTCTAGACAGCGTTCTACCGTCGATTCTGCGGCATAGGCTGGGCGTTGTTTCCGACTAGTACCCTTACCCCGGGTGCGAGTCATGACACGTTTTTGGTGGTGGCCCATGCAGGTCTAGCTTCACAAGTATGTGATATCGTGGTAGTGCGACAACTTAGTTGTACTACTGCGAGCCTGCAATAGGATATAGGATATAGGCTGAGATACTCAATCACATCTAGGAAAATTCTTTTGATTCAACTATTCTTCTTTGACGTTGATACTTGATCTCTTAAACTGTCCTTTCCTTGATGTCTTACATCTTGTGCCATATTGATTCTTTCTTTCGCTTTGTCTCAGGATGCCGCCTAAGACTAGATCACAGCAGGGGAGAGCAGCTTCTGAGAGGTCTGCGATATCCCGAGGGCCTGCACCAGTCACTTCTCCGGTGATTGGAGTGTCAGCTGCTTTCGGAGGTCCACCACCTACTCAGAGGACTGTGCCAGCTGTATCTGAGGGGCTTCCACCTCCACCTCCTGTGCCAGCAGAGGCGTCACAGATGTTTACACTGTTTCGTGAGATGGTCGAGGCACAGAGGGCTCAGTCAGAGGCACATCAGAGGCAGACCGACGTTCTACGGTAGGGCATCGAGAGTGCTCATCAGCTTGCTCGTGCTGTAGTTGAGAGAGGAGTTCCGATCCAGCAGCAGGTTGTTTCTCAAGTTGCTCAGCTTCGGCCAGGCAACATTCAGGACTTCAAGAAACTGGAGCCTAGGGTTTTCAAAGGGACGGAGGGCATCGTCTATGCTGATGATTGGCTCGAGGAAATTGAGCGTCTTATGAGGGTGTCCCGTCTTTCTGAAGATCTGAAGGTTGAGGCGGTAGGACTTCAACTGTTCGATGTCGCTCGCACTTGGTTCAGGAATGAGCCGGTTCTAGTTGACGCAGGACAATCTTGGGAGGTATTCAAGGACCTTTTCAAGAAAAAGTTTTTCGCTCGGATAGACAGGCTTGACTTGGGGAGACAATTTGAGAGTCTTATTCAGGGAAGCATGTCTGTGGAGGAATACGCTGCGGAGTTCGGTAGGTTGAGCCGATTTGCAGAGTACTTGGTGAGGGAGCCGGAGGTTCGAGCTATTCGTTTCCGAGAGGGTCTAAACTGGGAGGTGAAGATTCTCATTCCGTCTTTTTATGAGACATACTCGGAGATACTTGCGGAGGCATGCAAGGTTGAGCGGGATCTGGGTTTGAAGACCAAGAGAGACCGTGATTCTTTTCTGGGGGCCAACGGCAGTGCAGTATCTGCCAAACGTCCTCATTTCCAGTCCAGACCTTTCCAGCAGCCACAGCAGAACCAGACTCCAGCTAGAGCGCCTTTTCACCAGGCACCTCAGCAGCAGAGGCAGTTACAGTAGGCTCCATGCAACTTCTGCAAGAAGCCCGGCCACATCTGGGAAGTTTGCAGGAGGAGGCTAGGAGTTTGTTTGTATTGTGGTACTGAAGGGCATCAATCGAGGGAGTATCCTCGTCGTGCAGTTCAAGGAGCAGCTCCAGCTCCGAGGACACAGACGAGACCACCTGCAGCACAGCCGAGGGGACCGCTTCTGACACAGCAGCAGCGTTTTATCCAACATCAACAGCAGAGAGGTGCTCGGCAGGGACGAGCGTTTGCTATGACCGTCGAAGAGGAGGAACCCACAGGAGATGTCATCGCAGTTTCTATTCTTCTTGATTCCATTCCAGCTTTAGCTTTGTTTGATAGTGGTGTTTCCCATAGTTTTGTATCTGTTTCTTTTGCTCTGAAGCATGGTTTGGTAGCTGAGTCTTTGCTTAGGACTTGCAAGATCATGACCGGGGGAGGCATTATCCTGGTTAATGATATTTGCAAGGATCGGAGAGTTACTCTGGGAGGCCGGGAGTTGAGTGCGTGTCTACTTGTAATGCCACTTCCAAGCTATGACATTGTACTTGGGATGGATTGGTTGAGTAGGCACCGTGCTAGCATAGACTGTAGAGGAGGTAGAGTTTTCTTTGGTCCGCCAGGAGAGCCAGAGTTCGAGTTTACTAGAGGAGCTGCGAAGCAGGGAGAAGGCATTATTTGTGGAGCTATGGTAGAAGACAAGGAGTTGCCGCATCCGTTGATAGCAGAATTTTTGGATGTGTTTTCTGAGGAATTGCCAGGATTGCCGCCAGATCGAGATGTTAAATTTTCTATAGACTTGGTGCCAGGTGCAGAACCAATTTTGCAACATGTCTATAGAGTAAACAACAACGAGCTGGTCGAGTTGAAGAAGCAGGTGGACGAATTGCAGGATAAGGGGTTTATCAGATCGAGTTCTTCACCATGGGGAGCCCCAGTATTGTTTATACCGAAGAAGGATAGATCGCTGCGTATGTGCATTGATTACAGGGCTTTGAATAATCTCACTATAAAGAATAAGTATCCTTTGCCACGGATTGATGATCTATTTGATCAGTTGAGTGGTGCGAAGGTGTTTTCTAAGATAGATTTGAGATCAGGCTACCATCAGGTGAAGGTGAAGCCAGAGGACATACCGAAGACTGCTTTTAGAACTCGGTATGGTCAGTTCGAGTTTATGGTGATGCCATTTGGTTTGACTAATGCACCGGCGGTATTTATGAACTTGATGAACAAGGTGTTCCACCAGTACTTTGACAAGTTCGTGGTGGTGTTCATCGACGACATACTCATATACTCGAGAACACCGGAGGAACATGAGGAGCATTTGAGGATTGTGTTGGATGTGCTAAGGAAGGAGAAGCTTTATGGGAAGTTGTCCAAATGTGAGTTTTTCTTGGACAAGGTATAATTCTTGGGGCATGTTGTGACTGGTGATGGTATTTCAGTGGATCCAAAGAAGATTTCAGCAGTGGAATCTTGGAAGACTCCGAGTTCGGTAGCAGAGATCAGAAGTTTCTTGGGATTGGCAGGCTATTACAGGAAGTTTGTGCAAGATTTTTCGAGGATTGCCGAGCCGATGACCAGACTCACAAGGAAGGATGTGGAGTTTGTTTGGACGGAGGATTGCCAGGTTGCTTTTGAGGAGTTGAAGAAGAGGTTGACGTCTGCTCCTATTTTGACGTTGCCATCAGGGTCCGGAGGTTTCACTATTTATAGTGATGCATCGGGGAAGGGTTTAGGTTGTGTTCTTCAGCAGCATGGGAAAGTGATTGCCTATGCATCCAGGCAATTGCGTCCTCATGAAAAGAACTATCCTACCCATGATTTGGAGTTGGCAGCTGTCATATTCTCCCTGAAGTTGTGGAAACATTATTTGTACGGAGAGCGTGTGGAGATCTTCACAGACCACAAAAGCTTGAAGTACGTTTTCACGCAGAAGGAGTTGAACATGAGGCAGCGTCGATGGTTGGAACTGATGAAGGATTTTGATATCTCTTTACAATATCATCCTGGGAAAGCCAATGTAGTTGCCGATGCTTTGAGCAGGTATCCGGTAG
This sequence comes from Iris macrosiphon, assembly GCA_036927795.1. NCBI lineage: Eukaryota > Viridiplantae > Streptophyta > Magnoliopsida > Asparagales > Iridaceae > Iris > Iris macrosiphon. Next base: position 114,072,887 of record JAYESA010000012.1, on the reverse strand, counting down.
CTATGTTCTTAATACAGGATCGATATCTGTTGGAGGACTTGGAGAGCTTGGGCATTGAGGTGATTGTTCCTGGTGGTGCTATGCAGATGTAGGGATTACAGATACACTCAGATTTGATGGACAGGATCAAGGCAGCACAGTATGATGATGTATCTTTGAGGAGTATCAGAGCTCAGGTGAGAGCAGGATTAGAGGATGATTTCACTATTGCAGAGGATGGATCTTTGAGGCATGGAGTTAGATTGTGTGTGCCTAGTGGAGAGTTGCGCGAGGAGGTATTGCAGGAAGCGCATCGCTCTCAGTATTCCATACATCCAGGTGATAACAAGATGTATCGGGATATGCGAGAGAGTGTGTGGTGGTATGGCATGAAGAGGGAAGTGGCACAGTTTGTATCCAGATGCTTAGTGTGCCAGCAGGTGAAAGCCGAGAGGCAGAGGCCAGGAGGGTTACTTCAGCCATTACCCATTCCAGAGTGGAAGTGGGAACACATTACTATGGATTTTGTGTCCGGACTTCCACGATCTCCAGGAGGAAAAGACGCGATTTGGGTCATTGTTGATAGATTGACCAAGTCAGCCCACTTTTTGCCTTTCAAAGTGGGTTTGTCTACGGAGAAGCTGGCAGAGATGTATGTGAGGCAGATTGTTAGGATATACGGAGTTCCCGTCAGCATAGTCTCAGATCGAGATAGTCGTTTCACTTCTCATTTCTGGAGGAGTTTGCAGGAGAGTTTGGGCACTCAGCTCAAGTTCAGTACTGCATATCATCCCCAGACAGATGGGCAGTCAGAGAGGACTATCCAGACTCTCGAGGATATGTTGCGCACTTGTGTACTAGATTTCGGGGGTTCTTGGGAGGACCATCTCCATTTGGTAGAGTTTGTTTACAATAACAGTTACCAGGCCAGTATAGAGATGTCACCTTTTGAAGCTCTATATGGTCGGAGGTGTCGTACTCCTTTGTCTTGGGACGATGTTGGAGAGAGAATTTTTCTTGGGCCAGAGATGGTTGTGGATGCAGCGGAGAAGGTTCATTTGATCAGAGACAGACTTCGAGTGGCGCAGGACAGACAGCGGCATTGGGCCGATAGCCATCAGAGACCTTTGGAGTTTGAGGTATAGTTTAGATTTTGTTTGTGCTTGTTCTTGTTTGTTATTGATTAAGTTCTTAAGATGGTGTTTTGTTCTAGGTGGGTGGTTTGGTGTTTCTGAGGATTTCTCCGACACGAGGCACGATTCGCTTCGGTGGAGGCGGAAAGCTTAGTCCGCGATTCATCGGACCTTTCACTATTCTAGAGAAGGTCGGTGCAGTTGCTTATAGACTAGACTTGCCACCTGCATTGGAGGGAGTGCACAACATGTTTTATGTATCGCAGTTGAGACGATACGTGGCAGATCCTAGTCATGTATTGGATCACTCGGAGATAGAGGTGGGCCCTACTCTTAGCTATCCAGAGCAGCCAGTTGAGATTCTGGATCGGAGAGAGAAGGTGCTGAGGAACCAGACTATTCCTTTGGTGCGCATCGCATGGAGGTATCACTCTCCGGGGGAGTCTACCTGGGAGAGAGAGGATGACATGCGAGAGCGTTATCCATATTTGTTTGTACCTTGAGGTATGTTATTTCTAGTTATGTTCTGTTCATTAGTTAGTTGTGATTCTTTAGTTCTGTTCTGTATTTTTTTGGGGGTAGTTTTCGTCTTTGAATTTCGAGGACAAAATTATTTTAAGGAGGGTAGACTTGTCACTACCACATTTTAGGAAAAAGGGTATTTTAGTAATTTCCTATTTAAATAAATATTGTGCATGGTAAATAATTTTTGTTGTATTATTTAATTGTTGTTGAATGTTATTTAGTTATTTTGGACTTATTTTAGTGGACCCAACTAGTGTAGTTTGGACCCATGGACCAACATGAATTAAATAGTTAGATTTGGCCCATTTAGAAAGCCCACAGTTAAGGAGATGGATTAAATTAATTAAGTGATTAGACTAGAAGCTTCCTTCCTTAATTATTTCTTCATGAGAGGCCCCAAGAGGTACATTGGATATTTTACAATTGCTTGGAAGAGGGGCAAGGCCGGCCTATTAAAAGAGGGGGGAAATTTCTCTCTCCTCTCATTCTCATTCCAAATCTAGATCTAGAATTTCTACTCCCAAATTCCCTCCATTCCCATTCCAATTCCCTACCAAATTCATTCTAAATTCTTCCCAATTCACCATTAGAGAAGGAGGAAGTAAGGATCCAGAAGAAGGAAGCAAGGATCTACAAAGAGGAGCAAGGATCTACAATTTGGAAGCAAGTTCTTCTCAATTGGAGGTTTCATTGGGAATCCATCTCCCAATAGGTATAATTCAGATTTTTCCATTTAAATAGCTTCTAAATCTGAGATTTAATCATGTAAAATCAACCTATATGTATGTACTACCCATAGGACTCTGTTTTGTGTTCATAGGAGACCCATGGAGAAAGTTATGGTACTTTTTGTGTTAATTTTGTTGGAATTCCGAATTTATATTTTGTTGTGTGTATCAATTGATCCTATAGATCAATTGGACATGAGCTTATGTGTTTGGGGCTAGTGTCGTGTCCATAATTTGGTACATGTGGTTCGTATCCCAACTATTTGGTGATACGTGTCATTTTGGGGGTTTTCCCTCCGACACGGGGCTTTGAACATGTCGTATTTTGACACGGACACATAGATCTACTTTTGACACTTTGATTTATTCATAAATATTATTTGTGATTTGTTTGTATCCTTCGGGGTACAATTGGTTGTGTGTTGGACTCGTGTCACATGCGTATCCTAGATCTAGGGGATACGGTGTGATACTCTCCAATTGTGTGGATTTTTGAATAGATCTAATTATGTATGGTTTAAATTCTTTAATTATAATTAGTAAATATATATAGATATTATATATTTATTTTGTGTATTTATTATAGTAATTATTGTAGCATAGATCTATATATTTTTGTGTGTGCTAATATGATGTACAAATATAATATGTAGCTTTCTTGCATGTAATTATATATGTACTTATGTTAATAGTATAAATTATACATAAATATTTTATAAAATATATTTATGTGTTTAATTGTGTAATTATATTATTTATAATTATTATGTAATTATTCGTATATTAATGTATATATTTTAGGTGTGCTTCTAGCCATGTAAAATATGAACATTAATATGTGCATGTGTTGTAACTATTAGTATTTAATTATAAGTTTATATGTGCATATATATATAAGTATATAATTATTTATTTATATATATGTATTGTGATTATTATTGCATATATATATTTATATATATATATATATATATATATATATATATATATATATATATATATTTTTATATTTTTATTTGTTTTGGTGACAGTGGTTTCTATGACAGTGAAACTGTCATTATTTGGTCTGAACAGCAGCCGCTGTATAGTGGTCAGCATTAATGACAGATCTGTCATTAATGCTGCGGCAGTTTTGAGCGGCAACCTTTCAGCGACGTTTTTTTTTGACAGTTTGAAACTGTCAGCAAACTATGACAGCAGCGGTTTTGTATATGGAGTTTCTGCGACGAATTTTCAGTGACAGTCAAGACTGTCACTATTAAACCTGTTTTTATTTTATCTTATTTTGTTCACTGTTTTCAGTGACGCTTTGACAGTTTTAAATTATATTTTATATATTATTATTATTGTATATATATATATATGTGTATATATATGTGTTTTGTATAATATTTGTAATAATATATTATGTTATTTGTATACATATTGGTTTGTATATATATTATTTTAGGGTATATATTATTTGTATTAGTAGTATACTTTGTGTGAGTATGATTTGGGATCTAATTTTTATTCCTAAATTGTTGTATTTTATTTCTATATTATTTATATAGATTTCTTGTGAGGTTGACCTTGCTTTGACTTTAGTTGACTTTAGAGTTGACCATAGTTGACTTTTGACTTAGAATTTATTTATTGACCTAGGAGTTGACTAGTTTGACTTGTTCTCTTTCCGGGACCTTGTTTTAATGTGGTATTCCATATCTAGGTCTTCGAGGCACCGAGTTAGACATCTGTGAGACTGTTCTTTGGATTTCAGGCGAGTACATTCTCTGATAGTTTCTCATTTATGATATCCTCTATGTTCGTTGTATCTAGTGTAGATTTACATGTTTCTCTCGACACTATGGTTACACGGATTGGTATATCTGGATCTCGTCATGAGATGTTATTCCTTGGTATATGGTGTATATGGTGCAAGTATTGTTTTATTGGTTATCTTGTACATGTACAGACACCGATTCTCGGGGAGACTAGCTATCTTCTTGGGGAATCTAGTGCCATAGCATACCGTGGTTGGATCTATTATACCAGTTGGGGGTGGGGAGTATTAGTATAGATATGTGATCAAATCCCTATTGAATAAAGTATTGGTAAGCGAATAGTGTTGATCATGCACCGCACGTATGATTAGCCAGGCCGCATTGTATCTTGCCCAAGCCGATCACATGTTAAGCTAGTACTCACACACTTAGTCATTAGTATTATTGTTTCATTGGCATATTGTTCATTATTGTATTTCTTTCCAGTATTTCCTTATTGTCTATATATCTCTTGTATCTATTTTGTGTATCTTGTTTATCCACAGCTATTTACTGTTACATAGTTTTTATCATGGATTAGAACTGCTGTTAGAGATGTACTCTGCTCCTTTCCTGACTGGATATATTTTTCCAGATGACACTGAGGAGTACCCTACCTATTATGGACCCCAAGATGTTGTGGGTTTAGATTCGGAGACCCTGGCTCAAGAGGGACTTATCCCAACTGAGACAGTTGACCCTGGAGTGTAGCTTGTAGTATGATAGTATTCTTTTGTACTGGATTTGTCTCCAGCTTATTTTTGTTACTCTTCAGACTCATTGATGTATTATTTTAAACTCATGAGTTGATGACTATTCTATTCTTATCTGATCCGTGTTCATTCTATCTTAGTTCTGTGATTGAGTACACTATCTTTTGGTGGTTCATTATATTAGATAGACTTTCTAGACAGCGTTCTACCGCCGATTCTGCGGCGTAGGCTGGGCGTTGTTTCCGACTAGTACCCTTACCCCGGGTGCGGGTCGTGACACGTAGTACAAGAATATAGTCATATTATGTCTTTTGGAAACAGCTTTGAAAACAGAGTTCATGTTCGATTCTATCAAGCACACAAGACAAGAAGATTCTTATACTATCAGGGTATGTGTAGCGTATTTCATGAGCTATATTCAAATATTCTAGGGACAATATAGCATCTAGTGGACTATCCTCTTATCATGCAAAAAAGATAACTTTTCTACATGATGACGGTCCCCGAGAAACTCAGGATTAGTAGTGGTAATCCAGCTAACTAATGACTCCTTTATTTCATGTTATTAGCAGCTATGACTCATGGTTGCTCTACACTAAAATATAATAGCCGGGACCAAAGTTCAGCTCTGCAATAATAGCCATTGTCCGACCGATGCAAATGCATGTAACTCTATCAAATAAACTCTATGATGAAGACGATCAAGATCAAGCAAATTATCTATCCATCTCTTATATCACTGTGCGGTCAAGTCACCATCTCTCTGATAAACTTCGAGCATGAAGTAGTTATATTAATACATAAGTGATACAGAAACATGTTCAAGCTTATCTCTTACTCTTCTTATTAGCATGGCAAGGTTTTTTATTAACAAGCATTCAATTTCTAGCTAAGCATGCAATTCTATTATTCACGCAATGGAAACAATAATCTTCTTAGCAATATGCATTATAAAACTCATATTCATTATTAAGGCGTGCAAGAATCAGAGAATAAAGTTTTACCCACTCACCCAGATTAGTCGTTCTCTGGTTCAACAAGGAGCTCTTAAGGAAGTATCATTTTTTGAGTAAGAAAACCGTTATCTTTTGTACATAGTGCCTACATAGAGCAGGGCACTACATACTTACCCACCTAGAAAATTTTTGTCCTCGAAACTCAAGGGAAAACTTTCGATATCCAAAGCAGCGATAGTCCTCTCTCACCATCCTCAATCGAAAACTCTAGCAATCAGAACTCAATAAAACTATAGCAATCAGAAATCACAAATCATAACTCTCAAGCAATAAATCAAATCCAGAAAACTTTTGCTAGCATCCTTTAGAATATTTACGGACTTATTGTATGTAACGCTCAACTCAGCAATGATATCAATGGGCAAGGAATTGTCATCTAAGAACTGCAGCAAAAAGGCATAAGGCCAGAGGATTGAGTTGCTCTGATACCATTATGTCACGCCATGATCCCGAAGGCTACGATACCGTCCCTGCCAGGTGTAAATTACCACGTCTCGGCACTCCCACATGACGTATATCGTTTGCCATCGAGGCATGATGTCGTGCGGGCCTGGGGTTGTGCTAGCACAAGGCAACATCGTTAAAACGTCGAGGCTATCATCGAATCGATCGAGTTACAGCGGAGAGGTAGTGTTTCAAACAATAATTTATCTGAGTATAAGAAGCAAAGCTCAAGGCACAAGGTTCTTTGAATACAATGACATCGTTCCATACATCATATCCCTTTATACAAAAGCATCTCAAAACAAACATCTCCATCTGATTTCTGGCTCCTGAGGATGAGGAATGGTTATTGCTACGGATAATACAGTACCTGCGAACAAGAACTGTTGGGGGGTCAGCACTTTGGAGAAAGTACTAGTGAGTATAAAATCAACAAACAGAAGCAACATACTCTAAGACCAACACTAAGTAAGCATATGATAAAATATTATATTACTAGTGATCTTTTTAGTTTTACCTAGGTTCATTTCATGCAGTACAAACTTCTTTTGGAAATAGCTTTGAAATCAGAGTTCATGTTCGATTCAATCAAGCATACAAGACAAGCAGATTCTTATACTATCAGAGTGTGCACAGAGTGTCTCTTGAGCTATATTCAAAGACTTTAGGGACAATCAGCATCTAGTGGACTATCCTTTTATCATAAAAACAAGACAATTTTTTTACATGATGATGGTCCCCGAGAAACTCAGGATTAATAGCGATAATCCATCTAACTAATGACTCATTTATCTGATGCTATTAGCAGTTGTGACTCATGGTTGATTTTCACTAAAATATAGCAGTCGGGACCAAAGTTCAGCTCTGCACTAATAGCCATTATCTGACAGATACAAATACATGTAGCTCTATCAAATAAACTCTATGATGCAGACAATCAAGATCAAGCAAACTATCTATCCATCTCTTCTATCACTGTGCGGTCAAGCCGCCATCTCCCTGATCAAGTTCAAGCACGAAGTAGTTATATCAATACATAAGTGATACAGAAACATGTTCAAGCTTATCTCTTACTCTTCTTATTAGCATGGCAAGGTTCTTCTATTGACAAGCATTCAAGTTCTAGCTAAGCATGCAGTTCTATTATTCATGCAACAAAAACAATAATCTTCTTAGCAACATGCATTATAAAACTCAGATTCATTATTAAGGCGTGCAAGAATCAGAGAATAAAGTTTTGTCCACTCACCCAGATCAGTCATTCTCTGGTTCAATAAGGAGCTCTTAAGGAAGGTATCTTTTTTAAGTCAATAAACCGATATCTTTTGTACATAGTGCCTACGCGGAGCGGGATACTACATGAAGGTATCTTTTTTGAGCCAGCAAACCGATATCTTTTGTATATAGTGCCTACGCGGAGCAGGGTACTACATTTCGAGGATTTGTGTCCCACTTATTATGGGTCGCAGGATGGCGAGTCGTCTGAGGTTGCTCCTTTAGAGCAGGAGGATATAGTACCAACCACTGAGGAGACTTAGCTATTTTATTATTATATTGTACATGTCTCAGTTAGACATTTTGGCATGTATATTTTATATGGAGACTGTGGTACTTAGACTATAGACCTATTTATGGATTATATTGATACTTTGTGACTCTTTTCCTTATTCCATATCGTGCATTTATCTTTCTCTAGTTTTATATTATGATTGAGTATTGATTATCATATTTATATTGCCCCCCATTTGGAGGCGAGATAGCATGACCGCTACATTATATACATTGGATGAGATATTAGATAGCATTGTTGACCCAAACAATATTTTACCATCGATGTCGTGGCATAGGCTGGGCGTTGTTCACGTACTCGTGCCCTCACACTGGGTGCGGGTCATGACAACCTGGCTGCGGTAGAGACGTGTAATAGGACTTTTAGTGCCTCACCGGACTGCGGTTATATTACATGATTTATTTATGTTGATAGCCACGACTCATGTTATATTCTCTATGACATGTCACATTTCTTAGAGTATCCACTTGATGTGTTTCTTTTTTCGTACTTGTTGTTTTTCATGTTTTGATTCGTATCTTCTCCATGCATGTTTATTTACAATTACTTAGTAGTACTTAGTAGCATGTTTATATGTATCTTGTTACATCCCTGAGGACCTGGTTCCTTTCCAGATTTAGCAGACGAGGATTATTGCAGATGTATGGACCTGGACCCGAGGGTACGACAGCAGTTGATGGCATGCAAATGCTTAGTTTATTTTTAGCGTAGACATTAATATATTTTGTTGTCCTTATCTTTTTCGTCTACTAATAATGGATTTGTCTCCACCGGGTACGTCTTTTAGATTCTTGATGAAGTTAATCTATTTGTATTTACATTCATCATTATCCATTACTATATTTATTTCTCATTTACTTATTCTGCTGATATAGCCTAGATTTGTTAGACTTATATTTTTTTTAAGTCTATTCGAACATATATGTCAGTGGGCTGCAGACCATGAACCAAATTATTTATTCTTGATATTTATTACTAATGTGGATTGAGATATAATTTTGCATGCAATATTAGATATGATACCCTAACTATAGACAATGTATACATATTCGAGTTTGGCTGGAGTCCACTTGATATGTAGTTGGCCATTGCCACGTACTTTGGTCCTACGTATTTTAGGATTGGGGCGTGACATCTCTTCCGCCCAATGCACTAACCTAGAGCTACAAACATACTTATCTATTATCTTACATTAGTTATGATTATGCCTTGGATCAACATATACCTAAAATTATCCATTAAGAATTTACATCAGCTAACTTAAATAAACATTAATATGTCTGTGGGGTCGTGGCATGGTGGTTACGATTGGGGGGCTCCCGTAGAGATGGGCACGGTTCGAATCCCCCCTTAAGAAATTCCTAACATGGAGAAAGGGACATATCAAAAAAAAATATTAACATTAAATATTAAAACATAAATACCTATGAATCATCTGTTGTATCACTGATATCCATGAAGGTAGAACGATGTCATACCCCATTCCCAAAATAGGTAGGACTAAAAATACGTAACATGCTAGCTACACATTCAACCAGACTCTGGTCTGACTCGAATATGTATAAGCTGTCCTATAATGGTCAGTATATAAATAAAACATTAAATATATCTATGTCTCAATCCATAATATACAGAATACAAGAATGAGCTACATGTGCTAAAGTCGGCCATCCAGTAACACACAAGCTCGAATAGACTCAAGAAAGAAATATGAGTCTATAAAACCAGGCTATATCAATAGATGAATAAATAGTATGAATAAATAAGCATAACTCAGGTAGAAATGATATGAGTACCTGGTGCCAATACCATGACAAGACGATAAGCCTCTGTAACTCCAAAAAATCTCCACGATAGTCTATGCTGAAAAAATAGCAAGAAACCAGGTCCTCAGAGGGACGCAATGTAACGTCCCAGTCCCAAAATATATAGGACTAGGAATACGTAACATGCCAGCTACGCATTCGACCAGACTCTGGTCTAACTCGAATCCGTATAAACTGTATAATAAGGGTAACTATCTAAGAATACTGAAAATATCTATGTCATAATCCACATAAAGAACAAAATCTCAAGAATGAACTACATGTGCTAAAGTCAGCCACCCAGTAACACATAATCTCGAATAGACTTGAGAAAGAAATACGAGTCTATAAAAACTAGACTACATCAGCAGATGAATAAACAATATGAATAAATAACCATAACTCTGGTAGAAATAAAATAAGTACCTGGCACCAATGCCTGTATGACAAGCAACACACATAAGCAACTCCAAAGGCTCCATAATTGTCTATGCTAAAAAAAAACTGGCAGGGAACCAGCTCCTCAGAGGGACGCAACAAGGTACAAGAAAACAATAAGCCATAAGTAAACAGTGTAATAAAACCATAATCCAGGATAAACTACTATAACCAACTATGTGATATGCAAATGAGAGTATGGTATCGTACCCCGGGCTGGTACTCACGGAAGATCTCAAGGGACACTTCCATAATCTAATATTACACTCAAGGCTCCGTGTGGGGGAACCAGGAGGAAGCTGTACGTATATATATAATACCTTAGATTCCACAGAGGAAACCTAAAGCCTAATACACAATAAATAGTAATAAGTAAAATATGCCCAGAGCATGATGAAGACTCTCCCCACCCAATGTAACCTCACATCTCAATCAAGACACACAAGAATATGACCTCTAACTATCAGCACAAGTCATAGTCAATATGTATAACTATAAATATCACTATAACATGCATCCTGTAGTCCAATCCAGAGTCCAAGTACTACAAACAAGTCGAGAAAGACTTTGTCACATGAATATCGTGTCAAGTTTCCTACAGTCGGATGTGCAAATAACAGTATTTTTCCAGAGTCCAAGAATGACTCTCTAACTATGATATCCGACTCCGCAGGGGATGGTAGTACCCGAATCTTGTTCGAACAAAAAGTATCATATGACGTCCCTAGGCTCAACAAGTAAATCAACCAAGCCACATAAATATAATATCTAATGCATAAATTATATCAAATAAATAATTTAGAACTGTAAACATCTTGGCAAGGTACACTTGCCTGGTTCTGCAGTCAGTGGTGGTAAAGATGATCCCGCGTCCACTCCTTCGGGATTCAATTGACCTATCAATCAATTAATATGCTTAAGGGTCTAATAACGAATTCTTGTAATTATGAATTAATTATATAATTTATTCGATGCCATGCAAAACCAAGTCCGTTATTATTTCTAACATCTTACTTTACTTTTACAGGGTATCAGAACCTAGTTTCTTGGTTTCTGACTTCCAAAATTTAAGTTTAAGTCCCCAATTAAATGATATGAACATAAAACATAATAAATCATATAATCTCGATTTAAATATAATTTATATTTATATTTATTTTAACGATTAATTTCCAGATTTGACAAAATAATATATTTTAAGATTATAGCTACTTTAGGTTGAGTAGTTTTGTCCGAAACTTGTTTTGGACATTGCCAGTCCATTAGTATAGTTTATATTTATAAAAAAATTATTTTATATCATATTATATTCTAATTTAATCTCAAAAAATATTTACCTCTTTATTCCTTCCAAAATAACCTCTATTCAAGGGCAAAACTATGCCACAAAATCACCCAAAAATCTAGGCTAGTGACCCTTATTTATAGGGTTCATATTTGAAATAAAAATACCATAAATATAAATTTGAAATAATTTATTTCCAGAATTAAAATACATATAAATTCAGTTTTAGGAATTGTCACGCCCCAGTCCCAAAATACCGAGGGACTGGACACGTGGCAATGGCCAGCAGCACGCACCGATGGACAAACCCAATTTAGTGGATCCATCAAGGCGTACTTAAGCTGTAGTATAACAATAATAAATAGGTCCAATGATACAAGTCACATTCTATTCTAATCTCATCCACAATAGATAATCACAGATCAAAAGCCAAAATAAATGCAAATAGAATAATCTAACATGTCTCAATAAAAGTGTCCCGAGGAACAATCCAAGAACAAGTCTGATACACTGTCAAAATACAAGAATAAAGATAACCACAGCAAATACTGAGTATGGACAAAGTATATACTCAGAAGATACCCGCAGAGGTCACTCGTCTACTGGATCTGGTACTATTCCAGTGTCTGTTCCTGCTCCTGCTAATGCTCATGTCCTGTATACCTCGGGGTAGATCTTACATCATCAACTCCAGACAGGCTCCACAATGGTCTATGCTGCAAAACTGGCAGGGGACCAGGTCCTCAGAGGGACGTAACAAGGTACAGAAATCGACATGCCAAAATACAGTGTAATAGTAAATGAGATAAATAGGGTAAATATGTAACCATCTATGTGATATGCAAGTGAGAGTTTTAGTCATACTCTGGCTGAGACTACTACAGGATCAGTGTCGGAGAAACCCATAGCAGTATTCTCTCGAAGGGCCAGTACGGTACCCCAGCTCTGTTGCCAGAGTCTAAGGCACTTCCATTAAATTATTATATATATATATATATAATCAGCCTTTTGTATGGTAAATCTCTCCCCACCCAATGTAATCTCACGTCTCATATCCATGACACGCAGGATCAAAACTAATGCAGCAAGTCATATAATGTCTATGAAATAAATATCTATATCCTATACAGAATCACCATGAATATCTCAAGAATATTCTGTCTCATGAATAGTATCAAGTGTCCTGGGTTATAATGTACTTGATAAGACAAGTACGAGAATGTGAAGGGTAACGATGTCCATCTCTAGGTGACGTACACAACTCTGCGTACGGTGTTGGCACCCGACTTTAATCGGACGCTAAGTAAGTCACACGGTCCTAGGTCCAACATGCACAACAATATAAATGAATCAAGGAAAATATGTAACAAGACTGCAAAGTTTGGCAAGGTACACTTGTCCACTGATGTATAAATAAGTCAAGGAAATAAGTAGCAAAGCTGTAGGGTCTGGCAAGGTACACTTGCCTGTGGTTCGGGCTCCAACTGTAGCTCTGGTATTCGTGAAATCTCCAATAACGTCTCCGGATGCTGAAACAAACATTACCATCAGATCCAGAAAATATCAAATAGCTAGAAATGCCTGTCCTTGAGTCCAAATTGGAGACAAGGGCAAAAATAGAAATTTTGGTCAAAACGGGGTCCGTATGTGGGCCCACTTTGCACCGAAAAATGTGTCAGGGACAAAGGTCTCCAAATTCGTCAAACTTAGTGTCAACAGGTCAGGAACGATGATACGAACCCAACGGAACTTACAGAATTGGATTCCGATGAGCCGATCACAAAATCGCCCGTCAAGTGGAGCCTATGGGGCCCACGACACGCGATTCTGTCAACGTTCTCAGAATCGAACCAAACTTGGGTCATAGGACCAGCGTATCGCTACGAGTCCGATGGCGTAAGTTTTGTTTTGATCCGATGTGTGTACACAAAGTTACGACGCGCTCCAGGACTGACGGATACGGGATGGTGTCCGCGGATACGCGTTGATTCCGGTGTGCACGCACACCCGAATCGACTTCTGCGAAATCCTACACGTCCGTATCGATGGCGCGCACGTATCGGTGAAGACCGCGTGCGACCAAGTCGTCCCGTTTGGCGGGGCGTACTCAGTTCCGGGGTGAAATAGGGCATTGTTTTTCCTGTTTTTGGATCGCGGTTCGCGATCGCCACAGGACGCGATGCACCGAGCGGGTTGCACGGGCACCGAGAGGGTCACACAGGGTTCGTGAAGCAACAGACGAAATCGAAAATGGGGTAGCGAGGAGAGAGAAACAGGTACCTGAACAGGGCTCGAAAAACCAAACTTCTCGTATCCGACACGACTCGACGTGTCCGTGTCCTGAGTCGCCTAGGGTTAGGGTTTTGGAGGTGCTGGCCGGAGCTGAGGCAGAGCTGCGGCCGGAGGGGCGGCACTGGCGGCGTGCCGGAGCGGGCGGGGGACGCCGGCGGCTGCCTTCGCCGGAGCTGCCGCTACTGCGGCTCGGGGTAGCTGTCGAGGGAGGAGGGAGGAGAGGGAGACCGGCCGGAGGGGCTGGCGGCGCGGGGCGACGTCGTCGGCAAGGCGGCGCTGGCGAGGGCTCGGCGAGGGGAGGTGGTGGCACGGCCGGGGCTAGGGCGGCGCTGGATCTAGGGTTAGGATACCGGAGGGGGCTGAGTTCGGGGGGATTAAATAGGGGGAGCTAGGCGGGGGTCGGCCGGGAGAGGCGGAGGAGGGGCCGACGGGTGCGGGGACGGGCGGGTCAGGCGCCGCCGGAAAACGCGGGGTCTGGAACGTGGGGAGGAAGAGGTCAGAACGGGTCGGGCGGGTTCGGGTCTGGCAGACCCGACCCGACCCGTTAGCCAAACGTGCTGGGCTTGGTTTATTTTAGGATTTAATTACAAATTAGTTTTTAGGTGATTAAAAATAGGTCCGGGGCCCGATAAATTCCAGAAAAATTATCCTAAGTCCAGTTTTTCATTTTACACCATAAAATATTATTTTCATAATATTTTAATATATAATAAAATCATTTAATTTTATTTAAATGCCAAAAACACCTTATTTTTAATTAGCAAAAATTCTCGAAAATTCTGAAAAAATCCAGTTTTAAAAATCTTGAAAAATCAGGGGGTTTACAGGAATTAAGATCAAACCCTCCAAGAATCGTATCACAAAGTCATGTTGTGTGTCGACTAGGTATTCTGGCAACTTGATGCTAGTTTGTACATGCAACATTATCAACTTGAATAATAAAATATTTTAATATAAAATTATATTATTTAATATTCTATAATTTAATAATAATTATATATAAAAATAATTATATCACATCATTCATTCAACCATCTCAACTACGCTAGCTAGCTATCCTTGCAACTTGGCCAAGTAGTCTTTGCATCCAATCTTTCCATCGGCATAAAATATGATTAATTATATAATTATAATATTTATATTCTGAATTAATAACATATAATTTTCGAGAATTATTTTATATATATTTATCATGACAATACTCATTGAACCTTGTCTACCATTCGTGCGTCGTGTCCGTTTATGATTGTTTGATTTTCTTGGAATAGCTTCTACATAGAAATACAGGTTTCTTATGCATGAAGTTTCATCATTTGTCATCTAACATGTATATGGGTTCATAAAATGGTTCTCACTTGAAAAAAATAAATATAAAATAAAAGTTACGAACCTTATGTGATCGTGATTATGACGGACGCTTTTCCTACGACATGGATCTTTTGGAGCGCCAAACGGACTCCAAACTCCACGAAACTTGAGGGATATTTTGGGGGATTCACGTAAGATGTAAATATAGGGTTTTGAGGTATTTTTGGGCTGCTATGGTGCCTGAACTTCTGCTGCAACCAGCAGCTAGCTATTTTTCGGCCCCAAGGGGTGGCCGAATGCTTCTAGGGGGTTGGTTGGCCCTTGGCGGCTCGTGTGGAGGTTGGAAAGGAGGAAAGATGAAGTAGAGAAGGAGG
The DNA here is from genome assembly GCA_036927795.1 of Iris macrosiphon. NCBI lineage: Eukaryota > Viridiplantae > Streptophyta > Magnoliopsida > Asparagales > Iridaceae > Iris > Iris macrosiphon. The sequence continues at coordinate 114,057,475 of JAYESA010000012.1, read as the reverse complement.
AGAAGGTCTGGAGTGGTCGTGGGAAGGAGAGGAGGTCGGCTGGGGGGGGGGGGGCACAAGAAATATAAGTTAGTTTTAGGGTTTGTGGGGGGGGGGGGGTTGCTTTATATATATATAGTGTTAGATGTTGGGCCCTTTTGGTTGGGTTTGTAATGGTCTTTAAGTTTTGGTCTAGACCTAAGGGAGTTGATTTAGCCCCTAATAAATCTTTGGGTGCAATTGGGTCTAGTTGTTTGGGTCTTGCTTGGGTTTGAGTGCAAGTGCACAAGAAGGTTTACTAACGGTACTTCAAATATGTCGTTTGTTGTGTTATTGAGTTATTGTGCACGTGAGAGGGTTTAAGTATATATATATATATATATATATATATATATATATATATATATATATATATATATATATATATATATATATATATATAATGGGAGATGAGTGTGGGATAGTGTACATATCTTATGATAATTGGTTTGAGAGCCCGATTAGGGTATTTGGGCTCGGTTGGGTTCAACTAGCCAAATAAGGGTAATTTTATAATGTCAATGGTTGCAGATATTTTCAATATTTTTGGAGCATAGGAAAGATCAAATTAATGTAACACACATGTTCTAACTATATTAGACTTAATCAAGATTAATATTATAAATTTTGTTGGAAGGAAAAAAGGTCGTGCATTGCTCAAAATATCAAAGTATGACAAAGTGTCATATATATTAAAAATAATTTTAAAAATTAATTCTTTAAATCTATCTAATTAAACAAAATTTTAAAAATAATTACAAATTATCAAATTACCCATATTCCAAAATGAGGGGGCTTACAATCTACCCACCTTAAAAGAATTTCGTCCTCGAAATTTAAGATCTTCAATAACATATATATATATATATATATATATATATATATATATATGTATATATTCTCCATTAAAATTTAAGCAATATAATCATGAAGTCAAATCGCTTTTGTTATTTAACAAAGTCCTCAAATTTTATTTCATCCTCACAGCTTAAAATTTTAAAGTAAATATTTGAAATTTGAATTTATCTCCAAAATTTTAAAATCCAATAATAATAATCTAATCTAAAATTTTATCTCCAAAATTTATCTCCAAAATTTTAAAATCCAATCACAAAGTTTAAAATAATCTAATCTAAAATTTTGAATTCCAAAAATTGTTCCATCAATTTTTACTCCTCTATATTTTTTTTTCCTTTATATAATCAATCATAATTTTTGTACCATAATTTTTACTTACCATCATTTCAACAATTATCGTAAAACTTACTCAAATTTACCAAATATTATCTAACCTCTAAAATTTTCTCAAGGAAATATAAATCTATTTTATCCAACCCTTCTCAAAGTTTTAAAAGTTTAAATTCTATCATTTAAAATTTTTAATTTAAATCCAATTCCATAAAACTTTATTTAATAACTCAATCTCAATAATTCAAGTTTAAATCCAATCCTCTAATTTAAATCCAACCATTGCATATTTTCCTGAATAAATTTTAATTCAAATTCTCATCCACAAAATTTAAATTTAAAACTATTCTCTCGATATTTTCCTTTATATTGTTATTTTTCATACAATGCTCAAACAATAAAATAATTACGAAATCTTCAAATTGAGATTCACCAATGCGTCGCCTCTTCATATTCTAGAATTCTCAAATTTTGATTCCAAGTCAAATCTTATCAAAATCTTCAAATTTAAACCCCACAAAATTTAAATGCTTCGAGATACTTCAAATCTAATTTTAAATCCATCACATAATCTTTTTTAAATTTAAACACAAATCGAATCATATCATAATCTTCAATAACTTATGGTTTAACAAAATCTTCAATGATGTCATATCAAATTCTTGACTCTTTATTTAAACTAATGTTTATCCTTAAAATTTAAACTCCACAACATCTAAATTCATCCAAAATATTTTAATTTAAAATTTTAAATCTATTACATCATAATCGCCTTAAAATTTTAAATTAAATAAATCTCTAGCTCTTATCTCATCATTTTTTTCTCAATTGAAAATAAAACACCCTCTTTTTAAATCATATAGAAGTTTAATCCTCGAAGGACCAAAATTTAATAATTCTCATCTACATCAATTGATTAACCTTCAAACCAATTCGCTAGTCGAGAACCCTACCGACCTTAGATCAAATAATCTTATCAAAATACAATATTATATACTAAAATAAAATCACTCACATATATCTAAAAGGTTTATCTAATAGTAACCCATTACTTCTAATCTAGGCAATTGATAGAGTCCATCTTATTTTAGGTTTCTACTGGTAATGTCTTAATCTATTCTCACTCTAATATCTAGAAATTATCTAGCATAATCTTCTCAACTCAGGTAACCATCTACTTACAAATAATCTTATCAAATATGTCTTCTTCGTCTTGACAAAAATCTTCTCCTGGGGAGATCACCGCGCACGAGTATTCGTCTCTCCGAGTTAGGAAAAAAACGAGAATCAAAGAATAAGAGTTCAAAGAAAGTATTGATGATTACAATTTCGAGATTCAAGGACGATATTAGAAATCAAAGGAAGTTCTAATAGCAATTGTGGATTGAGATCCTAACAACCTTATCCTAACTACAGGCCCACTTGGCATAATAACTTACCCGAAGCGATATGCTCTGACCTCCATGGGCCACCACAAAAATATGTAACACCCCAGTCCCAAAATACATAGGACTAGAAATACATAACATGCTAGCTACGTATTTGACCAGACTCTGGTCTGACTCGAATATGTATAAGCTGTATAATAAGGGTAACGATCTAAGAATACTAAAAATATCTACGTCATAATTCACATAAAGAACAAAATATCAAGAATGAACCACATGTGCTAAAGTCGGCCGCCCAGTAACTCATAAGCTCGAATAGACTCGAGAAAGAAATATGAGTCTATAAAAATTAGGCTACATCAGCAGATGAATAAACAATATGAATAAAAAATTATAACTATGGTAGAAATGATATAAGTATCTGGCACCAATGCCCGCATGACAAGCAACACACATCAACAACTCCAAAGGCTCCATAATCGTCTATGCTGCAAAAATTGGCAGGGGATCAGGTCCTCAAAGGGACGTAACAAGGTACAAGAAAATAATAAGCCAGAAGTAAACATTGTAATAAAACTATAATCCAGGGTAAACTACTGTAACCAATTGTGTGATATTAAAATGAGAGTATGGTATCGTACCCCGGGCTGGTACTCACGGAAGATCTCAAGTGACACTTCCGTAATCTAATAGTACACTCAAGGCTCCATGTGGGGGAACCAGGTGGAAGCTGTACGTATATATATAATACCATAGATTCCGCAGAGGGAACCTAAAGCCTAATACACAATAAATAGTAATAAGTAAAATATGCCCTGAGCACGATGAAGACTCTTCCCACCCAATGTAACCTCATGTCTCAATCAAGACATGAAATATCATGACCTCTAACGATAAGCACACGTCATAGTCAATATGTATAACTATAAATATCACTATAGCATACATCCTGTAGTCATATCCAGAGTCCAAGTACCACAAACAAGTCGAGAAAGAATCTGTCACATGAATATCATATCAAGTGTCCTACGGTCGGATGTGCAAATAAAATTTGCACAAATCATGGGTTTGAAAGAATGACTCTCTAACTACGATACTCAACTCCGTAGGGGATGTCGGTACCCGAATCTTGTTCGGACATAAAGTATCGTATGACGAACCTAGGCTCAACAAGTACATCAACAAATCCACATAAATATAATATCTAATGCATAAATAATATCAAATAAATAATTTAGAACTGTAAACATCTTGGCAAGGTACACTTTTTTGGTTCTGTAGTCACTGGTGGTAAAGATGATCCCGTGTCCACTCCTTCGGGATTCAATTGACCTATCAATCAATTAATACGCTTAAGGGTCCAATCAAGAATTCTTATAATTATAACTTAATTATATCATTTATTCGATGCCATGCAAAACCAAGCCCTTTTTTTATTTCTAACATCTTACTTTACTTTTATAGGGTATCAGAACCGAGTTTCTTGGTTTTTAACTTCCAAAATTTAAGTTTAAGTCCCCAATTAAATGACATGAACATAAATCATAATAAATCATATAATCAAGATTTAAATATAATTTATATTTATTTTAACAATTAATACTCAGATTTGATAAAATAACATATTTCAAGATTATGGCTACTTTAGGTTGACTAGTTTTTCTCAAATTTTTTTTGGGATATTGCCAGTCCGTTAGTATGGTTTATATTTATAAAAAATTAGTTTATATAATATTATATTCTGATTTAATATTAAAAAAAATTTACCTATTTATTTTTTCCAAAATAATCTCTATTTATGGGCAAAACTATACAACAAAATCACCCAAAAACCTAGGCTAGTGACCCTTATTTATAGGGTTCAGATTTGACATGCAAATACCATAAATATAAATTTGAAATAATTTATTTACAGAATTAAAACACATACAAATTTATTTTTAGGAATTAAGATCAAACCCTCCAAGAATCGTATCACAAAGTCATGTTGTGCGTCGACTAGGTATTCTGACAACTTGATGCTAGTTTGTACATGCAACATTACCAACTTAAGTAATAAAATATTTTTAATATGAAATTATATTATTTAATATTCTAGAATTTAATAATAATTATATATAAAAATAATTACATCACGTCATTCATGCAACCATCTCAACTACGCTATCTAGCTATCCTTGCAATTTGGCCAAGTAGTCTTTGCATCCAATCTTCCTATCGGCATAAAAAATAATTAATTATATAATTATAATATTTATATTCTGAATTAATAAAATATAATTTTCTGGAATTATTTTATATATATTTATCATGACAATACTCAATGAACCTTGTCTACCATTGGTGCGTCGTGTCCGTGTCATGATTGTTCGATTTTCTTGGAATAGTTTCTACATAGAAATACAGGTTTCTCATGCATGGAGTTTAATTATTTGTCATCTAACATGTATATGGGTTCATACAATGGTTCTCACATGGGAAAACTAAATATAAAATAAATGTTACAAATCTTACGTGATCGCGATATCAGCGAAGGTTTTTCCTGCGACACAGATCTTTTGGAGCGCCAAACGGACTCCAAACTCCACAAAACTTGAGGGAGATCTTGGGGATTCATGTAAGATGTAAATATAGGGTTTTGAGGGGTTTTTGGGCTGCAATAGTGCCCTAACTTCTGTTATAACCAGCAGCTATTTTTTGGCCCCAAGGGGTAGCTGAATGCTTCTGGGGGGTTGGTTGGCCCTTGGCGGCTCGTGTGGAGGTTGGGAAGGAGGAAAGATGAGGTGGAGAAGGTTTGGAGTGGTCGTGGGAAGGAGAGGAGGTCGACTTGGGGGGGGGGGCACAAGAAATAAAAGTTAGTTTTAGGGTTTGTGGGGGGGGGGTTTGCTTTTTATATATAGTGTTAGATGTTTGGCCCTTTTGGTTGGGTTTGTAATGGTCTTTAAGTTTTTGTCTAGACCTAAGGGGTTTGGTTTAGCTCTTAATAAAGGCTCTTGACTCGGTCGTTTGTTGTGTTATTGAGTTGTTGTGCATGTGAGAGGGTTTAAGTGTGGGAAAAAAATATAAATAATGGGAGATGAGTGTGGGATAGTGTACATATCTCATGATAATTGGTTTGAGAGCCCGATTAGGGTATTTGACTCGGTTGGGTTCAACTAGCCAAATAAGGGTAATTTTACCATGTCAATGGTTGTAGATGTTTGTTAATATTTTTGGAGCATGAGGGAGATCAAATTAATGCAACACACATGTTCCAACTATATTAGACTCAATCAAGATTAATATTATAAATTTTGTTGGAGGAAAAAGGTCGTGCATTGCTCAAAATATCAAAGCCATGGCAAAGTGTCATTTATATTAAAAATAATTTTAGAAATTAATTCTTTAAATCTATCTAATTAAACAAAACAATAAAAATAATTATAAATTATCAAATTATCCCTATTCTAAAATGAGGGGGCTTACACGCAACAAGGTAAAAGAAACAACGTGCCAAAAATAAAATAGTACAATACTACATACTCAAGGGTAAACTACTGTAACCGTCTAAGTGCTATGCAAGTGAGAGAATCACTCATACTCAGACATGAGACTCTCAATATTCTATGTGTGTGAATCCCAAGCAGTATAATAATAATAAGGGCTCTGTATCGGGAACCCAAAGCAGTCAAGTACAAGTATATTACTAAAGGCTCTTGATCAGAGAACCTAAAGCAGTCACGTAAATAACACCAAACCTCTGCTACAGAGACTAAGGCAGATACATATACATATCCGTCCAAAGTACAGTATAAACTCTCTCCTACCATGTAATCCCACATATCATATCATAGCTCATGAGATCAAGACCTCTAACTATCACAACGAGTCATACTATATATATATGTAACTGTCTCATATCACGAGTCCTATAAACCTATACAAAATTACCAAGAATACATCAAGAACGATTGTCTCATGAAGTAGTATCAAGTGTCCTTTGGTCTGTCGTGCTAAAAATACATGAACTTATCATGGGTTCGCGGTAAGAATACTCTAACTGACGATAGTCGACTCCGTTAAAGAATGTCGGCACCGAAATCGGGTTCAGACGCTAAGTATCGTCTAAAAGCCCTAGGGTAAACACACACATCAACCATATCAAATAACTGTAATAACTAAAAAAATAAATAAGGCAAGTAACTGTGATACATCATGGCAAGGTATACTTGCATGGATATTGAATGATGGCATAGCGAAGTCCAGGTAGCGGGCTCATTACAACAACTACTCCCGAAAAGGTAGAATCCTCACGAACGTCTCCGGATGCTGAAACAAACATCACCAATTTTTTTATAAAATGAGAAATATCTAGGATTAAATACCATTATGTCCAATTTGGACACAGGGTAAATTTGGCAGTTTCAGGTCAAAACGGGTTCCAAATGTGGCCCACTTTGCACGAAAAAATATGTCAAAGACAAAGTTCTCCAAATTAGAAAAATTAGTATCTACGAGTCCAGAACGATGATACGAACACAAAAGAATATCCAGTACTGGATTCCGATAAGCTGGTCAAGAAATCACTCGCCAAGTAGGACCGTGGGGCCCACGAAATGGTGTTCCATAAACTTTCTCAAAATTAAACCAAACATGGGTCACAGGACCAGCGTAACGCTGTGAATCCGATAGCACAAGTTTTATTATGAAATGACAAGCACATATAAAGTTATTGCACAAATTCGAAAAAGGATGATACATGATTTTTCGGCGGATACGGGTTGATTTCGGCGTGCACACACGTCCAAATCAGTTTCGTAAAATTTTATATGTCCGCGTTAATGATACGAGCCTTTTGGTGCAATCTGCATGCGACGAAGTCATCTCGTTTGGCGGGATGCACCATGTATCAAAAAAATTTAGGCTCAGAAATCATGATTTTTTATCAAGTTCAACGCTGAATTGTCAGCGATCTAACACGAATTAAAATAAACTAAAAGAAGGCATTTAAACTTGGATATGTTGTCTAAAATAATGTTTAGATAGATTTTTAAAATGATTAATAATCTAGGAGAAAATAGGCTCGAAACATGGGGGTTTGAGACCGTTTTATCCACTATTTTAAAACAAATTTTCGACCGACTTTCAAGTCAATTTATACTCATTTTAAAATGGTAATAAAATAATCTAGTTGAAGGGACTTGAAGGGACTTAAAATGGTAATAAAATGGTGGGTCGAGGAGGAAGGAAAGACTGTGCGAAGGGGGGTCATTGCTGCATGTCGTGCACTTGTTGTTCCTAGAGGATGCTGTTGCTGCCCGCGCCGGTGGTGCTGCGACACTCAGGCGTGGCGGCGACAACGGTGGTTCGATCGGGGCGATCGACATAGGTGTTAGGGATAAGGTTAGGGTTAGGGTATAGATGATATATTTATATATGGAGGGATCGGGTGAGCGAGGGCCATCCGTGACCTGGGCTGGGTGAGGGTAGATTTGGGTTTTAGAGTTAATGGGTTTTGGGTTAATGGGTTTCGGGTTTTGGTTTTATTTTTTTTTCTCTTTCCTCTTTTCTTTGTTTTTCTTTTATAAAGAGAAATATATATATCAAAAAGTAGTTTTATATGTGAATAAGTTTTAGAAAATATTTTATAACATTTTACATATACTTTTACACCCAAAAATACTTTTGTGACATATTTGTTACTATAAAATATAAATCAATATTTATATAAGTTTATAATCCAAAGAATTATAATTTTTTAAATTAGCTAAAATACCAAAAATTTCTATAATAAAAATAAACTAATAAATTTAAAGATTTATAAAAAATTAGGGTGCTCACAATCTACCCAACTTATAAAAATTTCGTCCTCAAAATTTAAAAATTAAGCATGGTGAAAAAAAGTAAGAGAACTTACTGGGAAAGAAGGATAATACAACTTATCGTTTCGAATTCATCGATATTAAAGATAAGGCACGATCCAAGGATAAGGGACACAACACGGTAAAAAGAATTTAAGTACGCTAGATCGTACCATGATTCTCGAAAAGATGGGGGTCATAGTTACCAATAAGATCCTAATTTGATGTCATATTCTAGAGCAAGGGTACGTTTAGTCCAAGGTGCTACCCAACTTATAGAAATTAAGTTGCTAGTAGGAACTCTAGTCACAATCCTATTTATAAAGGTTATAGAAAGTCTAACATCAAGAATGGATACGAGATGACGATACTTTTGTCACCGTAGTCATAGGCGATCTAAGGAAATCTAGATACTACCAGTGTTATTGAGTTAATAACTCTATAAAAGAAGTTTACCAGTTCTCCTTGCTCCCAATTAGGTCATGATTTTACAAGACAATAGGAAATATCTTAGTCAACTAGGGTGAGATTGTACAGAGGAGTACGTTCATTACATTTCATGGTTGCCGATGAACGGTTCAACAATAAGTGCCAAAGGTAAAATAATTTGTCAAGGTGATTTATATTTTGTAGAGAGTACAAGGAGCTCAATTTAATGCAACATAAGTGTCATGGACGTAGTTTGGCTCAAGTGGGCGACGGGTATATCAGTGGATGGGGTAATAGGGTTGCCGATGTACAATTTAATTTAATTACAATCAAATTGAATATTTAAGTATAGGTTTTTAAAAGGAGGTATGCCCCGAATGTTGTGGGATCTATATGGAGCATGGGAGTGAATATTTAAGTATAGGTTTTTAATTAAGTACCGCTGGCACTGCCGCTACTACTGGGGGTACGAGGATCTCATGGGTTGGTTCATCAACATGTCTAACTTCTGGTTCCACTGCGCCAGCATGCTCAACTACTGGATCTATCCAGATCTGACTCTGAGCAGGTGCTACTTTCCGTTGTTGCCCTGGGGAACCCTGTCTTGCTATGCCTGCTGCTACAACAACTGAAGAAGCCCTAAAAGAAAGAACAAGAAACATTAACAACATGACGGGAATGATCAAGTAGGCAAGCAGTTTTAACAGTTCAAGGATTCGTATCGAGGAAGGCAAAGCAAGATATCAAAGAGGACATGTTTGATTGCGACTCCTATAACCATAATACCCCACAAGTCTGAAACAAAAGACCTGCGTGGGCCACCACTAAAACCTTATCACGCCCGAGTACCGGAATACGGAGACGGACATAGCCAACTACCCCGTACAAGGTACTATACGTCGTACGACGATAACGGCTGTACAAGACAAAGGGGTGCATAGTATAAGCAAGTCTCTTAGGGTCACATGAACATCTATTGTCTTAATTATTCAATTAAGGATAGTAAATATAGAATATATATGACAAGGAAGTAAGGCATCCCAAATGCCCTTCAAAAATATTCTGGAAAACAGCTGTACAAAATTCGAAGCTGGCGGAGTAGCAAAAGTACATGACCATGATCAGCTGCAGTCTGATTAATTACAATCATGTAAGAAAACTAAATATCCAAATTTATGGCTAACAAGTATCGGTGGCTAAATTCCCAAAAGAGTAAAATGTGTAATAACGAGCAGGAAAGAAGAAACCCACTCGTGCCTTTCAGCGACCATCTGCCTGGTACGCGCCATCAGGAAGAAAAAAATAAGTTAGAATCTTGGGTGTTGGCTCTAAACATGGCCATGCAAAACCAGTAGGGGGTAGACCCAAATAGCATGTACCACAAATAAAGCACGAATGAAGAAACAAAACCAGATTATGAAATAAATAGATATACATATAGTTCTATCTTATAGTTTTAGTTCATAGCCTATCGTGATACAACAATCTAAGCCTACAATTAAACAAGGACAAGGGTTATACCATTGCACCATGATAGTCCATATCCTTAAACTATTCAACAGAAGATACAATCACAAACAAGTTCGATTACAGAATCAGCCAATCACTTGTACTTCTTGTAGGTGGAGTCTGGGTTATCCCGGAGATATTATGCATATAATAGGAATCATCATATCGAACCATGTTCTAGCAGGGGCTAGTCGGGCTATAAATTGCCGTATAGCATATAGTATTATGTACCGGTGCCTCGTAAGGCTACCGTGCTAAGATCACATAAAACACATAGTACAATATAATAATCAAATATTTTCATCCACTAATGAGGATTTAAACAATATCCATGGAGGCCAACCTTCACTCCCCATATAATGATTGAGGGTGGCTAGTTAGCACGATCTCGAGATTCCGTCCCTCCCAATATTCTACATATTTTAGTTGCCTAGTTAACCCTACGATTAGTTGGAATCACATGGCGTGGTCACATGTTACTCCCCTTATACGTCTTACCATAGTATGGGCACACTAGGAACGAATCCACTTTGTCACCTTGCAGTTCAATTTGGATCCACCCCCGCGTGATGCAACAATCAACACAAGTCCTAGCCAGGATTGGTTATTTACCAACTATTATGTTAATGTTGAAGGAATTGTATCACATTACATATCGCTTAGCACGTAGGATTACCTTGGTGTGAAACATGTAACATAATCACGTAGAAACACTTAGCACGTAGGAACACATAACACATAGTAAGTGTATCAGCACATATGCCAATAGTCGAGTCAAGTTACCAATTATTGGTAAACCACATGAATTCTAGAACATAACAACACATGGATAAAGTCAGGCACATAGGTAGTCATGGCCACTTGGCTCATGGTCTAGTTCTTTACAGAATCGGGTCAGGCATATAGTCAGGTCTAACACGTGGTCACTTAGTTATCAATACTGACAATCATTAACACCACACTTGGAATCACAAAAATCTAATAAAATATCACACCAAGAAGAATCAATAAAACATGCACATAGGATCAAGGGCGCATATAGTCAGTACCGCATAGGACATGTACCCATAGGAAGTTGGCCGCATAGGGGTCAGTGCTGCATAGGCTCAGTGCCGTATATGACAGAACAAAGTCCACTCCTTGGGACAAGTGTTGATTGACGTGCATTAAAATTAGAGAAGTGACTGAAGTGATGGATGTGACAAGCCATAAAGCGTGTCAGAAAGAAAAGACAAATCATAGAAGTTTGTGCAAAGAAAAAATAGAGTTATACATCCAAAAGAGAAGAGGCACATAGGGTCAGGCCACATAAGTCTATTGGCCGCATGCTCTACTTGCCGTATATATGTCTCTTGGACTTAGAAATTTTTTTATTCGTTCAACGAGTGAAAACACAAGGAGTTCAATGACTTAGCTCCAACAAGGTGGACGCATGCTGGTTGGCTATGCAGCAAAGAGTCCAGGTCGCACGAAGGTCGGGCCGCATGGAACCCTCGGCCGCATAGAATGATGGCCACATGAGAACTTCATCTTCTCCAGACAGCAAGTTCAGCCATGGCAAAAACTCCAAAACCAAAAAATTATTTTCTCCATAAAACCTCATTTTAACTCCAAATTAGGTGAACCAAAAGCCAAAATGCCTGAAATGGAATGCTCTATCAATCACAAAAACTAGTTTTCTAAAATACTATATTTTAATAAATCAAAACCAAGAAAAACTTTTGGAACACATGAAAACTCTGAACCAAAAATGTAGATCTACTAAATTTTATCCATCAAAACCGAAACTCAAAGTATTAAAAATGCTTAGAATCATAATGCACACATATTAGACTAATAAAATACAAGAAAAATGAAAGAATAAAATTAAGGGATTTCTTCATATCATGCAAGGTGTACTTGCCTAAAGTAAAAGAAGGAGAAAATGAGAGAATGAGAGAAGAGAGAGAAAGAAGTTAGCTTATATAACTAGGGTTTGAGGTTTAGACCATGGGTTCAACTCCTGACCAAACTAACCCAACAATTAAACCATGAGTCTGATTGGACCAAAGAATGGGTCTAGTCTTTATGACATACAACATATTTAACATGCAAGAAATAAATAACATAAGCAGGAAAATAATACGTTCCAAATATGTATATCGGGAACAAAAAATGATATCTCTACCCACCTTAAAAAAATTATCCTCAAAATTCAAACCCAAGGCTAGCTAGAGAAATTAGAACTAGCACTGCGCTAACTACAAGATCATCTACGCATGCAATCAAATTCAAGCATATAATAAAGAAAAGCAATATCACATAGCATGGGTAAACAAATCAAGAGATTCGAGATACAAAGGTATAAGAACGAATATGCCTTCCGTGTCAGACATGTGCGGATACCGAGACCGGATATCGTCCTCGCGCTCCCACGTTGACTCTCCCATAGGGTGATGACTCTAAGCTATCCGCATAAGATGAATAGTTTGATTCTTGAGCACTTTCTCCCTTTGCTCCAAAATGGATACGGGTTGTTCCTCATAAGAAAAGTCGGTACCAATGACTAGCTCAGAATGGTCGAGGATATGACTCAGATCTGGGACATACCTATGCAACTGAGACACATAAAATACATCGTACACCTCACATAGTGAAGGTGGAAGGGCAAGACGATAAGCAACGTCGCCTACCCGCTCGAGGATATCAAACGGACCGATGTATCGCGGACTAAGCTGTCACTCCCCGTTTCGGGTATACATATTTGTGATATATTTTTATTTTTACATGGTTTCATATGCATGGAGACTAGACCCATTCTTTGGTTTAACCTGCTTCATGGTTTATTTTGTGGGTTGGTTTAATTCATGAGAACCTTGGTTCAACCCTCAACCCTACCATATATAACCCAATATTTTCTTTCTCTCTCTTCACTTCTTCATTTTCTTTCTCTCTCTTTAACTTTCTCTCCCATTTCCTTAGGCAAGTACACCTTGCATGAGAAATGGAGAAATCCTCTATATTATTGTTCTATTATGGTTGTTATATGTTTTTAGCACTTTTAGAACTAGGAGTTTCCTGTTTTGATGGATGGATTAGTGTAGATCTATATTTTCTAACTTAGGGTTTTATGGGTTTCATGAGTTTTTCTTGGTTTTTATCTATTAAATATGAGTCTTTGAAAACCAATTTTTGCTGCATGTTAGATATTTCAATTTCAAGCGTTTTGCCTTTTGGTCCATCCGATTTGGACTTAAAATGAGGATTTTATGAAGAAAATAAATTTCAGCCTTTTTTGAAGTTTTTTGCCATGATCAACCTGCTGTGGAGGAGACGAAGTTCATATGCGGCCAGTGAGCATGCGTCCGAGAGTGCTATACGGCCCGAGAAGGTTTTGCAGCTTGAACTCTTGCCGTATACTAACAGCATGCGGCCATCTTGTTGGACGCATGATCGCTTATTCACACAAGTGTCCTTGAACACCTTGTGTTTTCACTCGCTGAATGAAAGAGAAATTCGCTAAGTCCAAGAGACAACCCATGCGACACCAACTACACTTATGCGGCGTGGAAAGCATGCGGCCACTAATTTCCTTGGATGTATGACTCTGAATTGTTGGCACTTATTTTTTCGTGATTCTGTCTTTTTTTCTGTCATACTTTATTGCTTGTCACATCAGGCACATCAAACACTTTATGTCACTTCACTGTCACTTCTTTTATTTGGCCGTCACTTCGACACTTGTCCCAAGAAGTAGAATTTGACCCTGACTTCATATGCGGCCAAGTGGTCCATGAGGCCCAGACTACATATGCGGGTAGGATTTGTCATGCGGCCCTGACCTCATATGCGGCCTAGAGACCCATGCAGCCTTGCTTGTTTTGATTGAATATCTTATTAATTCTTGTGACCCAATATATAATTTGTAATTAGACTCAAAAACTGTATCTATGTTGATACCCCTGTTTTTTGATAATTGTCCAAGATTTAATGTGCACCGAGGTGCGACACATCGTGTCACGTGTTAAGTGATTATGTTTGGGTTGTGCATCGAGAATGCCTACAAATTCCTGAATGTATGATATTATAAATATATGTTTTTTCCTCCAGTACGGGCATAATAAGCGAGCAAACTACCAAAGCGTGGCTAGGATTTCTGATTGAATGAATGTTGCATACACGCTTGCGTGAATCAAGATTTGACTTCCATGGATTCGTATCTAGTGTGCCCGTACTTTGTACGATATCTTAAGGAAAATTCTTATGTGACCGCGCCTTGAGATTTCAAACACAACATAGGGCTAATTAGGTAACTAAAAGTGGTAGTAATATTGGAGGGAACGATATCCCGAGATCATGCCAACGAACCTTACCACATAGATCTATTCTAAGTACGCTGTAGCTGGATACCACAGATACTATATATCAACTGCCTTAGTAGAGTGCAGTATCTGAATATTATTATACCGAGCTGTCACGCCCCAGTCCCAAAATATGTAGGACTAGGACACGTGAGCATGCCAGCCGTATGAATATGGCACTCCAATATATGGAAACCATAACACACGTACGTTGTATATGACTAACAAAATCCACAAGTGGTATAAATCCAACGTAAGTCACATGGTATAATATAGATCTCATCCATAAAATCAATATAATTAAATGACCAGCAGCTATGAAACTAGATCTCTATAAAAAGTATCTAACGGTGACAGTCGGATAGAAACAATTCCACTACCGAACTAGAATATGGAATAAACAAGATAAATACAAAATAAGAATATCAACTACCAATCATGGGCTCGACGAGAAGACCTCATCGCCAATGCGTAGCAAGTCCGAATCTGTGCTCCTGCGAATACTCATGAACAATACACCTGGAAGGGGACCAGGTCCTCAGAGGGACGTAACAAGATACATAAAAGCATGCCATAAAGTAAATACTGAATAAATACTCCGGGGTGACCTAACCATCTAAGTGAAATGCAACTTGAGGATAACTTTGAGTATATGGGAAGGTGTGGGCTAGACATATGCTGACATAATTCACCAGTCGTGACAACCGGCTAGTATATGCCACACATGCCACCTATAACACGGGCGCAGGAATACAGTAACGTCCAACGTTCTATAGAGTGTGGTATCTGTAATATCACCAACGTCCAACACTCTACAGAACGTGGTATCAATAATATATATATACATCCGTATCACTCCATCGAGTGCGGTATCAGTATAAAGGAGTAGGGTGTCCCATATGCCTACTAGTCGTCCTCCCCGCCCAATGATCTTAGCATGTTGTATCCACAACACGTGTCAGCTACTACGCCTCGGCGTCGTAACTCTGGCTCATAGACTATCGTTAGAGCAAGGGTCCATCCTTACAACCAAACAAGGACAGGGATGGGACCATCGTACCACGCTAGCCTATGCTCCACCTACTAATAACTTCTAGTCTTATAACATGCATCACTATTTGCAGTTATACCCTATCTGTCGCACGCCTACACGTACAGGTGGCCAACCACATATGCAGGACCGTGCCGTATATGAGACTCACAATACGTGTAAGAAATGTGTCAAGGCCTGGGAGTCATACCAATAACTCTACAACTTTAGGTGGGTCTAATAGACACTAGGTCGGACACAAGTCCTAACGTCAACACATTCGTTGACTGCACCCGAGTCTCTCTCGGACGCACATAATTAAATAATCAATATATAGCTAATAATACAGAATTTAAACAGTACAACAAGGCAAGGTATACTTGCTTGGCAAGAGAGCTGCGTAGCACCAATAACCTGCTCCTGAAGTCGCACAGATAAATCCAACATGTCTCCGGGGTCAGCATGCACATGTACGAAAATCGGGGGTGACTGCTGCGGGTTGTCTGGCAAGGGTGACGGTGATTGAGGTTGCTAAAGTGATGGTTAAGGGTGATACTGATTATGGCGATTAGGTGAGACGGTGAGGAGGATGCTGCAGAGGGTGACTGGGATGATAGTGATGATGATGGTGAAGGTGATGACTATGATGACGATGATGATAACGATATGGATGACGATGACGATGGAGGCAATGATGATGATTACAGATGATGAAGATGGTGATGTGTATGATGGTGATGACGAGGATGATTGTGCTAATGAAGATGACAAGGCAATAATGAGATAATGATGATGACCATACTGAGACGATTGCTAGGGAAGATGATAATATTGATGATCATGATGATGGGAATGATGGTTAGGGTTTATGTGTTGAGAATAAAAGATGATGATGATGGTTTGAGATGACAATGATGCGATGATGATGATGGGATGATGATGAGATGACGACAACGACGATAATGAGATATGGATGATGCAATGACGATAAGGTGATGATGATGATAATGGTGATGGAATGATGATGATGAATTGGGATGATAATGATGGTGGTGGTGGTGAGTGGTGGACTGCCGGAGTCCGGCCAGGGGAGCTTCTCCGGCGAGTCACGATGATGGTAAAGATTATGATGTTTAATGGAAGTGGGTGATGATTATGACAATGGCCATGGTGGAGATATTGATGATACAATGGTGGTGGTGACTGCTGAAATCCGGCCAGCGAGGGAAGGGTGTCCGGCCGGAGGAGGACAGGCACACAGGGAGGAGAAAAGTGTTTAGGCCGGTGGGGTAGAAGCCTGGCTGGAGGTGCTCGGGTTCCGAGGGAGGAGGCTCGGCCAGGGGAAAGGAGGTGGTGATCGTGTGGTGGTGGTCGGGTCGTGCTTCGGGACATGGGAGGGGAGGAGGAGTTCAGTCGAGTCGTGGTGGTGCTCAGGCGGCGGAGAAGGCCGGGGGTCGATCGGGGGTCGATCGGGGGAGGTGTTCAGTCAATCGGGAAGGGCTCCGGTGCAGTCGGCCGGAGGAGGGAAGGCTGTGTCGAAGCAGTCGGGTCTCCGGCTTCCATGGCAGCGGGGAATGAGGAGGGGACTGCGGCGGTCAGTTCAGCCGACTCCGGCAGAGGCTGAGGTCGGGAAGAGGAGGAGAAGTTGGAGAAGAGGAGGGTGGTCATGGTCGAAGGCTTGGTAGGGGTCGTGTGTTACAGTTCCGACGGGTGGCTCCGGCGGTGGGGGATGTGGAAGATGATGAATAGGGAGAAAAGATGTCGACTGGGTATATTTGCATTGGGTTTGGTTTAGGTGAAAAGAATTCAAGGTATATTTATATGTAAAGGAGTGGAATTTTGAGGTTGACCTAGGGTTTAATGTTTGACCAAGGTTATGGACTTGGTCAACATTCCTTGGGGTGGGCCTTGGGCTTACATGAGGATGTTTGAGGGCCATAATTGCATGGTTTAAAATACAAGGATGGGGTTTAGATGAGGGATCGATACTGTGCGTTTGCACATTCCGATAAATTACGAAAAAATTCATGTGAAGGGGGAAACTGGGTATCTTCATGAATTGTCCAATGGTGGGGACACCTCAATGCATTTTTGCATAAAAAATCCCAACAATTGGAAAAATTGCACAAGGACGAAAATTAATTAAATTGAATGCTCATGATGTTCTAGAATTAATTAGCAGTACACGAAATTAAAATTAGGTGGGACACAAGTATCAGGGGCGTAGAGGGTACAGTGTAGAATATTAATAAAATTTGGGTTGCACAAAACGGTCAAGATTGTGTCTCCAATTTTGATTGGGACGCACAAGGGTACAAAGTCAAAATTTATTTAGAATTAAGAAATAACGTATGTGACGTTTATTGTGCGACTAAAATGTAGTACCAAAGAGCATGATTATAAGTTACACAAAGGTCAAAAAGGTAGGCGGGCACGTCTAGGACAATGTTGTAAAATTTGCAGATAGGCAATGGCTAGCGTAGTGCTCCAATTAACGAAGCAACGGTAATGTGCGCTACACGATAAAATAATGTACAATTAAATCAAATGCCGTGTTCTAAATTCTAATTGCGTTCAAACTGGCCCTAATTCCACTATATAAGCCAAGTAACCCTAATTTTTGGTGAGGGGGTTTACAATCTACCCAACTTAAAAATAATTTCGTCCTTGAAATTAAAATAAGGCATAATTGGTTTAAACCCTTCACTTTCGTACGTAAGGCAAGTTAAATCGCAATCTCTTCCAAAATTTAACTTATTCAAATCTATCGAAATCCCTTTTAAATTAAATTATCTATTGTTTAAATCAAACGTCAACACATCGCACTGTCTTCTCGATTCTTAATTTAAATAATCCATATCCAATCTAATTCAAATCTCTATGACATCCCACATCAGAATTCATATCGCAATCTTTAACTATTAAAATTTCCTCTAGAAATAAATATAATCAACTATTATTTCTATCCTCAACTTATGAATTCCATGCTCTTTAATTTCAATTTATATCCGCAGTATTTTCAAATAGGTAATCCCACAATTAAAAATTTCTTTAAATTCAATCCTTAATTTGGAATTTAATCCGTCCTTGTCCATGTTTAGAGTTCTATCTATTTTCCTCGAGGTTTAAATCATTGATTCAACCTTCAATTTTAAAATTTTAAATTATATGCTCATGTATCGGTATTTGGTTTGCCATATCCCGGTTTTTAAAATTCATCAATCCTTTATTATATTAATCATCCTTCTAGAATTCTCAATTTTATAATGACTTGAACCTCAACCTCCAATTTTTTTTCTCGATCACAATCTAAGAGAAGTTTCTCTTGAGTTGACAATGCAACTGCTACCCAACTTAGGATCTACCCCTCTATCACATAAGGCTCTTACATCTCAGAAATCTCATTCCTCAAATTTACTTAATCCTGTTACTCAATCCTCAAAAGTTTTAACACCAAATATATTACTTGGGATATGCCCTTGGTTACAAAATAATCATCAAATAATGTATTTGGCCCATAGGGTATATCTAATACTATCTGTGTATCAACTTATGCTAGGCACGAGGTTTCGTCTTTCCGAAATAAGGGAAGACGAAAAACAAAAATAAAGAGTTCAAGGCGGAGGTAATAGATTAGAAGTATGGGGATCAAGGCATTTAAAGAATTCAATGGGAATATCAAGGCAGTTGTGGATTGAAATCCTATTTTGGTAATTCCTGTTCACATGCTCGTATCAGTATCGTTATGTAACGGATGCGATATGCTCAGTCATATCTAGAGGGCAAGTACATTCGTCTACTAATCACTATATATCTCAATCCACTTAAAGTAGTTATGCGAAGGGCGAACCAAGAGCACTATGGTTGATCAGACCGTAGTATACTGATTCTGAAATATATTAGTTCCAATAATACATATGTCATGAACAAGCTTGATAAAAGGATGAGCTTGCAAAACTAGGCTGTAACAGCATCATAAGTCGAGGTAGTAAAAAAATGTAAGTACGCTAGATTATGATGAAAGGAGGTACAAAAATAATTTAAGTTCACAAAACCAAACAAGATACAAAATTAAGGTTCTACAATCTCTACAGTTGTCATACTCACTCCTTGTCTAAGTCACTAGTCGACCAAATAGGGGTATGGACCTTTAATTTCTACAGTCTGAATAAACACTATCTTCTTACGCAAGTCTAAAGTTGTGTCATCCTATTATACTTCATCAATGGGTCAATAGGGCTATGTGATACTATGTTGTGAGGCATACTACCCAACTTAAAATAATTAACCAATACTGTGATAGTCTTAAGGGGATCCTACGAATTAATAAGGTTCTTGTAAATAAAGTACAAATTCTTATTGGGCTATACGAGCAACGGATCTTAGTACTTATTAGGGTCTCCTATTGTATCATGTAGGTAATGTCATCTTAAATCTTAATCATAGTGCTTCTAGAACAAGTATCAATAGTATGAATGGAGAAGTAATTGGTCTTCAAGGAAAAAGAGGATATAATCTATATTGAGGTGGGGTACATGTTACGTGATTTAAAACTAAGAATAATCAGATCATAATCTAAGGGAACAACTTAAACTATCAAATTCTAACTATCACGCACAAAATTCAAAGTTCAAGATTACAATTATCATCCTAGCAAACTATATATCCTAACATAGAATAAAATCACTTGGCCTTTAATCAGAGGAGTCGAGTGGCACGAGTTAAGAGGTGGAGAAAAGAAGAATCATAATTTAATCGTCGCGTAATTAGCGAACGCTAAGGTTTTGGAGGAACAAAATATAAAATTACAATAGAGGGACTCAAGATAACATCATGGTTTCCTAAGGGGAAGGTGGCAAGCAAATCTCCGTGCTTGAGGTATGATTCAAGGGGAATGTCATACTCGTTGCTCTGGGCTTCCTGAGGTACTGTCTGCTAATATTAAGACAAGGATCTATATTTATAGTTCTCTAACACTATCTCACTATGCAAATTAGGTTTAGTCCCTACATTCGATCTCGGATTTCTATTGGTTCCTCAATACTAGGGTCAAACATTAGGGTCAAATCTCTAACTAGCTCTAGTAGTGCCTATACTACTCTTTGGTCATTCATAATTGCGTCAAGGAATAATGGTAAGCCATTCTTTAGATAAGAATACTAGGGTTTACTTAAATATTCTAAACTTAGTGACGTGTCAGGGTTCTAGTTACTCTTACTAGGAAGGTTACCCTACTTATTATCTAACAACAGGGACTTATATATTCTAGGAGAAGTCTACACTCAAGGAACTAATGGGAGTGCACATGAATCAAGCAGGATGCATTCATTCAAATAGAATGGATTGGAAAAAAGATGAGTCATAGTCCGATGTGGATGAGATCTTATACTCTAATCCTATTTGCAGGCTTCCTCGTTACAGTAACGTAACCGAGACAATATGCTCTGACCTGCATGGGCCACCACTAAAAATATGTTATGCCCCAGTCCCAAAATACGTAGGACTAGGACACGTGAGCATGCCAGCCGTATGAATATGGCACTCCAATATATGGAAACCATAACACACGTACGTTGTATATGAATAACAAAATTCACAAGTGGTATAAATCTAACGCAAGTCACATGGTATAATCTAGATCTCATCCATAAAATCAATATAATTAAATGGCCAGCAGCTATGAAACTAGATCTCTATGAAAAGTATATAACGGTGACAGTTGGATGGAAACAATTCCACTGCCGAACTAGAATATGGAATAAACAAGATAAATACAAAATAAGAATATCAACTACCAATCATGGGATCGACGAGAAGACCTCATCGCCAATGCGTAGCAAGTCCGAATCTGTGCTCCTGCGAATACTCACGAATAATACACCTGGAAGGGGACCAGATCCTCAGAGGGACGTAACAAGATACATAAAAGCATGCCATAAAGTAAATACTGAATAAATACTCTGGGGTGACCTAACCATCTAAGTGAAATACAACTTGAGGACAACTTTGAGTATATGGGAAGGTATAGGCTGGACATATGCTGACGTAATTTACCAGTCGTGACAACCGGCTAGTATATGCCACACATGCCCCCTATAACACGGGTGCAGGAATACAGTAACGTCCAACATTCTATAGAGTGTGGTATCTGTAATATCACCAAGTAACGTCCAACACTCTACAAAATGTGGTATCAGTAATTTATATATACGTCCGTATCACTCCGTCGAGTGCGGTATCAGTGTAAAGGAGTGGGGTGTCCCATATGCCTACTAGTCGTCCTCCCCGTCCAATAATCTAAGCATGTTGTATCCACAACATGTGTCAGCTACTACGTCTCGGCGTCATAACTTTGGCTCATAGACTATCGTTTGAGCAAGGGTCCATCCTTACAACCAAACAAGGACAGGGATGGGACCATCGTACCACGCTAGTCTATGCTCCACTTACTAATAACTGCTAGTCTTCTAACATGCATCACTATTAGCAGTTATACCCTATCTGTTGCACGCCTACACGTACAGGTGGCCAACCACATATGCAGGACTGTGCCCTACATGAGACTCATAACACGTGTAAGAAATGTGTCAAGGCCTGGGAGTCATACCAATAACTCCACAACTTTAGGTGGGTCTACTAGACACTAGGTCGGACACAAGTCCTAACGTCAACGGATTCGTTGACTGCACCCGAGTCTCTCTCGGACGTGCACAATTAAATAATCAATATGTAGCTAATAATACAGAATTTAAATAGTACAACAAGGCAAGGTATACTTGCCTGGCAAGAGAGCTGCGTAGCACCAATAACCTGCTCCTGAAGTCGAGTAGATAAATCCAACAGGTCTCCGGGGTCAGCGTGCACAGGTACAGAAATCGGGGATGACTGCTGCGGGTTGTCTGGCAAGGGTGACAGTGATTGAGGTTGCTAGAGTGATGGTTAAGGGTGATACTGATTATGGCGATTAGGTGAGACGGTGAGGAGGATGCTGCAGAGGGTGACTGGGATGATAGTGATGATGATGGTGAAGGTGATGACTATGATGACGATGATGATAACGATATGGATGACGATGACGATGGAGGCGATGATAATGATTACAGATGACGAAGATGGTGATGTGTATGATGGTGATGACAAGGATGATGGTGCTAATGAAGATGACGAGGCAATGATAAGATAATGATGATGACCATGCTGAGACGATTGATAGGGAAGATGATAATATTGATGATCATGATGATGGGAATGATGGTTAGGGTTTATGTGTTGAGAATGAAAGATGATGATGATGGTTTGAGATGACGATGATGTGATGATGATGATAGGATGATGATGAGATGACGACAACGACAATAATAAGATGTCGATGATGCAATGCTGATGAGGTGATGATGATGATAATGGTGATGGAATGATGATGATGAATTGGGATGATGATGATGATGGTGGTGGTGAGTGGTGGACTGCCGGAGTCCGGCCAGGGGAGATCCTCCGGCGAGTCACGGTGATGGTGAAGATGATGATGTTTAATTGAAGAGGGGATGATGATGACAATGTCCATGGTGGAGATGTTGATGATACAATGGTGGTGGTGACTGCTGAAATCCGGCCAGCGAGGGGAGGGTGTTCGGCCGGAGAAGGACATGCACACAGGAAGGAGGAAAGTGTTTAGGCCGGTGGGGCAAAAGCCTGGCTGGAGGTGCTCGGGTTCCGGGGAAGGAGGCTCGGCCAGGGGAAGAGAGGTGGTGATCGTGTGGTGGTGGTCGGGTCATGCTCCGGGACAGGGGAGCAGAGGAGGACATCAGTCGAGTCGTGGTGGTGCTCAGGCGGCGAAGAAGGCTGGGGGTCTATTGAGGGAGGTGTTCAGTCAGTCGGGAATGGCTCCGGTGCAGTCGGCCGGAGAAGGGAAGGCTGTGTCGAAGCAGTGGGGTCTCCGACGTCCATGGCAGCGGGGAATGAGGAGGGGAATGCGGCGGTCAGTTCAGCCGACTCCAGTAGAGGCTGAGGTCGGGAAGAGGAGGAGAAGTTGGAGAAGAGGAGGGTGGTCGTGGTCGAAGGCTCGGTAGGGGTCGTGGGTTACAGTTCCGGCGGGTGGCTCCGGCGGAGGGGATGTGGAAGATAATGAATAGGAAGAAAAGAGGTCGGCTGGGTATATTTGCATTGGGTTTGGTTTAGGTGAAAAGAATTCAAGGTATATTTATATGTAAAGGAGTAGAATTTTGAGGTTGACCTAGGGTTTGATGTTTGACCTAGGTTGTGGACTTGGTCAACATTTCCTGGGGTGGGCCTTGGGCTTACATGAGGATGTTTGAGGGCCATAATTGCATAGTTTAAAATACAAGGATGGGGTTTAGATGAGGGATCGATGCTGTGCGTTTGCACATTCCGATAAATTACAAAAAAATTCATATAAAGGGCAAAACTGGATTTCTTCATGAATTATCCAATGGTGGGGACACCTCAATGCGATTTTGTATAAAAATCCCCAATAATTGGAAAAATTGCACAAGGACGAAAATTAATTAAATTGAATGCGCATGATGTTCTAGAATTAATTAGAAGTATACGAAATTAAAATTAGGTGGAACACAAGTGTCAGAGGCGTAGAAGGTACAGTGTAGAATATTAATAAAATTTGGGTTGCACAAAACGATCAAGATTGTGTCTCCAATTTTGATTGGGACGCACAAGGGTACAAAGTCAGAATTTATTTAGAATTAAGAAATAACGTCCGCGACGTTTATTGTGCGACTAAAATGTAGCACTAAAGAGCATGATTATAAGTTACACAAATGTCAGAAAGGTAGGCGGGCACGTCTAGGACAATGTTGTGAAATTTGCAGATAGGCAATGGCTAGCGTAGTGCTCCAATTAACGAAGCAACGGTAAGGTGCGCTACACGATAAAATAGTGTACAGGTAAATCAAATGCCGTGTTCTAAATTCTAATTGGGTTCAAACTGGCCCTAATTCCAATATATAAGCCAAGTAACCCAAATTTTTGGTGAGGGGGTTTACCCAAGCCACTGTTTTACTATAGGAACACTGGAATTGCTAATACCGTATTTTTAGCACAGTAGACCTATGGGGACTGGTGCATCTCGTGTAATACATGTTTTATTCATCTATTGGTTCGGTTAGCTCGTGTTCGGCACTGGCGTGATCTGTGGATACTTATTATGCATTATTTCTGAGATAACATCAGACTCCACAAATAGCAAGCTGTACCAGTGATTGAACATTATAAAGAAATAGATTTGATTATGATTGTATTATTCGGTTAGTAGCCTAGGAAGATGGACTATCATAGTGTGATGGTTCAACCATTGTCCTTGTTTGGTTATGGGGTTGAGCCATTGCGCTAGGATATGCCATGGACCTAAGTTAGGATGCTGAACCTATGTATTATTATATATTCTCTTTAGGTTTTTGTTTCTCTATTTCGTGCTTCTTTTGTGGTACTTGCTATTTGGGGTCTAACCCTACTAGTTTTACATGGCCAAGTTTTGAGCTAGCACCCGAGGATCCAGCGTACCTTTCCCTAAATCATGGCACATACCAGAAGTATGGTCGCAGGGGATAGCGAGTAGGTTTTTTTCTTCCATGCTTATTATTGTACATTTACTTCTTTTGGGCGTTTAGCCACTAACACCTGTTAGCCGGCCCGTCTGGAAATTAGTTTCCTTACATGATTATATTAAATCAGATTGCAGCTGATCACTGTCATATACTTTTAATACTCTTTCATCTTCTTATTTTGCATAGCTGGTCTATAGAGCAATTAGAGAAAGCGTTTAGGATCCCTTATTGCTTTATCATATATGCTCTATGCTTACTATTTCTTGTTTGAATGATTGATACATAAAAGTTCTTGACCATAGGAGACTTGATTGAATCATGTACCCCCTTGTCTTATACAGTCATGATCATCGTACGACGTATAGCACCTTGCATGGGGTAGCTGACCATATCCATCTCCGTATTCCGGTACTGGAACAT
Organism: Iris macrosiphon; assembly: GCA_036927795.1. Classification (NCBI taxonomy): domain Eukaryota; kingdom Viridiplantae; phylum Streptophyta; class Magnoliopsida; order Asparagales; family Iridaceae; genus Iris; species Iris macrosiphon. Next base: position 114,031,732 of record JAYESA010000012.1, on the reverse strand, counting down.
TTTAAGGTTTTAGTGGTGGCCCATACAGGTCTATTATTCAGACTTGTGGGGTATCATAGTCATAGAAGTCTCAATCAAACATGATCCTTCTTGAAATTCTGAATTTGTCCTCTTCGATACTCAGCTTGAATTATTCCAGACTGATTGCTTTCTTTTTCTTTCTCGTCCTGCTCTTGATTATTTCTTGTGCTCTACTTTAAGGATTCTTTTTCTCCCAATACTGCAGCAACAAGAGAGGTCGAGTTGTCAGTAGAACAAGATCCTGTAGAACCCCAGCCAAGGATCCGAGTTGGGCCCACGATGAATGGGACAGAGCAATAGGCTCCAGGTGTTCCCGTACCTCTCGCAGTACCAACAATACTAGATACCCTGGACTTGCTAGAGATTATTCATGGATTATTGGCATCCCAACAATACCAGATGGTGGTACAATAACAAAAACAATGACAACATCAACAATAACAACTTCAGCAGCAGGAACATAATGTTCTGTTGAACCAAGGTTGCAAATGGCCCTAAAGCGAGGTGGAAGAACAAATTCTAGGGTATTTGTTAAATTTTATAGACTGAACCCCAGATATTTCGAAGGCACAGAGGACGCAATCATGACAGATGATTGGATCCAGGATAGAGATCATTCTAGCAGCAACTAAAGTTTTGACCGAGATACAGGTTGACCTGGTTCGCTTACAGCTCCAGGATCTTGCAAGAGATTGGTGGGCTACGATGGAGATAGAGTTGAGGCATCCTATTTCATGGGATAATTTTAGGACCCAGTTCAGGTCGAAGTACTTTAGGATTATGGCTCAGTGTGAGTTACAACAAAGGTTCATCAACCTCAAGCAAGCTGGAAGGACAGTAGACGGCTATGCGGTAGAGTTTTGCCGACTAAGCAGATTTGCTCCAACCATGGTGGAAATAGAGTTGGAGAGAGAAATGAGGTTCCAACAGGGACTTCACTTAGAGATCTTACATATGGTAGAGGTATACGACTACCAAACCTTCGAGACGATATTGATAGCAGCCAAGAGGGTTGAGCTTACTTTCCAGAGGATGGCATCAAGAAGAGTGGATCAGAAGAGGCCTCATGGACAAAACAATAAGGAAGGACCAGTACCCCGAACGTCAGCACCATCACCTGGCATTCATATCCATGATTCAGCATCACGAAGGACGACAGTTCCAACAGTGACAGTACCAGCTCAACAGCAGTCGAGGCAGCAATAACAACAATAATGACGGGAAACGCTAACAGGTTGTACCTACTGTGGAAAGGGAGGTCATACCCGGGATATTTGCCAGGCAAAAAATAGACTATGTTTGAGATATGGGAGACCTTATCAGAAGATTGCTACATGCCCATTGATATAGAGGCCAGGAGGGCCAATACAACAGTTTCCTGTATTGCCAACTCCAAGGGCAGTGTAGCAAGGAGGACCAGTAGTAGCAGTGCGGCCTTTAGCTCAGCATCCATTGCCGATACAGGCCCAGCTTTATGGACAGCAAAAATAGCAAAATCAGCAAGGACAATAACCATGGTAGCAAGAAAGACAGCAGCAGGGAGCTCGACAAGGCCAAGGGTAGGCACTCACCTTGTCTTTGGAGGAAGCTATGGCATCGTGTGACTTAGTGGCAGTTACCATTCTCGTTAAAACCTTTCCTGCCATAGCTTTAATTGATTCTGGAGCTTCGTACTCATTCTGCACAATATGTGACACGTATTGGATTGAAGTTTGAGACATTGCTAGAGAGGCTGAATATACTCACTGGCAATGGGATCATAAAAGTTAGTAGAGTGTGCCTAGCATGTCCAGTCGTAGTATGTAGGCATTTATTACCTGAAAAGTTGATCGAGTTTCCTATGGATAACTTTGATGTTATCTTAGGCATGGACTGGTTGAAAGACAGTCATGCAACGATAGACTGTCGTGAGGGTAGAGTGTTGTGTAGAATTCCCGATCTAGAAGAGTTTGTCCTTAGCAGAATAGCAAGAGATCAACGTAAGGGAGGAGTCGCAAAAGAATCAAGAAAAGATGACCCAATGTCCAAGATAGTTGAAGCATTCATAGACGTCTTTCTGGATGAGCTCTTCGGATTACCCTTAGTTAGGGAAGTATAGTTCTATATAGATTTGATGCCAGGAGAAGAACCAGTATCCCAGAAGGTATATCCAATGTCACCATCAGAGCTTGATCAGTTATATCGACACGTGAAAGAATTGAAAGTGAAGAAGTTTATTTGGACCAGTGCATCACCGTAGGAAGCACCAACGGTATTGGTGAAGAAGAAGGATGGATCAACGTGGTTGTGTATAGATTACAAGAGCTTAATGCAGTGACCGTGAAGAACAAGTACCCATTACCAAGGATTAATGATTTGTTTGACCAATTAAGTGGAGCAAGAGTCTTCTCCAAGATAGATTTACAATCAGGATATCATCAGGTGCGAGTTCGAGAGCAGGATATACCAAAGACAACATTTAGGTCATGATATGAGCATTACGAATTCTTAGTTATACCATTCGGACTGACTAATGCTCCGACGGTATTCATAGATTTGATGAACCATATTTTATGCCTTACTTAGACCAATTTGTGGTAGTATTCATCGATGACATCCTTGTGTATTCTCATAATATGGAGGAGCATGAAGAACATCTCAGAATAGTGCTTCAAACATTGAGGGAGCACTAGTTATATGGAAAGCTTAGTAAGTGTGAGTTTTGGCTGGATCATATATCCTTTCTTGGGCATATTATTTCTGGAGTAGGAATGTCAGTTGATCCTAAAAAGATAGATGCAGTAGAGAATTGGCCAGTTTCGAAGACAGTAGCCGAAGTGCGTTGTTTTCTGGGCTTGGCAGGATACTAAAGAAGATTTTTGTCAGATTTTGCTAAGATCTCGGCACCCTTGACTCGGTTGATGTACAAGGAAGTTAAGTTTTTATGATCAGCGAAATGTCATATAGTCTTTGAAGAGTTAAAGAAGAAGCTAATCTCTACACCAATTCTTACTCTTCCAACAGGCTCCGGAGGATTCACAGTGTATTGTGATGCATCTGGCAAAGGACTTGGATGTATTTTGATGTAGAAAGGAAGAGTGATAGAGTATACTTCTCGGCAGCACAAAGATCATAAGAATAACTATCCAACCCATAATTTGGAGCTAGCAGCAGTAGTGTTTGCACTTAAGCTATGGAGGCACTACTTATATGGAGATCGAGTGGAAATATTCACAGATCATAAGAGTTTGAAGTATGTGTTCACACAGAAGGACCTGAACATGAGGTAGAGAAGGTGGCTAGAATTGTTGAAAGATTATGATGTAAAACTTTAGTACCATCCAAGCAAGGCTAATGTAGTATATTCACTTAGCAGAAGAGGTGGAGAATTTATGTTTACTAATCAGAGGCACTTCTATGAAGATTTACGAGAGATGAGTACCGAGATAGCACTTCCACATAGTACAGGAGTGCAGGCTAGCCAATAGATTTAATCATCTTTGGTAGATCAAATCAAGCTAGCCCAGGTAGAGGACCTGAAGATTCAAAGACTAAGAGAAAAATGTGAGTCAGGACTTCGGAAGGAATTGACAATACATGCGGATGGAATACTAAGGTTTGGGAATCATCTATGCGTACCAAGTAGGGATATTCGACAAGAAGTTGTGACTAAAGCTCATAGTTCTCAGTACTCTATTCATCCGGAAGGCACAAAGATGTACCAAGACATCAAATAACACTTTTGGTGGAACAAAATGAAGAGAAAAATAAAACTCTTCGTATTGCAATGCATGATATATCAGTAACTGAAGATAGAACAACAGAGACCAGCAGGATTATTGCAACCGCTTCCTATTCTAGAGTGGAAGTGGGAGCACATCATAATAGACTTTGCGACTGGTTTACCTAGATCATCGACTGGTCAAGATTCAGTTTGGGTGATAGTGGATCGTCTCACGATGGTAGCTCACTTTCTTCCTTTTTGAGTAGGACAGTCTACAAAAAATTGGCCAAAATATATATATGACAGATAGTGAGACAACATGGTGTCCCAGTAAGTATCGTGTCAGATCGAGACACCCGGTTCACTCTACATTTTTGGAAAAGTTTGTATCAAAGTTTGGGCACCAAGTTCAGGTTTAGCACAGCTTACCACCCTCAAATAGACGAATAGTCGGAAGGAACTATCCAGACATTAGAGGATATGCTACGAGCATGTACCTTAGACCTTGGTGGATCTTGGGAGAATCACCTTCACTTGGTAGAATTTTCGTATAATAATAGTTATCAGGCCAGTATTCAGATGGCACCTTTTGAAGCACTGTATGGCTGGAAGTGTATATCAATATTGGAATGTGATGATATAGGTGAGCGAAAGATGTTAGGCCTAAAATGATCACACAGACAGTAGAGATTTTTAAGCAGATCAGATAGCGACTTTGGGTTGCATAAGACCGGCATCATCACTGGGCAGATCAGCGTTGTAGTCCTTTAGAGTTTAGTGTCGGCGACCACGTGTTTTTGCTGATTTTGCCTACCCATGGAGTCATTAGATTTGAGGTTCACGGAAAGCTTAGTCCATGATACGTAGGTCCATTCGACATTCTCGATCGGGTAAGCGATGTTGCTTATCGTCTTTCTCTTTTGTCTTCGCTACGTGAGGTACACAATATATTTTATGTATCTCAGTTGTATAGGTATGTCCTGGATCTGAGCCATATCCTCGATCACTCTGAATTAGTCGTTGATACCGACTTATCTTACGAGGAGCAACCCGTATCCATTCTGGATCGAAGAGAGAAGGTACTCAAGAACCAGACTATTTCTCTTGTCCGAGTTGCCTGGGGATATCACACTCTTGGAGAATCGACGTGGGAGCGCAAGAACGATATTCGATCTCGGTACCCACACATGTTCAATTCGGAAGGTATATTCTACCTTATGCCTTCGTATCTAGTTTCCATGATTAGTTGATCACCTATGTGTTGTGATGGTATTGCTTGCATGTATAGTTTCTAGTAGATTTATATCGTGCTTGCCCAGAATTCTCTAGCTTACTTGGATTTGAATTCCGAGGATAGAATTTTTCTAAGGTGGATAGAGATGTCACTTCCCGTTTTTGATATACGTATTTGGGACATATTTTTATTTTTGCATGGTTGCATGTACATAGAGGCTAGATCCATTCTTTGGTTTAACCTGGTTCATGGTTTATTGTATGGGTTTGTTTGAGTCATGAGAATATTGGTTCAACCCACAACCCTACCATATATAACCCAATATTTTCTTTCTCTCTCTTCATTTTTTTATTTTCTTTCTCTCTCTTTAGCTTTCTCTCCCATTTTCTTAGGCAAGTACACCTTGCATGAGAAATGGAGAAACCTTCCATACTATTATTCTATTATAGTTGTTATGTGTTTCTTAGCACTTTTAAAACTTGGAGTTTCCTGTTTTAATGAATGGATTAGTGTAGATCTATATTTTCTAACTTAGGGTTTTATGGGTTTCATGAGTTTTTCTTGATTTTGATCTATTAAACATGAGTCTTTGAAAACCAAATTTTGCTACATGTTAGATATTTTAATTTCAAGTATTTTGGCATTTGGTTAACTCGATTTGGACTTAAAAATGAGGTTTTTATGAAAAAAATATTTTTTGGATTTTTGGAGCTTTTTCTCCATAGTCGAGCCTGTTGTTGGAGAAGACGAAGTTCAAATGCAGCCAGTGAGCTATGCGGTTGAGAGTGTTATGCCGCCCGAGAGGGTTATGCAGCCTGAACTCTTGCCGCATACTGACAATATATGGCCATCTTGTTGGACGCATGCCTGCTTATTTACACAAGTGTCCTTGAACACCTTGTGTTTTTACTCGCTGAACGAATGAGAAATTCGCTAAGTCCAAGAGACAACCTATGCGGCACCAACACTTATGTAGCCTGGAGAGCATGCAGCCACTAATTCCCATGGATGCATGACTCTGAACCGTTGGCACTTATTTTTCTTTTGATTATGTCTTTTTCTCTGTCACACTTTATTACTTGTCACATCAGGCACATCAATCACTTTATGTTACTTTACTGTTACTTCTTTTATTTGGCCGTCACTTCGACACTTGTCCCAAGAAGTAAACTTTGACCCTGACTTCATATGCGGCCTATAGACCCATGCAGCCTTCCTTATTTTGATTGAATGTCTTATTAATTCTTATGACCCAATATATAATTGGTAATTGGGCTCGAATACTATATCCATGCTGATACACTTGTTGCTTGATAATTGTCCAAGATTTAATGTGCGCCGAAGTGCGACACATTGTGTCACGTGTTAATTAATTATATTTAGGTTGTGCATCAAGAATGCCTCCAAATTCCTGAACCCGTGATATTATAAATATATGTTATTCCCCCAATACGGGCATAATAAGCAAACCAACTACCAAAGCGTGGTTAAGATTTTTGATTGAATGAATGTTGCATACACGCTCGAGTGAATCCAGATTTGACTCCCATAAATTCGTATCTAGCATGGCCGTACTTTGTACGACATCTTAAGAAAAATTCTCATGTGACCACGCCTTGAGATTTCGAACACAACATAGGGCTAATTAGGTAAATAAAGTGGCAGTAACATTGGAGGGAAAGGTATCCCGAGATTATGCCAACGAACCTTCTCACAGAGATTCATTTTAAGTGCACTGTGGGCTAGCCACCACAGATACTATATATCATCTGCCTTAGTGGAGTGCAGTATCTGACCTATTATTATGCCGAGCCACTGTCTTACTATAGGAACACTGGAACCGATAATACCGTATTTTTAGCGCATTGGCCCTTTGGGGGACTGGTGCATCTCGTATAATATATATTTTATTCATTTATTGGTTCAGTTAGCTCATGTTCGTTACTGGCGTGATCTGAGGATACCTATTATGCATTATTTCTGAGATAACCTCAGACTCCACAAATTATAAGCCGTACTAGTGATTGCCCATTATAAAGAAATGGAATTGGTTGTGATTGTATTATTCGTTTAGTAGCCTAAGGAGATAGACTTTCATAGTATGATGGTTCAACCATTGTTCTTGTTTGGTTGTGGGGTTGAGACTTTGCGCTAGGATATGCCTGTAGAAGCATAAAAATACTATATGCCATATTGCACTCATGCCGCATAAAACATGATCTATGCGGCCAGGCATAAGTCGCATAACAGTCTTCATACGGCCAAAGGGGAATAGGCCGCATGAAAGGGCCTCTTTACACTCCCCAACGCTTGATAAGATGTTTTAACATCCTCAAGATTCGCCAAAGGGCGGCTTGCAAGAAGATAAAGAGTCACATCAAATTATTAAATGGCCTCGTCAGACGAGTCTTGCCACATGTCCTGCCTATGCAGCTTCAACCTTATGCGACCTCGTTAACATGCGACTAGGACATATATGCGGCCATGACCCATATGCGGCCAGTACGAATATGCGACATCTGATCCACATGATCTTTCTATTACAAACAAAGAGATTTTTACATAGTTGTTACGGACTACGTGTTTAGCTGGCCAAGTCACGCACTCAACGGGCTGAAACAACCTCAAAATATCATCAACAGCAAATTCTAACCAAACCTACTTTATGGCTTGCCCGCATCATATGGCTACCATTACAACCGCATATTGTCAAAGTGGCCCTATGCGGCCACCAAACAGGAACATATGCGGCATCCATAGTATGTCCATAGGGCACTATAAATAGCAGGGTACCACACCCGAACAAAGGTTGGCTAGCTATTGGTGGATCTACACTAGAGCAAGAGAGAAGTGCTTCCGCATTGGATCTTCCACGGAGTAAAAAGAGTTGCTACACTCCTAACCCTCTATCGTCACCCCCAGAACATAATAATTTATACTTAGATTGTCTTTTATGACTCCTCTTTGTACTTTCAAAGTTTGTTCATTCGAATCAAGTTTCTTTTCTTTTAAAAGACTTTTCATATTAAAATGGAAAATAAGATAGTGACTCTGCTGGGGACTAACTTCTCCTCTGTTGAGAAGTTGGTGACGTAATCCTATGCGGCCAAGCTCGGCTGAACGCAAAATATGCTGGTGGTTCGCTTCGACCAGCAAGTGTTCGAGTAAATACTCTCGGAAGGAAGTGCTAATCCTTTGCCAAGGCTAGCCAAGCCCAAGAGGACCCACAGAATATGGGTAGCCAAGGCCGTTGTGCCTCACCCAACTATGGAGGAGACGCTTCCCGCCTCTCACTCTGTTGTCGATGATGGTCGTCAAACGAACACCAAGAACGTCTACGTCTATGAGACACCCCGGGCTGACACAAAAACTGTTTAGCACCCAGACTCTGGCAGAGAAAAACACTATGATGCCTGAAGTTCTGGTGCTGAGGTAGCTTCTATGCGGCCAAGGAGGAGGCCACATAAGACTGTGACAGGCGGCCGCATGCGTCCCTGATAGTAACATAACACCTACTGAGAATGGTAAAAACATAAATCTGAACTCTTCATACTATGCGCCTATAGGTGCTAGGCTGAAGAAGTCTAGGGCAGTGCGAGCCCATCAAACTCAAGCAACTGCGCATACGACCAACGGCCAACAGGCATCGCTAACTATTATGCGAGCCTCTGACGGAAAGTTGAATAGGACTAACCCATGCATCCAGCCCAAAAGGACCAATGGACTGGGTCCGTCTAAAATGTCTTCACTGGTACCTCGGGGAAAGTTTATGTACGAATCCTAGGCCAGAGAGCAAATACAATACTTGCGCATCCGTGTACCCGTGATACCCGGACTCAAAAAAGGATGCAAAAGTAAAACACCATTTGCATGATTTGCGTGCCGTGATTACTCATAAACGCAAAGCAAGAGAAATAACTATGGCATGCGATGTGCCCTCTTCAAGGCCTATTGTGCCCACATCATCATCAACTACTGCAGCAATAAAGCAGTAGTACCCATAGACAGGCAGTCAGTCTTCCAGTGAATGCACCAGAAAATATCTACCTGACGATAACCCGGGGATCAAGTGCAAGTACTAGAGGAGAAGGAGTTTCCCTTTGCCTTATGCTACTTAATGGGAAAGCTTCTCGCCACCAAGGGAGGAAGGAAGTCAAATACCTTCAGTCCGTCTCTCTCTACCAATGCGTTGCGAAGGCGACTACCAGGAGGGCTAATAACGGAACCTGCGGAAGGCATCATCCAGGGCACACGCTAAAGGAAAAATCTGTCAGCTGTTGGGGGTAGTTCTTCCTCAGAACCCCTGGGGGTGGCCCAAGCTGAGGGTAGTATCCCCCTGGACTTACGCAATAACCCGGCGTTCCGAGAAGACATTGATTTCAAAGGAACAGACTCCGAGATCCCTGGGGGTAGCTACCCTCTCTAGGTTGATGTAGCCTCCTACGCTGGGGGTAGTATTACTTCTGAGTCCGAAGAGGAGATGGCACTTCCAGATTTCCCTGATGACTACTCTTGCTAGAGGTCTGAGACAAAAAGTGCGGTTTCCACCGCCCCGTCCATATCTCCCCATGTGAGTACGATATACATGGCCGGGGACGACTATGAAGTCCCCAGTGACTAACATCTCCTCGAAATTATCGAGACCATGATGCATATAATGAGTGCATCAATACAAGCTCTGACCTAAACAATGATAGAAATCAAGGCAAATATAGCCTCCCAGCCTACAAGGGCCTCTGGGCAAGCAAACTTGGACCCCGGGACCAACGGGGATTCAAACACGACCGCTCCACCTGTGGGCGGTGATCCTCTCCTACCTGGCTCATCTGCACCTTCCGTAGAAGATGAAGCTAAGGAAGCAAGGAGGGAGGTCCGAGAACTTTGAGCTCGCCTAGACTCCATGAGCAATTGGGATTCACTCCGTGATCTCGGGGTGTGGCAACCATACCCAATAGAATGGAGGGATGTACCGTAACTGCCCCAAGTACAAGCCCTTCAACATAAACCCGTTTGACGTAAACTCCTCCCCTCACTGATTCGTGAGCTATCTCGAGATTAAAATGGGGCACCTACCCCGCAACGACGCTATCCTTACCAGGCTCTTTGTCGGATCATTGGCAGGGGTAGCTTTCGATTGGTTCTACAGTCTCGAAGATAACTGTATCTCATTATTCGACAACCTCAAGCGTCTGTTTCTTAATAGATTCTATGAGGCAGGAAATGATATGACGATGTCTTTTCTCATAGACGTCGCCCAGCGTGAAAAGGAACTAACATGAAACTACATCGAGCGGTTCTGACAGGCTGCGCTAAGGTGCCTCCTGGCAATCCTGAGGCCACGCTAATAGAGATGTGCCTAAAAAACATGCTTCCTGTAGTCAGTCTCTGGGTAGGTGAGAGCCAGTCTAAAGACTGGAGAACATTTATTGAAAGTGATGTCAACGCTGAGAAGAAGCTCAAGGACGCTCGGCACTTGGGGATCCATATCCCTACTGCTGAGGAAAAAGGCAAGCGTCCCGGCAACAATGGCAACGGTAGTCGTGATGCAAAAGGGAACCAGGCTATGGTTGCCAACGTGACCAAGAAGCCTGAGAAGATACAGGCGGAGGCTCCAAAACCAAAGAAGACCTACTCCTTCGAAGACTGTGATGTCAAACCCATCTTCGTCATGCTGATGCAAGGAGGCAAATTTTGGCTCCCTGACGTCAGGCGTCAACCTGAAGCAGCAGAGATGAACAACCCAAAGTACTGCCACTTCTACCACTACGTCCATCACCCGACACAGGAGTGTTATACTTTAAAGCAGTACATCCAATGCCTTATAGATACCAAGGCTCTTTTCTAGACTTCGTCGACGTGACGGTCGCCGCCAATATGGTATCCCTCTAGTTTAGAAACTTCCCCCCAACGAAAGCCCAAGACAGAGTGGTCCCAGTCCTAAAGGCAACTATGGAGGTGGTCAACCTTCCACCAGCTCAAGACCAGACGACCGGGCTAATACCTCTTACCACACCATGTGGGAAGGTCATGTGGGTTCACCCTGTCCTCGTGCCAGACTTGACGCAGTCGATGATATCCTCTACTGTCACTACCACATTCTGAAAACAGGGGTATTTTTGACTTTTTATAATTTTTAGTATTGTGGTATTTATATTAATTGAATTCTCAATATTGCATTTAAATTAAATAATTGCATGAGGTGTGTATTTAAAAATATTATATTATATACTGCGTTCTTAATGTCTGAGCTGGTAGACTTGACCTAGAGGCCACTAGACGAACACCTGATCGAATAATGGGGATTATGTATTTAATTATTCTGCTGGGTTTTATAAATTAATTATATGATGTTAACTTGTGTTTGGTTTAGGTCAAACCCTAGAAACTTCCATTAGGACTAACCCTAGAGTGAAACCCTAATTTTCCATGGTAGTTATAGACTTGAAGCCCTAGAGGTGACTAAACCCTAGTTAATTAGTTCTCCATGACTTAAACATGAAGGATTAGCTTAACCCTTCATTAGAAAACCCTAAACCTAGTTTTCACTATAAAGGGAGCCACCCACAACCCTTTTCTCCTTCATAAAGAAAGAAACCCTAGCCTCCATCAAGGAAACTTTTCCCCCACCTCCAAATTTCGAAATCAAACCCTAGGATTCCATTTTCCACCTTCAAAACAAGAAGAAGCAAGGAGCTTGGGTCAAGGAACCTTGGGAAAGAAGAGCTTTCATAGGGAAACCATCTCCCTATAGGTAAAACCCTATTTTTATTCTTTTATTTCTGTTTTTCTGATGTTATTACCCATTAGGAAAACCCCCTTGCTGTTTAGATTTCATTTTAGGGTTTTGATTTGGGTTTTGGTGACCTACATTGGTTTTCCCCAATTTTCGTGAATCCTAACCCTAGGGGTTTGCATGTAGGCAGATTTCATCTCATATATGTAGGGGGAACTCGATTTTTTAGGGTTTTGATTGAGGATTTATGGGTTGGTATGTGAACTCGTTTTTCTGCACACCAAGTGTTGGGTAATATGTTTTTAGGTTTTACCTATCTCTGTAATTTAAATTCTGCATAGTAGTTATACCAATCTGGTTACCTAGCTGTTTGTGTATTAAGTGTATAGGTGGGTGGTGATTTAAGGTTGCTGCACAGTCGGGTTCAGAGGGTGTGTGGCTGTGTGTGTGAGTTCAGTGGCGAAAAGAAACACTATGTGTGTCTCAGAATTTCCCAATGACTGTGAGTATACCTATGTGTAATTATGTAGTGTGGGATTTATGTTTGTGTATCAGTTAGATCCCTGTCCAGACCAGAGTATTTCCTGTGTGTGGATTTCAGGGTATCATATCTGGGGGTAAGTTGCAGTGTTGTTCCTGTGTGTGTGAGGACTGTGTTTGGGATTCTGGTCAGTCGGGCTTGGGAAAAACTGAGCAGTCGGGTTTTGGGTGAAGGGTATTCCTGTGCAGACAGTGTGTACTGTGTATCAGTTCTGAACCTATGTAAAATTAGAGTATCAGAAACTGTGTGTATCTGCAAGTATCATTGTGTGAACCTGTGTAATTGTGTATGGCTGTGTTGTGTGCAGGGAGTTACCTACACTGTGTGTGAGATAGCAGTTTGGGTTCCTCACAGGTAGGTTGTAGCCTAGGTAGCAGGGAAATTGGGGTTATCATGAGGAAGTAGTGTATTGAAGGGGCATGTGTGATAGTGTGTGAGATACCTAGGTGTCTATGTGCCAGTGTGTCTGTGCCAATGGAGTATTAATACCTGTGTCAGTTGTGTGAATCTTGTGATGTGCAGTGTGCAGAATTATGTATGAGTGGCTCAGTGAAGCAGTTCTCAGGTAGCAGTATTTGGAAGAAAGGGAGGGGGATTAATGTATCAGTGAGTAGCTATCTGTGGTTACCTGTGTGTTAGTCTAGGGTGTATCCTCGTGTCAGTATATTAATGACTGTATGTGTATACCTGTGTGAATGTGTAGGTCTGTGGGCCTGTGTTAAATATCAATGTGTGTGTGTATGAGTGAACTTAAATCCTAGAGTAGCAGTGAGAATTCTGTGAGGAAAGGGAGAGCAATGTGCAGATTTCTGGGTGTGAGAGGGTTAGATAGAGCAGAGTTAGCTGTGTGTGTCCCAGAGTTTAAGTGCCAGCGTATCTAAATGCCTGTGTGAGTGAACCTGTGTATCAGGTGTATAGGTTAGAGTATCAGAGTATTGAAATTGCCTGTAGGAAGTATAAGTAGCAGTGTGGGTTAGTTCAGTGTCTGTGTATACCAATGTCAGTGTATAGTCCTATGTATTGATGTGTGTGTGTGTGTAGGATTAAGAACCAGTGTGTGTTAGTGAGTGAATTCTGAGAGTGAGGGACAGGGAGATCTGGGGGTATTGGATAGAACCTGTGTGTGTAGGTAATTGCAATTTCAGTGAGTATAGGTCAGTAGTGTCTAGATGGGGTGGCTGTGTAAACTTACATATGTGTGTGAACCAGTGTATCAGTGAGGAGAATGAGTGTGAGAGAATACCTATGAATCTGTGTAGCTCAAGAGTGTATCAATGTGTCAGTATGTTTAGTATCAGTAGGTTTCTGAACTGTGCAGTGAGGAAACTGTGTCAGTGAGCAGTGAGAACCAGTGTGTATCAGTGAATACCTGTGTTAGCAGTGTGTGTGAGTTCTGTGAGTGTTAGTCAGTGTGATGGCCTCAGAAATTCCCAGGTTGGTTAGAAATATAACCCTGTGTGCAGGGGTGTAACTACATGTTGTTTAGACTTGCCACTGTGCTAAGCTTGTGTATCCTGTTCAGAGTAGGTATTGTAAATTCAGTGTGTGCAGGATACAGTTCAGTTCTTGAAAATTAAAAAGGAGTAGTAGCAACTGACCTTGAGTATATTAATAGGAAATTGTCAGTTAATAGTTAGTGTTATGGTGTAGCAGTTAGATAGTACCTGAGTTTGGGGAATACTCTAATGATATCAGACCTGATACTAGGATGAGGTACATGTGTAGATGCATATGTACTCAGTTAGTAGTAGGAGTACTATGCTCAGTAGTGACAGTTAGTAAGATGGTTTGGGGAGCTAAGGTTTAGTGAAGCTAGGTGTACAGTAAGGAAACAAGAGGTAAAGTGTGTGTCAGTCCTTAAGGTATTGATACATGGGGGTGTGTAATACTAAATTATCAGGGTAAGTGTGATATGGTTAAGTAATAACTTAGTACCATAGTATATGAGTCAATGATATGATTAATAACATCTAGTATAGTAAATATTAGTTAGTATTAGTAGTATTAGTTAGGTATTAACTATTGTAGACTAATAGTTGGTCGAGTATTGACCTAACTAACCTTGCATAGACCTAGAAAGGACCCTGTACCTAGCATAGAACTAGGGTATGCATGTAGCCTTTTTAAAAACACTTTTGATATGGATATTTGATATTTTTAGGTGACTGTGACTTCATCTTGGACATCGATCCTTACACCTTGCTCAGGACCACAGGCGAGTACATTCTCTGACAGTTTTCATTGTTGATTACTTCTATAAATTGTAGTGTATTACATACTTGATTCCGACACTATGGATACACGGGTTAGCACCCTAGATCTCCATCATGAGGAGTCATGATTGGAATCCATCGTGCTAGCTGGGGGATGGGGAATTATTAGTAGATTATGTGATCATATCCAAACTTATCATGCATCATAGCTCACCCCACTTCTCACGTCGGGTGCGGCCTGACCATTATCATGCTTCATAGCTGTTATATATGATTAGCCTGACCATTATCATGCATCATAGCTAACCATATGGTTAGCCTGACCTTCAAGAATCATAGCTAATCATATATAACCAGCCTGATCTAGTCCCAAGCCGATCACATAATAAACTAATATTTCAAACACTTAGCTAGATGTCTATTTTTATTCAGATTCACTTGTTCTAGCATTCACTGTTTATTGTTCATTGCTAGATGCTCTATTGCCTATTTCATTTCTCCTGTACTTCTCATTTTCAGCATTTACTCTCATCTTGTATTTCTTACACTGTTTATAGCTTTTGTCAACTTAATGAAACTGCTGTTAGTGTTTGTACTTTGCTCCTTCCTGACTGGAAAATATTTTTCCAGACTGTGACCTTAGTGGACTTGTTCCTGACACTTGAGGATTGGATGTTACTGATTGCAGGTATGATTATGTTGTCATTAGACTTGTGTTGTATTCTTTTATTTCTTCAAATTCCTATCGTGCTGTAGTTGTGATTGAGTATGTTGTTAATATTTTATAGTAATATCCGAGTCTCCTTATGGAGTTGGATACTAGCGTGAGATTTGTTTAGATAGTACTTGACCTAGACAGCGTTCTACCGCCGATGCTGCGGCGTAGGCTGGACGTACCCACGCACTCGTGCCCCTAAACCGGGTGCGGGTCGTGACATCTACCGCCAAGTCCAAGGGCAAGAAATATAAATCCTCTCACACAGTATAATCATCGGCTGAAGAGTTGGCAGCAGGTACAATAAGGTCAGGCATGATGTACCAACCAATACACGGTGATACACTCCCGGTTGTCGTACCTAACACCACTGGTCCTGGGCTATCTCAGCCCCCGCCAGCAGACAAGTCGAAGCAGAAGAAGACTCGCTTTGATAAACCACTGTGCAAGGACGCATCGCAAGGGTTGGAAAGGCCCTACAACTTCGATATATTAGCACAATTAGCCAACACTCTGGCAAAGTTGTCGCTATTCGAGCTTCTGCGGGTCTCCAAAGATACTCGAGCCACCCTGAGCGAGGCATTACAAAATGCCGACGCCTATTTGGCACAAGTCAAACCGCTAGCTGAAGATCCGACGATATGCTCCTACTGTAATAATGTCACGGATGCGATACCTAATATTACATTCTCGCAACAAGACATGTTGCTAAAGAATAACAAACATGATCGTCCCTGGTACTACACAAGGTATATTGGGGACATAAAGGTGGACCGGATGCAAATTGATCATGGTTCATCAATCAAGATCATCCCGAGGAGCCTACTACATACCTTGGGCATCTCGATGCCTTGCTTGGCAGCTACTAATACTGCCATTAGTGGCTTTAATGCAGGAAAAAGCTACTATCTGGGCAAGATTTGCCTGATGTGCCAGATCGGTGACCTGAAACAGAGGTCACTTGCTACGTCATTGACGTAGATATATCCTATAACGTCTTGCTAGGACGCCCCTGGATACACTAATATATGATCATGCCGTCGACCCTGCACCAATGCTTAAAGTACGTCGACGATCATGGAATTATCAGAATGGAGTTCAAGGACATCGACCCATTTAAAGGAGTCAAGATGTAATACTCTGATGCCATCCTCTACAAGCAAGCCCCCCACGACAAAATTCCCAATGAGGTCGATGATAAGGCCGAGGTTATGACAACACTAGAGGAGCTCATGATAATCTGTTTTAATGATCGTACTCTCGACGCATCCACGTCCCTCATCGTCAAGTTGCACAGAAAGGCACCTGAATCTCTAGCACCTTCCAAATCATCAGAACCTTTGGTTGTTCACCTTCGCAGGCCAAACCGACCACCAAAGGAAGATTCAGCCCCACCTACAACATCCGAACCCCTAGTCATTCACCTTTATAGGCCAAATCAACCACAGGAGAAGGATCATGCACCATCTGCGTCTTCAGAACCCATGGTTGTTCATCTTCAAAGGCCGAATCGACTGTCAAAAGATGACTTGGCCACGGTTGCAGCCTCCGATCCTCTGGTGGTAAAGCTGCATAGGAAGCCACCAACACCTTTTTCCGTGTTGGGGGTAGCCCATGAGGATGACGAACTGGAAGAATATGTGGCCGCTCAGGCTAATGATCCTTCCCTCGATGATGTGATTTCTCCGAAAAAGATACCTTATTTAATCAATAAAGGGTTATCTTTGGATTATTCTGAGCATACATATATCAACTCATTATAATCTATGGAGCACGGGCTAGGCTTACACCTGCAGATGCAAGTGACCACCACCTACATAGTACACCGGAAGCTCCCCAACCAAGACTCTTACTTCCTAGTCTCAGCTAGAAAGAAAGGAGATAAGCTCATCATCTTCGGCCAGGTAGAATTCCCCCAATTCTTTGTCCCAGAAGAACTAAACCAGGAACCCGATGTCGGCAAAATGTCACTTTACTGGTACAGTTCTCAAGCCAGACACCTCATCCAAAAAATGGGATACAATCTGAAGACCGCTAGGGGCTTGAACTACGACAAGGTTTGACGGCTACCCCTACGCCTACGTGCTTCTGCAGGCAAGCCCGAGGGTTACTATCATAAGACCAAGCATGGTTTAGGATATGTAACACCTCCTATGACCCTTGAGGGCTTAGATAAAGAATATGAAGTGCATTCACACTCATCAGAATCTTTAGCCTGGGACTCCGACGTCAGCATCGGGGATGTGCTCAGACAAACACTGTCCTCCAACATGGTGTCTGCCGACCTTGAGAAAGACAACGAGGATCCATCCGAACTCTTTAAGATGGAACCTTGGGCCCAATACCTTGATTCACAATGGGAGATACGATTCGAACAACGAGAGCCTCCTACAGAGGATAAAGTGGTATAAATCAACCTTGGTGATGAATTATGCCCCAAACCTATCTTAGTCAGCAAAAGTCTGTCCGACGAAGACCGAAAATCCCTATTATAACTCGTCGGAGAATACATCGACTTCTTTGCTTGGAGCTACAAAGATATGCCAGGACTGGATCCCCAAATTACGGTCCACAAACTCAATATTCTGCCAAATGCCAAATGCCAAACCATTCAAGTAACAGCAACGACAGTTTCGGCCAGACATAATAAATTCCATCGAAGATGAAGTCAACAAGCTCATAGCTAGTGGCTTCATCTGCGAGGAACAATACCCCGACTGGGTAGCCAATATCGTCTCAGTCATTAAGAAGAATGGGAAGATTCGAATCTGCATCGACTTTAGTGATCTGAACACGATATATCCTAAGGACGAATTCCCTCTTCCGATTGCCGATATAATGATCGACAACACTTGTGGCTTTGAAGCATGTCCTTCATGGATGGCTTCTCAAGATACAACCAAATTAAGATATTTCCCGATGATGAGAAACATACACCGTTCCGATCCCCGATAGGCATATACTGCTACACGGTCATGCCTTTCGGTCTAAATAACGTAGGTGATACATACCAATGAGCGATAAGCACTATTTTTTATGAACATCTACGCAAGACGGTAGAATGCTACTTCAATGACATCACCATCAAGAGTCACTCCAAAGATGATTACCTCCAAGACCTGAGGACTGTATTTGACTTAATGCGTGCACACCGCCTCAAGATGAACCCTACCAAGTCCTTCCTGGGAGTCTCCATCGTTAAATTCCTAGGTTTCATCATCATCGCTTGGGATATTCACATAGACCCCAACAAGACCAAGGCCATCCTAGAGATAAATCCACCAAGGAACCTCCGGGAACTCCGCGACCTTCAAGAAAGGTTAGCGTACATCAAGAGGTTCATATCAAACCTCTCTAGACGTTGCCGGCCATTCACACAGCTTATAAGGAAAGGTTTCTCCTTTGTTTGGAATAAAGAGTGCCAACGAGCGTTCGACAACATAAAAGAATACCTATCAAACCCTTCCGTGCTGGTGGCCCCGTTCATCAAAAAGCCATTCCTGCTCTACGTACCGCAATGGATCACTCTCTCGGTGCCCTATTAGCCCAGAATAATGATGCAGGCCATGAGCAGTCCATATACTACCTAAGCCAGATGATTGTTGGTGCAGAACACAGGTACACCGCCATTCAGAATGAGTGCCTTGCTCTGGTATTCGCTATCCAAAAGACTTGACATTAAGTTACTGGACATACCATTCATGTAAACTCGCGAGTCAACCCCCTGTGGGTCCTCATGACTAAACCTGGGGCACTTAGTTCTCATTTGGCTACTAGGAAAATACTATTATCCCCATATGATATGGTGTTTGTCCCACAAAAGTTCGTCAAGGGTCAAGCACTGGCCAACTTTCTGGCAGCCTACCCGGGGTTTGAAACTTCAAAGCTTTATGAAGAGATTCCAGACAAAGTGGCGGATGCCAACGTTACTTCACACGAAGTTGTCTGGCGAATATTCTTCGATGGTGCTTCAAGAGCAGGTCCCAAAGACAACATCATCGCTAGGTTCAGGATAGTGTTGATCTCCCTATATGGTCTCGTCATCAATCGAGCATAATCTCTCATGGTGCCATGCTCCAATAATGTGGCATAGTATAATGCCCTAATCATCGGACTCCAGCTCGCCAAGCAAATTGGAGTAGAGTACTTGGAGGCCTACAATGATTCTCAGCTAAACGTCAATCAAGTTTGGGGAGTTTATAAAGTCCAAAATGAATACTTGATCACCTATCTCCAAGATGCACTTAGTTTTATCGCAACCTTCGAGATATTCTTTATTGAGTATGTCCCTCAGTTGCAGAACATTGAGGCGGACGCTTTAGCCGACCTCGCTGCTTCCTTGGCACTCCCAGACAACACCTATCAGCTAATCACGATAATCGGTCAAGAGCTAGTCTATCCCAAAAGTAATCTATGATTATGCCTCAGCTATGTAGCAGAGGTAGACAACGATACTCAATATTGGAGGCTTCTATTCATCGACTATGTAGTCTATGAAATTCTCCCTGAAAACCCTACTTCAATCAGAAGATGCTCCATCCTTTGCTATTACGACACGGAGATCAAAATATTGTATCATCGATCCTATAACGGCCTCCTGATTCGATGGTTGTCAAAAGCAGAGGAAAAATAAGCCCTCCACGAAGCTCACGACGGCGTCTTTGGGGCGCATCAACCCGGTCAAAAGCTACAAGACCATCTTAGGAGAATGGACTACTATTGGCCCACGATGATAGCAGATGCTGTTGATTATGTGAGGAAGTGCCAGGAATGCCAAATACATGCATACATCATCCACCAAACATCTGAGTTCCTATACCCAACAGTAGCATCCTGGCCATTTGAGGCGTGGGGAATAAATATCATCGGGCCAATCAGTCCGTCTTTATCAAAAGGATATCGGTTCATCTTGGCAATCACCGACTACTTCTCCAAGCGGGCGAAAGCTATTCTGCTCGTTGAAGTCAAAATATCAAACGTGATTAGCTTCATCAAGTATCACGTCATATATAGCTTCGGCTTGCTACGTAGGATCGTCCAGGACAATAGTCCAGAATTTGTAAGTCATATATTCTATCAATTTTATGACAAGAACCGAATCCAAAATATAGCCTCCACGGCATACAACCTTGCAACGAACAGTCTAGAGGAAGCATTCAACAAAATCATCATCAAACTTCTCAAGAAATTTGTGTCTTCCAAAAAATACGACTGGAACGAGAAGCTAGGTGGATGTCTCTGGGCCTACCGCAGAACTGTACGGTCAGCTACTGGCAATATGCCATTCTCTCTGGTGTACAAAAGTGAAGTGTTCCTCCCGCTCGAGATCCAAATCCCTTCACTCCAAGTGGCCCTCTCCAACCAATTAACCACGGACAACAACTACCATCGACGGTTATAGGAGTTGGAAGCACTCGACGAGAACTGACTCTTAGCTCAATAATGTATAGAGTTGTATCAAGCGCATCTCTCTGGAGCCTTCAACAAACGAATAAAACAGAGAACATTTCAAGTGGGTGACCTCATCTTAATAGTAAGAAGATCAATGGTTATGACTCACAAGACGGTCGGCAAATTCTAACCTAAATGGGAGGGCCCGTTCATTATGGAAACTTTGTTTTCCAACAGCACATACCGGCTAGCAAAACCCAATGGCGTTTTGCCCCTGATGTCTATCAACGAAATATTCCTCAAAAAGTACTATATCTAAATTAAAATATTACTTCTCTATTACCAAACTATATCGTATCTCCCTGGGTGCCGGTTAATATCCACATTACCTCTGGACTGTCGCTCTAATACACTACTCCGACGGAGTTTGCCATATCCATATTACCTTTGAGCAAACTTTCTGGTCTTGACCATCGATCTTGACGTCCATATTACCTATGATATCGATTGTCTCCCAACTTATCACCCGTACCCAATCCAGAGTATATCCGCGGTGCTAAATCCACAAAACCTATTACGTCCATATTACCTCTGATAGGGATTGTCTTTGAACTTATTATTTGTACTCAAATATGCGCAACAAATAATAGGTCTACCAAAATCCCCCAGCGGGATGTCCTTACTATCAACAAAATCTATCACATCCATATCACCTCTGATAGGTTTTTATTTTGAACGTATTACTTGAACTCTCCAAAGCACAAAAAGTAATAAGGTCCACCAAAAATCCCCCAGTGGAATATCCGCAATGAAAATGAATAGTTCAAGTCCACATTACCTCTGAACTACGTCTCTCCACTTTCTCCACAGAGTCATATCTTACCACGTTCATATTACCTCTGAGTAAGATATTTCCAAAACTTTTTCATGTCCATATTACCTCTAAGTAAAGTTTTGCTCTTCGACTTTCTACTATCATGTTCGTATAGTACTAGTCATTTCTTAAAGTATGCCATGGGTAATAAGTCCACAACCTAAGATGTGATTGCCAGAATTTGGCATAATCCTCTCAGAGACCCGGACTGATACAGCAGTGTGAACACGTCAGGCGCTCATCAACACATAAAGTGCAGGAAGTGGTCATTTCTCTCCCAGGATACAAATTAAGCTAGCCAAACAATCGCAACAAAAAGGAAAGCTTTTATTTTATTTTATAAAAAAATGAAAAGAGCAAACTACACTTAGGGGATTATCCATCTCCCAAACCGTAAAATAAACTGCAAAACAAAAATAAAACACAAACTACTGCTGCTCCTCATCGGTACATAACTCCTCTATTCTCCCTTGGAGCCAAGCAATGG
The DNA here is from genome assembly GCA_036927795.1 of Iris macrosiphon. Classification (NCBI taxonomy): domain Eukaryota; kingdom Viridiplantae; phylum Streptophyta; class Magnoliopsida; order Asparagales; family Iridaceae; genus Iris; species Iris macrosiphon. Next base: position 114,009,820 of record JAYESA010000012.1, on the reverse strand, counting down.
CAGCATCAATCTTTACTGACTCTGCGTTCGTCTTACTGAGCTAGAGCCGCAGGATCATCAAGGTGCGCATACGCTTGGTGCTTGTCCTCCAGCCTCTTCAATGTGTCCTCTAGGGCAGTAAAAAACTAGGACACCTTGCTAGTTTCCTCGCAGATGGCCTCCCTCTCTCGATGAGCCTCCTGAAGGTCGCCCTACACGATCGCCATCTTGGATTGAAGTTGCATAATCTGTTCGTTGATCTCAGCCATGGCATGAGTTGCAGAGTCTTCCCGAGCAAGACAGACCTCCCCTCGATCATTCAACTCGTCATGCTTAAGGGCCAGCTTCTTGAGGTCTTGTTCCATGGCCTCCTTGTTTCGAGCATAAGTGGTCTTCACCAGCTCCATGGACGTCAGAAGGAACCCACGCTCCTCTTCCACTGCGATGACCAGATCAATCTACCATGCCCGATTTAATTCATTCAGGCGCTGCTCCACCTCCGCCAACTTTTGGCTCAAAAGGTCAGTTATCTTCTCATGACCAGGAAGGGTCCTCAAAAGCACAGCTTGATTTTAGGCACAGTGCTTGGACCAAGTAAAGGTCTTGCCTCGTCCCAGGATGGTGTTCTTCAGGTGCATGTAGAAGCTCTGAATTGTATCCTTTGAGGCTTCTTTCTCGTTGACAAACGTGGAAGGAGTCAAAGGAGTCATAATTGTAGGGACTATAGTTGGCCGCAGAGGAGGAATAACAACAATAGATAACCGCGGTAACCGAATGGCAACCGCGAAATGTCAAGAGGCTTTAGCCTCTGTAAGCTGCCTCCCAGTTGAAAGAAGCATCTGAGCACTCGACAGTCGGGAAATCTCAATCTCTATAAGGTTGACATCCGAGGATGTGCCAGCATCAGCCGGTTTGACAACAATAGGGAGGGGAGTAGCCACCGCACTAGAAGGACCTATAGCTAGAGGAACCTCCTCCGTAGTGGGTGCCGCGGGATATTCTTCGCCATCCTAGAGCCAAGGGGAGGTTCAGGCCTCTTCCTCACAAGCTCACCACCACCTTCTTCTGGCATCCCCTCATCGACAGCCATATCTATTGTCCATAGGGGAGAAATAGCACCTGCAGGACCCGAACAAGCAACGATTAACTTCATCCGAAGAATATGAAACTGAAGCCAGAATATCTTATCTCGGGTAAATTTGTGAAATAACATACCAGCGGGGGACGGCGTAGGTTGCAGATCACCTAGCATTGTCATAGCTCTCCCTATGACATCTATGTCATCTATCAATATATGCTCCAAGGGAGTATAAGATTGTGCCACCAAAGTGGCACCCACATCATGAGTAACCGAATCCATAAATACTGGTTCTGAGGCACCCACATCAATACCTCGGGTGTCCAAGATCTCAAGTACCAGTTTTGAGACACCTATATCAGACTCTGGCGAGGTCTCCTCTTATGGTTCTTTGTATGAGACCACCAAGACATCCGCTCGCCGAGGGCGGTCCTTCTTCCCTTGAGCCTGCAAACGGTCGAATAGTCCAGAGGAAAGATACCTATAAAGAGGACTAGGAAGAATCAAACTAAGGGGTTCTATAGGTACCTCTATAGCATCCAAAGAAGGGTCTATTTCAGAGGCCCCCGATGCAAGAGGACCTACCTCCTTACTCCCAGTCCCCTTCACGAAAGACTTCGACTTTGCCTTTAATCCCGCTGTCGGTTTCTCAGTTCTCGCCTTCTTCGATTAGCGAGCATGCTGCGCGTCTACCTTTGCCTTGCGCTTAGCAGGAAGAGGGTCGTCAGAAGGAGAAGTTGTCATGACCCCCACCCAGAATTTGGGCACGAGTGCGTGGGTACGTCCAGCCTCCGCCGCAGCATCGGCAGTAGAACGCTGTCTAGGTCACAATACTAGCTAATCACTCTCACATGAATATCCAACTCCATAAAGAGACATAGATATCACAATATAATATGGAAATACTCAATCACATAAGCTAAAGCACGATGAGATATCGAAGCAAACAAATAAAGTACAAGACAAGTCTAAACCATAATAAATAGTCTAACCTGCAATCAATAACATCCAATCTCCAAGTATGCTGGAAACAAGTCCTCAAAGTCACAGTCTAGAAAAAATATCCAGTCAGGATTGGAACGAAATACATCTCCAACAACAGTTCCACATATATTGACAAAAACTATAACACAGTGTAAAGAAATAAAAGACAAATATAAACAACTGGCAATAAGAAATACTGACGAGCATGGATGTACTGGAAATAGAAATACTGGAATAAATGGAATACTGGAGCATGTCATCATCAATGTACATCTAGCAATGAAATAGAAATACAAGTACACACAAGAACAATGAACTGGTATGTAAGTGTGTTCAAGAACAATAACTAGAACATGTAGAGATGCTAGATCAATATACTAGAGATGCATGTCAAAAACATCTAACCAAGTGTATAAAACATTAGCATATCATGTGATCGGCTTGGACTATATGACTCATTACATTGATTAGCGATCATCCCCAACAAGTCTGGCTAACCATATATAACAGCGATGAGGCATGTAAGGGTAAGGCTACATCGACGTGAGGTGTGGGTGAGCTATGATGCATGTAAAGTTGGGTATGATCACATAAGCTACTAATATTTCCTTATTTATCCCCAGCTAGCATGATGGATTCCAATCACGACTCCTCGTGACAGGTCTCAATGATGCCAACTCGTGTAAACAATAGTGTCAGAGTCATGTACGCTATACAACAAGAATTATAGAGATAATTAACATAATGGAAACTGTCAGAGAATGTACTCACCTGGGGTCCTTAGCTGGTATGAATCAGAGTCCAAGTCACAGTCCAAATAGCCTATGTATTACAATTTACCATGTCAAAAGATAATTTATTTTAATTTATTTAATTCTAGAATAATTACTCTTAAATCCTATTTTAATCTTATTATTCTGATTTTTTTAGTTTAATTCCTAATTTTTTATCCAAAAGAACTAAATTTTATCGACTCGAGACTCATGGCACGCAAATCGAGGCGATCTGTTGACCGAAAAGTCAACCAACACAAACTCAACTTTCATGCATAAATTCCTGTATATTTCAGCATAAAAAACATGCTGGAATTTATGGCTCGTCCGAATTCAAATTCGTTTGGGAATTATGGCACATACAAGTTTCGTATTGTGCACCGATGGTTAAATTCTAACCTAAAAGTTCTACTGAATTAAAAGTATGTAAATACTTCGAATTAAATTATGTTAAAAAAATATGTCAATTATCTCAATATTAGCTTTTCGAAACTTCAAACAGTTCCTGATTCTGATTCCTGGTTCTCCCGGAATCGCGAAAACATCGAAACACGTCTATTTTTGGACATGCTGTGCTCTACGAATTTTCCAGAATTTAATACTCATAATTTCGTAAAAAAATTTATATAATCAGAAAGCTAACCTCAATATTGTTCTAATGCAAGAAACTAGGTATCGTTTGGAGTCCGGAGCTATGTGCAATGGCTTCTAGAAGATGAAGGAACCCTAGATGGCAATTCTCCAAAAATCGGCTCAAGAAAAACCCTAGAAATTAATAACTTAAACTATTATATATAGAGGAGAGAGAGTACAGCCGCGGCTCAGATCTTGACACGTGGCAGCCATCTGCGCAGCTTCGCCCAAATTGGACGGTCCAAATCTGACGCGGCTCGGATCAGCTGAGTCCGAGTCGAACTCTGACTCGGCTTGGCTCGAGGTCGGCTCGGCTTCACCCACACCCAACCCGCGGTCACTGACAGGCGGGCCCCGCACTGTTGGCTGCGTGAGGCTGACAGGTGGGCCCCCTGTTGGCTGACTGGGCAGAAATAATTATTTTTTGGATTTTCTTTTTCAGAAATTAGTTTCTAATTCAGTTTTTCATAATTAACTCAAAATAAATGCTAAAAATAATCAGAAAATTCCCAAAAAAATCTAGAAAATATATTTGGTTATTTAGAACCTAAAATAAAAGTTTGGAATATTTTTAATTAAGTTTTTCCTTAAAATAAATTCTTGAAAGTCCTAGAAAATTAGGATTACTAGTTTTTAATTAACTAAAAATTACGAAAAAATCTCAATAGCCCCAAATTCACCTAATAACAATATTTAAGCACGAATTTCAGGATACGGAGGTTACAAGTCTACCCACCTTAAAAAAATTTTGTACTCAAAATTTAAAATCCTCAATTGTTTTATTTATTTATTTATTTATTACCATCAAAATTAAATTCATTAAATCATATAATCATGAACTAATCCATATTGTTACTTCACAATATTTCTCAAAATTCTATAAATATCATATCCCTAAAAATCTTCAAATTTAAAATCAAAATTCGTTCTTATCACAATCTCCTCTAAAAATTTAAGTAAATCACTAAATACAGAATTTACTTTCAAATCCTTTAATTAACATCCAACCAATGCATATTTATAAATTTAAAAATCTTATCCCAAAATTTAAATTTAACCCTAATCCATTAATCATCTTAATCCTCGATTTCCTTTCCACACAAAATCAAATAATATAATAGTTATGAAGTCTTCAAATGCCACATTCAATATAAGTTCATAATTTGCAGTCCAATGAATATAATGATAATTTCCTTAATTTCCTCGAATTTTAATGATAGATTCAATCATATCTTAATCTTCATAAAAATCAATGTTTTAGCAAAATCGTCAATTCCGCCATATTAAATTCTCAACTCTTTATTTAAATTAATATTTATCCTCGATATTTAAAGCACCTTGTCTCTCTTTGTCAAGTCATATCCTCTTCATAAATCTTTACTATGGTCAAACCCCCAACAATCAAGGTCTAAGAAAATCCTACCTACAGTCACACAACATGCAATCTAGAGAAAACATACATGGTTATGGTCTCCTTTGTCATGGTATTGCAGTCTCTGCTAGGGTGTACTACTAACTATATTCTAACAAGAAAATTATTGATACAAGCTATGGTACTAAGGAATCAATCAATCAAACAAACAGATGGAAAAGGAATATGAGAAAAGAACAAAACATAGCTTTCTAACCCATTACTTGGACATCTTCAACCTCTATCATACACTTAACTCTGGCACATTTATTCACAAATTTCTATCCCTATACACTGTTACCCATATCAACTAATCTCTAGTCCACAAGATATCCATGGATACATCCACATTACACACATCTGTCTATTTAATACCAAAATATGATACCAAGGACCTCTAACACAATCATTGGTCAAATGATGCACCCAAAGTTTGATACCTCTATCTCTTTAGGTACCACTGTTTGTACTACTAGCACATCAACTGCTAGCTCTCGTACCAAATATAATTGTTCATACTAGTTGTTCTTATCACTCAAGGGCACACTAAGTGCAACACACCATACTAAGTACTACTCTCTCTAATACAACTCTAGATGGACACCCAAGTCAGTTTGCAGTGCCATCTCAATCATGCTCAAGTCAACAGATCCTTACACATGTATATCATCTACTCATATACTAATATAAACTTCTTACCCACTATAAAATTTTATCCTCAAAATAAAATCATCAAAATTTAACTTCTTGAACAATTTAAAATAAAATGCATATACTTTCCTCAAAAGTCAAATATTCAAATATCGAAATAAAATTTTAATCACTTCCAAAAATCTTTTTAGCTTTGACTATATTTATTGAATCAAATTTGAATTCTCAAAAAATTTAATAACATAAAATCTTAACTCCTCAAAAATTCTTTAAAAATTGAAATTCATTCTCACTCTTCAAATTATAAATTTAAATCCACAAGTATACATATAATACTCACAGTCTCTAATACTCAAGGTGCACACAATACACCAATTGTCTACAATTCTCAACTGTGTACTGAAATTTGTACTGCCCGGATTACTTGCAATATTACTTCCAATAATCAAAGTTATCATCACACATATTTTCTCTAATGATTTTCTATCTATATTAATTGATACACCAATCTAATTATCATCACATGAAGTACTTACTGTCATTCACCTTGCTCAACAAATCTTGATATAGAATCACTAGCACTATTTGTATGGTAATACTAGCTTCATCATTAGATTATCTCATCAAACTTATTAGAACATACGATCACTTGCACTTTCTATAATACCCATGATTTACTTCAATCTCAAGGGCAGACATATGGTTCCATATATCGATTGATATATAAGCATATCTCTTAAACCTTTTACAGCCTGTTAAACTAATATGTGATACATTTCACAACTTCCATTACCAATCTTGATATTTCTCTACTCATGGCATCTCATTAAAACCTTTTATGCATATATATTTCTTTACTCTTGATACACCTAATATCAATCATCAAATTGAACATCATGCTCCATTAATCTTTAACACAATTTCTTGATACTTAATTACTTACAAAGATCATCCAATTACATAATTTAATGACTATCCAAGACTGGCATGCTGATTCTGATAATTACTCTTGGAACCTTCACTGATACTCTTACTCCTCTTTCTATAATACCAATACTAATTATAATAACACCTATCATAGAACTATTGCTACAAGGTACTATGCTATGGGTATCTCTAGATTAATGCCTACTGCTCCTATGTCCAACAAAAAAATACTTACAAACTCATAAATCACACTCAGTCAAACTAATACAAGACACAACCAAAATTGTAAGTCACTAATTATCATACTAACAAGGAATCCTCAAAGAAGCTCAAAAAGGAACGGGATTAAGGACTGAAGGTATTGCTACTGCTAGTAAAGAAAAGAAGTGATGGAACAAAGTCATGTAATAACGAAATAGATAAGTATTAAGATGAGATTTTAAGAACCATTTTAAGATACAACCTGATAATCATATACATCTATCTGAAATCATGACACTCAGAATCCTCGTCACGCCAGTAAGCATAGATGCGATAAACGATAGGTTCCGTAACTAAGGTATGAAACTCTATAATCATGTCATCTAGAATCTTCGCCACGCCAACCGGTATGGCTGCGAGAGACTCTAAATTTCATAACTAAAGTATGTACATCCAAGTCAGGTTCCTACGTTCTCGTCACGACAGCTAATATGGCTGCGATAAACTCTAGGTTCCATAACCAAAGTAGACGTTTTACCTTTCTCACTGTCCTCATCAACATATGTTATCAGATGATACCGTAAAGTTTAGTCCGTAAAATTTATCTCGATAAAAAAAATCAAACTCAACAACGACACCAAGAGTTAAATTTAACAACTGGTCAACAAGAATCAAACTCAACAATGATACCAAAATTTTAATTTAATAACTGATCAACAAGAATCAAGTTCAATAACAACAAGTGAGAGCGGACAGAAATAAGGAAAAAGATTAAAATTAAAAATTATAATAAGATTCTCAGGGGTCGTCCCAGGAATCTTTCAAATAATTTTGTGATTGAGTATTCTCTCTCATCCTAGTATCCTATGTCCTATATCTTATCACAGGTTTGCAGCAGTACAACTAAGTTGTCGCACTACCACGATATCGCACAACTTGCGAAGTCTGACCTGCATGGGCCGCCACTAAAAACGTGTCACGACCCGCACCCGGAATTTGGGCACGAGTGCGTGGGTACGTCCAGCCTACGTCGCAGCATCGGCGGTAGAACGCTATCTACGTCACAATACTTGCTAATCACTCTCACATGAATATCCAACTCCATAAAGAGACACAGATATCAAAATATAATATGAAAATACTCAATCACATAAGCTAAAGCACGATGAGATATCGAAGCAAACAAATGAAGTACAAGACAAGTCTAAACTACAATAAATAGTCTAACCTGCAATCAATAACATCCAATCTCCAAGTATGCTAGAAACAAGTCCTCTAAGTCACAGTCTAGAAAAAATATCCAGTCAGGATTGGAACAAATATACCTCCAACAGCAGTTCCACATATATTGACAAAAACTATAACACAGTGTAAAGAAATACAAGATAGATATGAACAACTGGCAATAAGAAATATTGACGAGCATGGATGTACTGGAAATAGAAATACTGGAATAAATAGAATACTGAAACATGTCATCATCAATGTACATCTAGCAATAAAATAGAAATACAAGTACACGCAAGAACAATGAACTGGTATATAAGTGTGTTCAAGAACAATAACTAGAACATGTAGAGATGCTAGATCAATATAATAGAGATAGCATGTCAAGAACATCTAACCAAGTGTGTGAAATATTAGCATATCATATGATCGGCTTGGGACCATATGACTCATTACATTGATTAGCGATCATCCCCAACAAGTCTGGCTAACCATATGTAACATCGATGAGGCATGTAAGGGTAAGGCTGCACCGACGTAAAGTGTGGGTGAGCTATGATGCATGTAAAGTTGGGTATGATCATATAAGCTACTAATATTTCCCTATTTATCCCCAGCTAGCACGATGGATTCCAATCACGACTCCTCATGACAGGTCTCAATGATGCCAACTCGTGTAAACAATAGTGTCAGAGTCATGTACGCTATACAACAAGAATTATAGGGATAATCAAAATAATGAAAACTGTCAGAGAATATACTCACCTGGGGTCCTTAGCTGGTATGAATCAGAGTCCAAGTCACAGTCCAAATAGCCTATGTATTACAATTTACCATGTCAAAAGATAATTTATTTAATTTATTTAATTCTGGAATAATTACTCTAAAATTCTATTTTAATCTTATTATTCTAATTTTTTTAGTTTAATTCCTAAATTTTTATCCAAAAGAACTAAATTTTATCGACTCGAGACTCATGGCACGCAAATCGAGGCGATCTGTTGACCGAAAAGTCAACCAACACAAACTTGACTTTCATGCATGAATTCCTGTATATTTCAGCATAAAAAACATGCTGGAATTTATGGCTCGTCCGAATTCAAATTCGTTTGGGAATTATGGCACATACAAGTTTCGTTTTGTGCACCGATGGTTAAATTCTAACCTAAAAGTTCTACTGAATTAAAAGTATGTAAATACTTCGAATTAAATTATGTTAAAAAATATGTCAATGATCTCAACATTATCTTTCCGAAACTTTAAACGGTTCATGATTCTGATTCCTGGTTCTCCCGGAATCGCGAAAACATTGAAACACGTCTATTTTTGGACATGCTGTGCTCTACGGATTTTCCAAAATTTAATACTCATAATTTCGTAAAACAATTTATATAATCAGAAATTTAACCTCAATATTGTTCTAATACAAGAAACTAGGCTTCGTTTGGAGTCCGGAGCTATGCGCAATGGCTTCTGGAAGATGAAGGAACCCTAGATGGCAATTTTCCAAAAATCGGCTCAAGAAAAACCCTAGAAATTAATAACTTAAACTATTATATATAGAGGAGAGAGAGTGCAGCTGCGGCTCAGATCTTGACATGTGGCAGCCATCCACGCAGCCCTGCCCAAACCGGACGGTCCGGATCTGACGCAGCTCGGCTCAGTTGAGTCCGAGTCGAACTCTGACTCGGCTTGGCTCGGGGTCGGCTCGGCTTCACCCACACCCAACCCACGGTCACTGACAGGCGGGCCCCGCACTGTTGGCTGCGGGAGGCTGACAGGTGGGCCCCCTGTTGGCTGACTGGGCAGAAATAAATACTTTTTGGGTTTTCTATTTCAGAAATTAGTTTTTAATTCAGTTTTTCATAATTAACTCAAAATAAAAGCTAAAAATAATCAAAAAATTCCCTAAAAATTCTATAAAATATATTTGATTATTTAGAACCTAAATAAAAGTTTGGGATATTTTTAATTAAGTTTGTCCCTAAAATAAATTCTTGAAATTCCTAGAAAATTAGGATTACTAGTTTTTAATTAACTAAAAATTATGGAAAAATCTCAATAGCCCCAAATTAACCTAATAACAACATTTAAGCACGAATTTCAGGATACGGAGGTTACAGAAGTTGTCTCCTCTATCGAAGGGTCCAATTCCATAAGCAGGGACTTAGCAATACTCTTGCCTTTCATGGGTGTTCGACGTGCCTTCGCGTTTGGAGGCATCAACATAGTACCCTTAATATAGCTCCTCTCCGGATTAAAGTTCGCCGGTGGGGCATTGGCCATGCAATAGTACTTTGATGTTGTATACAACATCCTTGGTACTTCCCAAGCCATCAACAATCAGAACCGGACCTGAGTGCCAGTGGCATTGTAATAATTCCAAGCTCGGGCCACGTCTAGCAAGCTGCCACCATAACCAAGGAAAGCACTCGGATGACCCAGCAGGAGCTGGGTGTAGCCAAACTGGCGGGCAAACCATTTTGAAAGGTATGGCTCTACAAAAACCTTGCCCTAATTTTGGTATACTAGGTGAGACAGACGAATGGGCTGAAGCCAACGAAAGTGCCTCTCAGACAGAGCCCGAGCCCCCCCCCCCCCCCGATATCTTGATGGGCCATGCTCTTCTCCTCGTCTGTGAACTCTAGCTCGGATGTAAAGAAACTCCAACCGTTAATAAAGGAAAGCTTCCTCCTGCATGCGGGAACTATATTAAATTTCCATGTCATCCCCCGATACTTGCGGATCAAGGCATCAACCGCCACCATGTCATCATCAGTCCCAGGGCTCATCATGGAACCTTGGTATAGGAGAAGCCAACCCATCAAATAATAATAGGGGAGCTCAATCCGGTTAAAATATTACTTGCACGGATGATCCTCGAATGTCTGAGCGAAGTTACGAAGCCCCCGATGAATGCAGCATACCATCGCTGGCAGCAGAGCCACCTTGTGGTCGTAAGCTAATTTACGGCTGGGAGAATGAGGGGACCACTTATCCTGTCTATGGTTCCAGACCCGCCTGGGACAACGCAATTCTATAACCAGAGCATCAAGTATCCCGCCAGTACGGATTTGGCGAACAACTTGTGAACGTCCATGTAGAAGTAGCTCAGGTCCACTTCCGGAGTAGTCAGCTCATCGATGGATTCCTCTTCCTCCTCGCCTGTGGAACCCTCAACTTCTTCTTCCTCGCCCACGTGCGGTTCTCGTTGTGCCCGAATCAGGTCGGCCACTCCCTGTTCAGTCTGCGACATCCGGACATAAAATTTCTTGGTCTCTTTCAGATCCGAAAAGAGGTAGCGAGTCCATATGGTAATATATGGGGAAGACCCCTCAGACGACTTCTTCTTCTTTGACATCTGCTGACAGATGCCGTGGTGGAAGAGTAGTTCCTGATACACTGCTAGGATTTTTGGGTTCTCCGCCTCTAACTCTCTAAGTTTTTTGTTACTCGGGGTATGCTCCTCATAGGGCTCGTCACCCCAAGAAAGTTTGGAGGCGACATGCATCTCGTGCAAAGCCAACCCCATATCACCACCATGGGTAAAGAAGGTACTAGTGAGAATTTTACAACTCTATCAAAGCTACGAATAAGGGCCGGTTAATAGTCAGTCCATAACACGTACCCCTCACAGTAAATAATAAGTTGGTTGCTGTCATCTTCTGCTCGTACTTCTTCAGAATCCGCAGGGTCAGGCGACACCAGGATTCACTATAGTGGGCCCAGCTGAGAGTCCGCAACTCTCCCGTAGGGTATGAGCCATTCTTGGAAACCTGATGGAGGAAGGTGCCTGCTTCATATATGCTCATGTTCGGTCTCAGTTCACTGTTGACAAGGTCGGGCTTCAATCCCACCAAGGAGTAGGAGGGCAAATTCTTAGCACTATAAAATTCCCCTTTGCTCTATCCAGTTTAGCATCGGATATTACCCAGAGGGACCCCCTTTGGTTCAGGAGAAAAGTCCCAGTCCATCCGCCTTGGACCCATCATCACCTTCAGGTCTGACAAAGCCAAGTGACGGCCGAAGAAAGAAAACGTCATCTCCGTCCCACGGAAAGTAAAGGACCAATCCTCCTTAATTGACCCCACCTGAGGAGACTCCAGTGTGTCCCCGAACAGGAAGTATAACTTCTTAAAGAAACTATTTCCATCATCAGCGGGAATCTTCCCCGAGTTTTTTTGGCTCAGTAATAAGGAAGACGTCTGCTCAACGACCGTCTGCTATCGTTATGATGGGAGACCCTTGTCAACCTGAGTCCTGATGTCCACCACCAAATACCCAAGATTCATGTTCAAGGGTAGCAAGTTTTGTCCCAGGACCAGCTCGCCAGGGGGTATAGTGTGCAATGTCACTGCAAATCAAACAAAGGAATACGGTTAGATCATCAAAATCACCATATGCGGCCTAGGTACATATGCGGCCGAGCAGACCGTGCGGATGCAGTATATATGCGGCATAGTCGATTATGCGACATAGTCACCCATGCGGCCGAATAAACCATGCGGCATGATAGGTCATGCCGCTTGGTTAGTTATGCGACAAAGGTAGTCATGCGGCCGAGTTCCCATGTGGCCGAGCTACCCATGCGATAGTAAAAATTTGGCACATAGATGAATCCATGCGTCCAACTATGCAAAAGTTTCTCTGTGTTCATAACTTCACTTTGTCTTCCTCGATAACTTACCCTTGACAGGCTATTAAACGTTGGCGGGAAACTACGGAGGGTCCCCCACAGCGGCACAGCCCTTCCCCTTGCTGGCCTTGGCCTTGCCCTTGCCCTTGGCGGCGGCGGCAGCTGAGGGAATGACTTTGGGAGCCATGACAGAAAAGCAGTAAAAAGAAGAGGAAGAAGAAGATGAGAGAGGGATTTTCTCTCTCCTATCTACCCCTATATATAAGCTGAGGACTATGCGGCTGGGGATAAATGCGGAGATTGTTCGAATCCCAACGCCTAGATCTGCAAAACATCAAGAGGATGATGGTGACTCCTTGGACTCCATGTCAACTGATAACTCAGAATCCTAAGAGATCTTCTCGAAGATCGAACCAAATCCCCTTATTTGATAACTTAACAGCCAGGCAGAGCGTGATATGCGGCAACAAAGCTATGTGACATATCGCTACTATGCGGCCAAGAGTGCTCGATCATGCTTATCATTCAAAGTATTCCAAACTTATCATTTTAGAAACTTTGAAGGGGGTCTTGTAGAAGCATAAAAATACTACAGGCCACATAGCGCTCATGTCACATAAAATATGATCTATGCAGCCAGACAAAAGTCGCATAACAGTCTTCATACGACCAAGGGAGAATAGGCCGCATGAAGGGTCCTCTTCACACTCCCCAACGCATGATAGGAAGTTTTGACATCCTCGAGATTCGCCAAAGGGCGACATGCAAGAAGACAAAGTGTCACATCAAATTATAAAATGGCCTTATCAGATGAGTCTTGTAATGTGTCCCACCTATGCAGCTTCGACCTTATGCGACCTTGTTAACATGCGGATAGGATATATATGAGGCCATGACCCATATACGGTCAGTAGGAATATGCGACATATGATCAACATGATCTTTCTGTTACAACCAAAGAGATCTTCACACAGTTGTTGCGGACTACGTGTTCATCTGACCAAGTCACGCACCCAACGGGCTGAAATAACCCCAAAATCTCATAAACAACAAATCCTAAACAAACCCATGCGACGACTTTCCCGTATTATGTGACTATCGTTACAACCGTATATGTCAAAGTGGCCCTATGCGGCCATCAAATAGGAACTTATGCGGTATCCATATCATATCCACATGGAAGCTCTAAATAGCAGGGTACCATACCCAAATAAAGGTTGGCTAGCTATTGGTGGATCTACACTCGAGCAAGAGAGAAGATCTTCCGTATCGAATCATCCACGGAGTAAAGAGAGTTGCTACACTCCTAATCCTCCATCGTCATCCCCCAGAACATAAAAATTTGTACTTAGATTGTCTGTTTATGACTCCTCTTTATACTTTCAAAGTTTGTTCATTCGAATCAATTTTATTTTCTTTTAAAAGACTTTTTGTATTAAAATAGCAAACAATGCCATGGACCTAAGTTATGATACTGAACCTATTTATTATTATATATTCTCTTTGGGTTTTTGTTTCTCCATTTTGTGCTTTCTTTGTGGTACTTGCTATTTGGGGTCTAACCCCACTAGTTTTGCATGGCCAAGTTTTTTGCTAGCATACGAGGATCCAACGTACCTTCCGCTAACTCATGACATATACCAGGAACATGGTCGCAGGGGATAGCGAGTGGGTTTTCTTCTTCCATGCTCATTATTGTACATTTACTTCTTTTGTACGTTTAGCCATCGGCAGCTGTTAGCCGGCTCGTCGGGACATTACTTTCCTTACATGATTTTAATAAATCAGAATACAGCTGATCACTATCATGTACTTTTGATACTCTTTCAACTTCTTATTTTGCACAGTTGGTCTCTAGAGCAATTGGAGAAAGCGTTTGGGATGCCTTAATTCTTTATCATATATGCTCTATGCTTACTATTTTTTATTTGAATAATTGAGACATAGAAGTTCTTAACCATAGGAGATTTGATTGTAACATGCACCCCCATATCTTAAATAGCAGTAATTGTTGTACGATATATAGCAGCTTGTATGGGGTAGCTGGCCATGTCTGTCTCCGTATTTTGGTACTGGGATGTGACAAGGTTTTAGTGGTGGCCCATGCAGGTCTGTTCTTCAGACTTATGGGATATCATAGTCTTAGGATTCTCAATCAAATATGATCCTTCTTGAAATTCTGAATTTGTCCTCTTCGATACTCAACTTGAATTATTCCAGACTGATTGCTTCCTTGTTCCTTTTTATCCTGCTCTTGATTGTTTCTTGTGCTCTTCTTTAGGGCTTATCCTTCTTCTGATACTGCAGCAACAAGAGAGGTAGTGTTGCCAGTAGAACGAGATCCCTTAGAACTCCAGCCAAGGATCTGACTTAGGCCCACGATAAATGGGACAGAGCAGCAGACTCCAAGTGTAACACAAGTCCTACTACTTTAGCACAATACATTCTTATTCCCTCCCACTCTCCTATACACATATGGGTACCATTCTACTATGGAACACTCACTAATACCCTTCATGAATATATATTTCTCTACTCTTGATATACCCATGTATCAACCACCCAATATGTCACGACCTGCACCCAAATTTTTGGGCACGAGTACGTGGTTACGCCCAGCCTACGCCGTAGAATCGGCGGTAGAACACTTTCTGGGTTATTTCTAACTATCTAACATCTCAACAATATAATATGGTACATGTCAATCATCTCAACTCTAAACAAAGCAATAATATAGTATCTCACAAGTATGACTAACCTTAATCACAAAATAAACTAAGGAAGATAATGCACGAATGGAATAGCGAAGGAAAGAATAAGATACAGTCCACAATCTGAAATAATGATACAAACTATGAATCTCAATAATAGAATAGTCTAATACATGCCAACTCAAATAACTAGTCCTCATCGGGCTCTGCAACTAAGTCCTCCTGGTCTACAAGAGTATCATCTATAGGTACGTCGTCCTGCGGCCCATAGAATATGGGATACTGCTCTATAATCCAGTCATCTGGAAAAATATATCCAGTCAGGATTGGAGCAAAGTACACACCTCTGAAAGCAGTTTCAATAACATAATAGAGTATATAAAACAGATAATAGAAATGAAATACAAGGTCACTAACATATGAATGAATGAACAATAGATATACATGTAATGTACGAGAATATAGATCAATAATATAAATATCTGCAATATGATGAAATAACTGCAATCTAACTAATGTGCCTCAGAATACAAGTTCATTATGTGATCGGTTTAGGTGAACATGATCAGGTAAGACGATTACAAGTGAGGTATGTAACCAGAATATACACGATGTAACAATGGGGCTTTGATCACATAATCAACTCCTACTCTCCCATCCCCAACTAATATCAATGGATCCAATCACGACACGCTACGAACACGAATATAACCACTGAACACGAGTAGTGGGTGTACACGAATAAGCACACTGAACACGAGCAGTGTGTGAACACAAAATATAAATCAATACCCAATATAAACGATGAAATACATGTACACGAGTACCAGCTGAACATGGCAGGGGATAACATCTCATGACAGGATCTATGTAGTATAAGTCCGTAAAATTACTGTGTCAGAATCAAGTATACAATTATAGAACATGCATATATACACTAATATGAATTAAAATCTATCATAGAAATATACTCGCCTGAAGTCCTGAGCAAGGTGTGTCTCTCGATGCCCAAGCCAGTGTCACATAGACCTACATATGATATGTTGCATCAATACAAGGTTCAAAAATAAAAATAAGTTAAGTTGATGCAATTCTAAGTCATAAAGCCATTTCTAGGTCAAACCGATTAAATCTAGGTTGAAAGAGTATAACATTAAGATACTAAGTCAATACACTATGAAACTAAACTATACAAGCTAATCTAAGATACTAAAAGACACTTAAAAAGTCGTATCCTAAGATACGCAAGTTTCCACATATGAAAATAGTATTTTAGATATATATACAAGTCAATAATTATAATACTATAACAAATCAATAAAAGTATGATACTTTGGCCTTTTACCAATACGTATCACACCTATCTCGATACTCAAACCCAATACCTTGGTATCCCAAGGTAATCCAAAACCTCTACATAGTTAATACCCAATAAACTATATGCTAAAATATACTAAGTACTAAAATATAATACAAAACCCCAAACTAAAATACTAACTATAATATGCTACATACACATCCATATATAATATACCTACATATATACATATATACATATATCTAAACTATATACTAACAAGTATATCACTACTACCTATCTACTATAACTACTAACCCAAAGCCAAGCTAACCCGAAAACTCACTGATACCTGCACTGAAAACATGGATACACTGATACTGAAACTACACTGTGAAGGTTGTACTGTGCAGATATTTCCTACAGTTGTTGTGCAAGCCTGAGCCCCTTTTGCTGTATGCACAGTTAGCTGTGCAGTATACTGCTACTCGCTGAACACCCTTCTGCAGTTGAACTGCAGTGCCCGAGTTGCTGATCTTCAGTGAGTTCCCTGCTCACTGCTACCGTGTCTGCTACTGTGCTCTCCTCGAGCACTGCCTCGAGATGCAGTTAACTGCTGCCACACTGAGTTTCTTTACTGCAAAGTTCCTTCACTGCAGTGCACTGCAGTTTCCTAGTTCAGCCACCTCTATGTGCACGAGCTACTGCACAGTGAACTATCTCGAGTTGCTAACTGCACCTCTGCACTGTGCTGCTGAAACCCCCTTGTTGTTGAACTATTGAGCCACCCCTCAACCAGTGACACACACGCATATAGACACACACATAGCTCACACAAACATACATACACACTACACTCATATAATGTATCAGTCTATATATATAAATCCAACTCTCTCTCTCTCTCTCTCTCTTTCTCTCTCTCTCTCTCTCTCTCTATATATATATATATATATATATATATATATATATATATATATATATATATATATATATATATATATATATATATATATATATATATATATACATAAGCATATATATACACCAATCTATATATATATATATATATATATATATATACAATCACATATAGATATATATATCAAGGTATCACAACTACTTATGTATATAGATACATATATATACTCTCACACTTAAACGCAAACACACACATAAATATACATATAAACACTAATCCACACACACATATATATATATATATATATATATATATATATATATATATATATACACACTATTATACACACACATATAGACACACACAAATGCACTTAATCATATACATACTCATATACCTATATATATTATATAAAATATCATATATATATATATATAGATATCTATACACATGTACATATAGAATTAATAGCAAAATACCAAACATGTGTAGTGCACCGCACCCGTATCACACTAATTCTAAGATACTCTTGCGATACGGCTCCAACACACAACCAAACGTATTTTGGAGGACACGAGAAAGTCTAATATACTAAATATGAATAATACAAATAATAATTAGATCATCTACATGTCCGTGTCACAATATGATATGTACAAGTCCCCGTGTCGAAGGAAAACCCCCCAAAATTAACCCATTTTGTCAAATTGACGAGATACGGCCTATACGTACCCAATTATGGAGACGACACTAGTCACAAACAAGCAAACAATCATACTTCATATTGATCTATTTGACCAAATAACAAACACCATATGTGCCAATCTCGGTATTCTCCCAAAATTGACTCCAAATTGTACATAACTTCCACCATAGGTCTCCTATGAACCTAAAACCAATTCATATGGGTAGCCTATGCATGTGGGTTAGTTTCTCATGGTTAAATCTCAGATTTAGAACCTATTAAAAGAAGAAAAACTAAAATATACCTATTGGGAGATAGATTTCGAATGAAAAGTCTCCAAATTGAAAGTAGCTCCTCTCCTTGTAGATCTTGGCCTCCTTCTTCTTGCTCCTTGCTTCCTTCTTATAGATCCTTGATGTATAAGCCTCCAATGAAGAATTAGAGAATAAAATTGTGAAGAAATTGGTGGAGAATTGATGAGGGAAAGAAGGAAATTGGAAGAGGGGAAAACTATATCTAAATGGAATACAAATAAAATAAATTAAGGCACTCTTTCTCCTCCTTCTATGGCCGGCCCTAGCCCTCTCCCTAAGAAAGTATAAAATGTCCTAATTACCCCTTGGGGCCTCTCATGAAGAAATTAATTAGGGAGGAAAGGTTCTAGTCTAATTGTTTTACTAATTAATCCAACCTCCTAATCCATGGGCCTAATTCATGGGCCCAATCTAAACTCATATAAAATATTGGTTCATGCATCTAATTAAATAGGTTAGGTCCACTACACAAGTCTAAATTAATCTAGCATCTAACAATCAATAAATAATATAATAATTAATTAATTATGCAAGCATAATATTTAAATACAATCAGTCCTAAAATTAAAATACCCGTATCAATTACCAAACTACCCTTAAATAAAAATGTGAGGGTGACAATCCTACCCACCTTAGAAAAAATTATGTCCTCAAAATTAAAGAAGAAACTAACTAAAAAAAGTAAACAATATAATGTAAGAAATAATTATACCTCACGGCTCGTACAGATATGGATATTGCTCGCGCATCTCGGCCTTTCGCTCCCCGGTACTCTCTCCTGGTGAGTGATGCCTCTACGCGATGCGCACTAAAGAAATCATCTCTGGTTTCTCAGCACCTTCTCTCTCTGATCTAGAATCTAATTGGCTGCTCTAGATAGCTAAGAGTAGGGCCCACCTCTATATCTGAGTGATCCAACACATGACTGGGATCTGTCACGTTCTGTCTCGGCTGCGACATGTGAAACACGTTGTGCACTCCCTCCAATGCAGGTGTCAATTCTAGATTGTATGCAACTCTATCGACCCTCTCAAGAATACTAAAACGTCCGATGAATCGCGGACTAAGCTTTCCGTCTCCACCGAAACGAATCGTGCCACATGTCAGAAAAATCCTCAAAAAAAGTAAACCACCAACCTAGCACGAAATACAACCTTAGAACTCTAACAAAATAAACAATCAATCACAAGCAAAACAAAAGAAAAGCTATACCTCAAACTCCAAATGTCTCTGGTGGCTATCGATCCAATGCCGCTGCCTGTCCTACGCTGCTCGAAGTCTATCCCTGATAAGCTTTACCTTCTCGGTTGCATCCACTACCATCTCTGGTCCCAATAAAGCTCTCTCACCAACATCATCCCAGGATAACAGAGTGCGGCATCTACGTCCATACAATGCCTCAAATGGCGATATCTCAATACTGGCTTGGTAGCTGTTGTTGTATGAAAATTCTACCAAGTGAAGGTGATCCTCCCAAGAACCTCCAAGATCCAAAATACAGGTGTGTAGTATGTCCTCGAGAGTCTGAATAGTCCTCTCTAACTGTCCGTCGGTCTGAGGGTGATATGCGGTACTGAACTTGAGCTGAGTGCCCAAGCTAGCGTGCAAACTCCTCCAGAAGTGGGATATGAAGCGATTATCCCAATCCGAGACTATGCTTACTGGAATACTGTACAATCTGATAATCTGGCGCACATACATCTCCGCGAGCTTCTCCGTAGATGTACCCGCTTTGAATGGCAGAAAGTGGGCTGATTTGGTCAACCTATCCACGATGACCCAAATTGCATCTTTGCCTCCTGGAGAACGCGGAAGTCCTGATACAAAATACATGGTCACATGCTCCCATTTTTACTCCGGAATGGGTAAAGGCTGAAGCAATCCACCCGGCCTCTGTCTCTCCGCCTTTACCTGCTGGCAAACTATGCATCTGGACCCGGAGCTAGCTACCTCCCGCTTCATGCCATACCACCATACATGATCTCTTATGTCTTTATACATCTTGTTGGTACCTGGATGCATAGAGTACTGAGAATGATGCGCCTCCTGCAGAATCTCCTCGTGCAATGCTCCTCTCGGTACATATAATTTGGTACCGTGCCATAATGATCCATCATCTGCAACGATGAAGTCCTCTGCCATCCCCATCTAAACCTGTGCTCTAATGCTCCTCAGAGACTCATCCTTGTACTGTCCGGCTCTGACCCGGTTCATCAGCTCTGACTGTACCTAAAGTCCCCATATTTGTGCTGCGACTCCAGGAACTAGTACCTTAATGCCCAAACTATCAAGATCCGCCAATAAATATCTGTCTCTCTTCAAGTACATAGCCAAAGGATACCTGCTCAAGGCATCCGAGACTATGATGGCCTTCCCTGGATGGTACTGCAAGAAAATATCGAAGTCTTTTATCAGCTCCAACCATCGCCGCTGCCTCATGTTGAGCTCTTTTTGTGTAAAACATACTTCAAGCTCTTATGGTCTGTGAAGATCTCCAATCTCTCTCTATACAAGTAGTGTTTCCACAATTTGAGAGCAAAGATAACCGCTGCCAACTCTAAGTCATGGGTAGGGTAGTTCTTCTCATGCGGACGTAATTGCCTAGAAGCATAGGCAATCACCTTCCCATGATACTGCAACACACAACCCAAACCCTTTCATGATGCATCACTGTATACGAAAAATCCTCCTGCTCCTGATGGCAATGTCAAGATTGGAGCTGTAGTCAACCTCCTTTTCAGCTCCTTAAATCTTGACTGACAATCTCAGTCCAGACGAACTCTACGTCCTTCCTAGTTAGTCTAGTCATCGGCTCTGCAAGTCTGGAAAAGTCCTGAACAAACCTCCGGTAGTAGCCTGCCAATCCAAGGAAACTCCTGATCTCTACTACTGAACTTGGGGTAGACCACGATTCAACTGCTGAAATCTTCTTCGGGTCCACTGAGATTCCATCTCCGGTAATAACATGCCCGATGAATTTAACCTTATCAAGGAAGAATTCACACTTTGATAGCTTGTTATACAGCTTCTCCTTCCTGAGGGTCTCCAGAACTATCCTCAAGTACTGCTCATGCTCCTCTGGGGTCTTCGAATATATCAGAATATCATCAATAAAGACTACAATAAACTGACCTAGGTACTAATGAAACACCTTGTTCATCAGGTTCATGAATACTGCCGGGACATTGGTCAACCCAAACGGCATCACCAAGAACTCGAACTGCCAATAACGAGTCCTGAAAGCTATCTTCGGGATGTCTTCCCTCTTCACTTTTACCTGGTGGTACCCTGACCTTAAGTCTATCTTTGAGAATACCTTCGCTCCGCTCAACTGGTCAAACAAGTCATCAATACGCAACAACGGGTATTTATTCTTGATAGTGAGGCTGTTAAGTGTCCTGTAGTTGATACACATACGTACCGACCCATCCTTCTTTGGTACAAAAAGTACTGGAGCACCCCATGGTAATGAACTGGAACAGATAAAGCCCTTGTCTTGCAACTCATCCACCTGCTTCTTCAACTCTGCCAGTTCGCTATTGTTTACTCTATAAATGTGCTGAGATATCGGATCTGCGCTTGGCACCAAATCTATACATAATTCCATATCTCTGTCCGACGACAACCCCGACAACTCCTCTAGAAAGACATCTATGAACTCTGTAATCAACGGATGTGGCAACTCCTGCTCTTCTACCAAAGCTCCACAAAAATTGTCTTCGCTCTGCTCTGCTCCTCGGATGAACTTGAACTCCGGCTCTCCTGGCATCTAAAATAAAACTTTGCCTCCACAACAATCGATACTAGCGTGATGCCTACTCAACCAATCCATCCCGAGTACTATATCGTAACTCGAAAGTGGCATTACAAATAAACATACGCTCAACTCTCGGCATCCCAAATAAACTCTTTGGTTCTTGCAAACATCACTAACTAATATAATGCCATCCTCGGTCGTGATCTTGCAAGTCCTCGCCAATGGTTCAGACTCAAGATGATGCCTCAAAGCAAAAGATACAGATACAAAGCTATGAGAAGCACCAAAATCGAATAAAATGTGAGCTGGAAAGGAATCGAGATAAACTGAACCTGAGATGACATCGCCAACCGGCTTCTCCTCCTCGACAGTCAAGGCAAAAGCTCGCCCCTGTCGCTGAGCACCTCTCTGCTACTGGTGCTGAGCAAAATGTTGTTGCTGCGGTAGTAGAGGTACTCTCTGTTGTCCTGCTGGCAGTCTAGCGAGTGCCCTCTGTGCCTGACCTCCGCCCTGAACTGGACGAGTTAGGACTTTAGGACAAGCCATCAACTGATGATCTCCCAATCGACAGAATAAGCATTATTCTAGCCTCATCTTGCATGAGTCCCATCCGAGTCCTTGCTTCTTACAAAAAGTGCAAGAAACTGCTGTACTCTGGATCTGATGCATCTGTTGTGCTGGCGCTCTAGCTGGCCCGTGATATTGCTGCCTCTGGTGCTGGTAATGCCTCTGGTGCTGCTACTGGAAATAAGGCCTCTTCATTGGAACCGTGTTGGTGCTGGATCCTCCTGTGTCCCTTGGCCTCTTAGAGCCAAGCTCTAAGTCATCCTCTGCTCTCTGCACCTGTCTGAGAATCTCCTCGAAGGTGGCGGTAGGATCTCCGTTGGTGTGGGATTTGAACTCCCGGTTCAGGCCCTTCATGAACTTACTGGCTCTGCCTATAGGGTTTTGCCCCTCCACGAAGCAACCTAGTCGGCAATACTCTGCCGTATACTCATCGACTAACATACCTCCCTGGACGAGGTACTGGAACTGGCTCTCTAAAGATGTAAGAGCCACATCTGAGAAGAACTTTTCCTTGAAAAGCTCTTTTAAAGCTTCCCAAGTGAGTCCTGGTACTGCAATCCTGTGGTCTGTCTGGAACAATGTCAAAGCAATATCGAATATCATACCCCCCGCTGCGTCTATCTGCAGCATCTCTGGAATCTGCGCCAGCCGCAGGTTCCGCTCGATGTTCTCAATCCAATCATCCGTATAAAGGATCCCCTATGTGCCTCTGAAGTCCTTCGGGCCCATCCTCTTGAAGTCTATGATGGTACCCGGCCTCCGCTGTTGAGGAATAAACTGAGGTGGTGTCGTCTGTGGCTGGACTGTAGTAGCTCTCTCAACTACTGCAAGTGCAATCTGGTGAGCATTCTCCATGCTCTGTCACAGGACCTCTGACTTACGTTGTTGCACCTCTATCATCCGTTGGAAGAGCGCGAACATCTGCATCTGATCAACTATAGGTGATAGGGGTAGAAGATTCTCGAAAACTGTCTGCCTTGTCCTCGGTACTGGAGGTGGAGCACCTCCGAAAGCTGCTGCTGATATGCCCACCTGGACCGGTGAAGCTGACCTCCTGAATGTAGGTGCTGGACCATCGTCTGAGGGTGCCGCCCTCATGGGTGATGAAGTGACTGATCGCGTTGTCGCGGTACCTGATCGCTGGGAACACGTCTTCGACGGTATCCTGAAGATAGATTGAAATAAGGAATCAATATTGAATATGATACGATATCATCAACGAAGGACAAAACTTTATTCAAAGTAAAGCAAATATTCAAATAGATAAGGATTTTTAAACAGATTTTTAGAATTTTTCTAGTTGTGATTGAGTAAACTCTCAGCCTAAATCATGTTTCCTAAAGAAGGCTAGTAGCAGTACTCTAGACGAGCACAACTACGATATCAATCTAAACATGCATGATCCACCACTAAAAATGTGTCACGACCGGCACCCGGATATTCGGGCACGAGTACGTGGTTACGTCCAGCCTATGCCGTAGAATCGACGGTAGAACGCGGTCTGGGTCATTTCTAACTATCTAATATTTCAATAATATAATATGGTACCTGTCAATCATCTCAACTCCAAATGGAGGAACAATATGGTATCTCATAAGTATGACTAATCTCAATCACAAAATAAACTAAGAAAGATAATGCATGAATGGAATAACGAAAGAAAGAATAAGATATAATCCACAATCTAAAATAATGATACAAACTATGAATCTCAACAATAGAATAGTCTAATACATGCCAACACAAATAACTAGACCTTCTCGGGCTCTGCAACTAAGTCCTCCTGGTCTACAAGAGTATCCTCTATAGGTACGTTGTCCTGCGGCCTATAGAATATGGGACACTGCTCTATAAGCCAATCATCTGGAAAAATATATCCAGTCAGGATTGGAGCAAAGTACATACCTTTGAAAGCAGTTTCAATAACATAATCGAGCATATAAAACAGATAATAGAAATGAAATACAAAATCACTAACATATGAATGAATGAACAATAGATATACAGGTAATATATGAGAATATAGATCAATAATATAAATATCTGCAATATGATGAAATAACTGCAATCTAGCTAATGTGCCTCAGAATATAAGTTTATTATGGGATCAGTTTGGGTGAACATGATCAGGTAAGACGATTACAAGTGAGGTATGTAACTAGAATGTACACGATGTAACAATGGGACTTTGATCACATAATCAACTCCTACTCTCCCATCCCCAACTAATACCAATGGATCCAATCATGACACGCTACGAACACGAATATAACCACTGAACACGAGCAATGGATGTATACAAATATCATAACCACTGAACATGAGCAGTGGGTGTACACAAATAAGCACACTGAACACGAGCAGTATGTGAACACGAAATATAAATCAATACCCAATATACATGATAAAATACATGTACACGAGTAACTGCTGAACACGGTAGGGGATAACATCTCCTAACGGGATCCATGTAGTACAAGTCTGTTTATCACTGTGTCAGAATCAAGTATATAATTCTAGAATATGCATATATACACTAATATGAACTAAAAACTATCAGAGAAATGTACTCGCCTGAAGTCCTGAGCAAGGTGTGTCTCTCGCTGCCCAAGCTGGTGTCACACAGACCTATATATGGTACGTTGTACCAATACAAGGTTCAAAAATAAAAATAAGTTAAGTTGATGCAATTCTAAGTCATAAAGCCATTTCTAGGTCAAACCGATTAAATCTAGGTTGAAAGAGTCTAACACTAAGACACTAAGTCAATGCACTATGAAACTAAACTATACAAGCTAATCTAAGATACTAAAAGACACTCAAAAAGTATTATCCTAAGATACGCAAGTTTTCATATATGAAAATAGTGTTTTAGATATAAATACAAGTCAATAATTATAATACTAAAACAAATCAATAAAAATTTGATACTTTGGCCTTGTACCAATACGTATCACACCTATCTCGATACTCAAATCCAATACCTTGGGTATCGACCAAATACCTTGATATTACCTTGGTATCCCAAGGTAATCCAAAACCACCACATAGCTAATACCCAATCAACTATATGCTAAAATATACTAAGTACTACAATATAATACAAAACCCCAAACTAAAATACTAACTATAATACACTACATATACATCTATATAAAATATACCTACATATATACATATATCTAAACTATATACTAACAAGTATATCACTACTACCTATCTACTATAAACTACTAACCCAAAGACAAGCTAACCCAAAAACTCACTGATACCTGCACTGAAAACATGGATACACTGATACACAGTGTTGCTGATACTGAAACTGTATTATGAAGGGTGCACTGTGTAGATATTTCCTAAATTTGTTGTGCAAGCCCGAGCCCCCTTTGCTGTTTGTACAGTTAGCTGTGCAGTATACTGCTACTCGCTGGACACCCTTATGCAGTTGAACTGCAGTGCCCGAGTTGCTGATCTTCAGTGAGTTCCCTGCTCACTACTACTGTGTCTGCTACTGTGCTCTACTCGAGCACTACCTCGAGCTGCAGTTAACTGATGCACTGCAGTGTACTACAGTTTCCTAGTTCAGCCACCTCTATGTGCACGAGCCACTGCACAGTGAACTATCTCGAGTTGTTGATTGTACCTCTGCACTGTGTTGCTGATACCCCCTTGCTGTTGAACTGTTGAGCCACCCCTCAACCACTGACACACACATATAGACACACACGTAGCTCACACAAACACACATACACACTACACTCATATATATATATATATATATATATATATATATATATATATCACAACTACTTATGTATATAGATAACATATATATACTCTTACACTTAAACATAAATACGCACATAAATATACATATAAACACTAATCCACACACACACACACACACACACACACACACACACATATATATATATATATATATATATATATATATATATATATATATATACAACACATATAGATACATATAGATATATATAACTATATACACTATTATATACACACATATAGACACACACAAATACACTTAATCATATACACACTCATATACCTATATATATTATATTATATAATATATATATATATATATATATATATATATATATATATATATATATATATATATATATATATATATATATATATATATGTCACGACCCGCACCCGGTATAGGGGCACGAGAGCGTGGGTACGTCCAGCCTACACCGCAGCATCGGTGGTAGAACGCTGTCTAGGTCTTGATGCTAACTAAACAATCTCACACGAGCATCCGACTCCATGAGGAGACACGGATACTACAATATAATAGGGACAACATACTCAATCACAACTACAGTACGATAAGATCTCAAAGAAATAAGATAAAATGCAACATCAGTCTAAAATAGAAGTAGTCTAACTCAACAATATAATCCAAGCCTCAAGTAAGATTGCCGGAGACAAATACGGTACCAAAATAATATGCTAAAAGGACTAACTAGATAACTAGTGATTCCGGCTAAACCTCCCGGAATCACAACTGAACTACCAAGTCCAAGACTGCAGCTACTCACCCTGTGGTCCATAAGTGTCGGACACCAGTCCACTAGGCATAGTCTGGAAAATATTTTCCAGTCAGGAAGGAGCAAAGTACATCTCAAATAATATTTCTATTTAATTGATAAGAGCTATAAAATAATAAACAGATAATGCTATATACTGAGAGAAGACAATAAAATAATGCAATGGCAAAATAAAGAGACAGGCAATGTAAAGAGACAAGCAATATAGACAGTATGAAACAGTCAGTGCATATATGAAACGAAGAGAAAGGTACAATATCATATACAGGTGATGTAGTATATGATCTAAGATAGAGAACTGTAACTATTCTAAGTGTTTGAAATAGCAGTTTTGAAATGTGATCGGCTTAGGAACATGTACGATAGCTATATGGACTGGCTAATCATACGTGAGGCATATGATTAACACCAATAATTTAAACTTGTACGATAGGTTTTTGATCACATCTCTCACTAGCAATTTCTCCCGCCCCAACTAGTACTGTGGATCCAATCATGACACGTCACGATACACGATCAATGTCCAATATATCATGTACGATGTCTAAATATCAATGTCGTGTACAATGTCAATACGATAATCAATGTAACATTTCATGACTAAAGATCCAATCTATATACTAGTCCGTGTAGCACAGTGTCAAGGATCAGATGTAATATTTCTAGATACTGGAATTATAAAAATTATCAAACAATTAGAAATTATCAGAGAATGTACTTGCCTTGGGTCCTTAGCTGGTAACACCAATGTCCTGTTCTAGTGTGTCGCCTGGATGAACCAACAGTCCTACAGACATATCATAAATATAACATTTGTATCAGATGCTATACTAATACACAATCATAAAACATTGGCCTCTGGGCTATGCCAGGTATGGCACTAGTCAACTAGGGTCAAGTGCGTCAAGTTGCAAGGGCATCGCGTCTGTGATTGCTGTGCAAGACAGCCGGTCAAAATGGTACGGGGCTCGCTAGTACGTCAGTGTACGTGTGGCAGTCAACTAAAACTTATAGGGTTACAGGTCCATGTAAATACGGGGTATCTGTAATTACACTCGGTTACCTAGAACATTCATCAACTAAACATATTATCAATAATTAAATTAATATATATATGGTTATACCAAATTATATACAAAATATGTATAAGTGTATACCAATAATAGAATTATATAACATATATACATACGTTTAAAAATATACATTCAACCAATATTTATACGTATACGAGGAATTTATATATAATACTGAATATATATACGTTTATATATATATATATATATATATATATATATATATATAAAAATATATATATATATATACCAAAATAATATGTTTACATATACGTACACAAGTACATATATATATACCAATAATATATATATATATATATATATATATATATATATATATATATATATATATATATGTACATACATATACCAATACGTATATAAGTACATATATACCAATATAATATATATATTTAAGCTACGTATATATATACACACCAAAATACGTACATATAACAAAATACATATTAACATATACTATATATATATGTATACATGTACATATATACCAAAATAATTATATATATGCTACGTATATATATACACACCAAAATACATATTAATATATATATTTAATACGTATATACAATATATATATTGAATACATATATATATAAATGGAGAAATACACGAAATATACATACATACACATATTTATATACATACACATATTTATATATACATACGTATATACACAGTGAAGGAGGGAAGAGAGAGAGGACTCTCACAGTGGTGATGGTTCTGGCTCGACGTGGTGGAAGCCGGAGACGGACTGTGGGCTCTTCGGAGTCGAGTGATTCGTCAGTCGACTCCGTCAGCTGGAGGAGGGAGCTCGGGGTGGCTGCTCGGGTGATGCAGCGGGGACGAGGTGGTAATAGTTGAGGATGTCGGGGGACTTCAGGCGGAGCGGGGAAGACTCGGGGCTGTCGGAGTAGGGAGTCGGTGAAGAGGGAGAAGCTGCGGGAGGGGAGACTCGGCGTAGGGAGGTGGATGAGCTCGGGATAAGCAGGGTGATGGTAGTGTTTCTGGGAACGGCTCGCCGGAGTTGTGAAGATGCAGGGAGTCGGGGGTTGTGTCATGTGGGGTGGAGCCGGTGGGGAGCTCGACCTGTGGGAGGAGCAGGAGGGAAAGCAGCAGCCGGAGTCGGCTGGCCGGAAGCTGCGGGGTGTCGGGCTCGACCGGGACAGCAGTTGTGGTGGTGGTGTAGCTCGGTTGGCCGCCGGAGTTATGAGGATGCAGGGAGTCGGGGGTCGGCTCGAGCGGTGGGCTGCGCCGGAGTTGGCTGACCCAAGCCGGAGTGCAGAGAAGAGCCGCCGGGGTTGCCTCGGGTGTACATTGGGTGAGGGTTGATGATTCCCCCTTTTTCTTTCCAATTCAAAATAAAAGGAGGAGGAGAAGAAAGGAGGAAGAAGAAGAAGAAGAAGAAGAAGAAGAAGAAGAAAGGAAAAATGAAGAAATGGAGAAGGCTACGGTTGAGTGAGGGGAGGATGATGGGGCTTCCCTAGGTTTGGGAATTAGGGTTTAGGTTGGGAAAAGTGTGGTGATTTGATATTTTATAGGAAGGGTGATGGGAGGTGTGTGGTGATGATGAGCCTTATTTTGAATGGGTGGCCATAATTTGATATGGAGAAAATTAATTATTCATGGAGAGGGTTGGTTGACTAGTCAAATGTTGGGCTTCTCCATTTGGTTGAACCAATAGGGTGTTGACACCTAATGCAATATTTGCAAATTAGCCCCCTTAAATTCGGGTATTTGCACAGACGCATAAAATGATGAAAAAATTGGTGGGCAATTTGGCGTTCGATGTTTTACAGGCTGAGGGGGCGTTGTGTGTGTTGTATGGGCTTAATTAGTAGGGTACTGGAATTAAATCAGAATTAACGGAATTAGTCAAAATTGTATCCTCAATTTAATTTGAAATAAATGCAAGCTGTGTTCTAAAATTAATTAGGAGTACATGGGGCCAAAATTAGGTTGGGTCACCAATATCATTAATGAAGAAGACTCAGAACAGAATATTACCCTAAGTTGGGTTGCACGAAAAATAGGTCAAGATCGCCTCCAATTTCGATTGGAACGCACAACGATACAAAATTGGAATTTATTTAGAAATTAAATAAACGTCCGCGACGAATATTGTGCGGCTAAAATGAAACACAAGAGAGCATAATTATGAGTTACAAAAAGGTCCGAATGGAAGGCGGGCACGTCTAGGGCAAGGTTGTGAAATCTGTTGGAAGGCAAAAGCTAGGGTATCGCTCCAAATATCGAAGCAATGGCAAGGCGCAACAATTAAATAAATTACGGTAATTAATTACAACCTCAATTAATTAAGTTCTAAATAATACAAATTAATTCCACAACCCTACAATTTGGTCAGGTGTTCATCTAGTGGGCTTCTAGGTCAAGTCTACCCGCTCAAATATTAATGAACACTATATATATAATATTATAAATACACATCTCATGCAATTATTTAAATTAAATACGCGCAATATTAATTATATATAAAAAGTCAAAAATATCCCTGTTTTTGGAACGTGGTAGTGACAAGTCTACCCTTCTTAAAAGAATTTTGTCCTCAAAATTTAAGATCCTCTATAGTAGTGTTTACTCGTTATATTACCTTCTATTAAAATTTAAAACCCACATAATCAATCCATATCGTCATTTCAATATTTTCAAAATTTCGTAATTATTGGATTCCTAAAAATCCTCAAATTTAATCATCGAATTCTATTCGTGTCATAATCTCCTCAGGATCTGATGTTAGTAATTAAAACTTGAAATTTGATATCTAATCCTCTAATTTAATCCAATCAATGCACATTTTTATAAATTAAGAAATTCCATCTAAAAATACTAATCCATGAATCCAATAAAATTTAAAAAATCTCGTCCAAAAGTTTGTGGTTAATCACTAACCCATTTACCATCTTACTCCTCAATTTTGAGCAAACCACTAGATACAAATTTTTACTATCTAATCCCTTTAATTGAAGTCCAGTCAATGCATGTTTATAGAATTCAAATCCTCATCCCAAAATTTAAAATCGAACACTAATCCATTAGTGATCTCAATCCTCGATTTCCTTTCCACACCAAAAACAATAATGTAATAGTTATGAAATTTTCAATACCACATTCAATATAAGTTCATAACTTGCAGGCCAATGAACATGATGATAATCTCCTTAATTTCCTCAATGTTAGCGACATTCAATCATACCATGATCTTCATAAAATTTATGACTTAACAAATCGTCAATTCCGCCACGTTAGTTTTCACTCTTTATTTAAATTCATATTTTTTTTCCTCGAAATTTAAGGCACCTTGTCTCTCTTTGTCGAATCATAACCCTTTCATTAATTCCTTTACTACGGTCAACTCTCAACAATCAAGATCTAAGAGAATCCTACCTATAGTAATACAACACACAATACAGAAACATGCATGGTCATAGTTTCCTTTGTCATGGTATTATGGTCTCTGTCGGGGTATACTACTAGCTATACTCTAGCAAGAGAATCATTGATACACGCTACGGTACTAGGGAATCAATCAATCAGAAGACAAAAAAGAAATATGAGGAAAGAAAAGAAGGAACCTGCTAACATATTTCTTGCAGTATCTTCTGTCTCTAACATACACTTAACTCTGGCACATTCACTAACTAATTCCTATTCTTGTATACTGATATCAATATCAGCTAATCATTAGTCCACAAGACATCTATGAATACATACTCATTGTATATACCTGTCTATTGATACCTAAATATGATACCAAGAATCTTTAATATACCCATGGTTTAATAATGCATCCAAGGTTTGATACCTGTATCCCTTTAGTACCATAGTTTCTACTACAAGTACACCCACTGCTAGTTCTCTTTCCTACTACAGTTGTTCATACTAGTTGTTATTATCACTCAAATGCACACCAAGGACAACACACCATACTAAGTACTGTTCTTTCTAATACAACTCTAGAGGGACACCCAAGTCTTGTTAGCAGTGCCATCTCAAATATGCCCAAGTCAATAGATCCTTACGTATGCACTTTATCCACTCATATACTAATATATTTTTCTTACCCATCGAAAAAATTAATCCTCAAAATAAGATCCTCAAGGTTTAACTCCTTGAACAATTTAAAATAAAATGCATATACTTCCTCAAAATTTAAATACTCAATATCGAATAAAATTTAAATCACTTCAAAAATCTTTATAGCCTTGACCATGTTTATTGAATCAATTTTTTTTTGAATCCTCAATATTTTAACAACATAAAATCTCAACTCCTTAAAATTCTCAAAATTGCAATTTGTTTCCACTCTTCAAACGATAAAATTAAATTCACAAGTATACATATAAATACTCATAGTCTCTAATACTCAAGGTGCACTCAATACATCCATTGTCTACAACTCTCAACTGGGTACTAAAATTGTACTGCCCGAATTACTTAAACTATTACTCCCAATGATTAAAGTTATCATCACACGTATTTTCTTCCATAATTTTTAATCTATATCAACTGGTATATCATCTAATTATCATCACGCAAAGTGCTTACTGTTATTAGCATCATTCTCGACTAATCCTCGATATAGAATTATTAGTACTCTTGGTATGATAACACTAGCTTCATTATTGGATCATCTCATCAAACTTATTAGAACTCACGATTACTTGCACCTTCTATAACACCCATGTTTCACTTAACTCTCATGGGCAAGTATATGGTTCTTCATCTCGATTAATGTATATGTATTTTCCTTTAATATTTTACAGCCTGTTAAACTAATCTGTGATACGCTTCACAACTTCCATTACCAATCCTGATATTTCTCTACTCATGACATCTCATCAAAACCCTTTATGCATATATATATATTTCTTTACTCTTAATACACCCAAGTATCAATTATCAAATTGAACATTATGCTCCATTAATCCTTAACACAATTCCTTGATACTTTATTGTTTACCTAGATCATCCAATTACATAATCATGATTATCCAGGATGGGTATGCTGGCTCTGATACTAACTCTTGGGATCATCCCTGATACTCTTTTCTCCTTCGAAATCTATAGTGCCAATACTAACTATAACACACCTATCATAGAACTATTGCTACAAAGTACTATGCTACGGGTTAACTCTAGATTAATGCCTACTGCTCACATGTCCAACTAAGAAACACTTGCAACGAACAGGTCAGTCTCAATCAACACTAATACAAGACATAAATATAATTACAAGTCACTAATTATCATACTTAACAAGGAATCCTCTAAGAATATAAGCTCAAAAAGGAACTGGATTGAGGATATTTCTACTGCTAGCAAACAAAAGAACGATAGAATAAAGTCCTGTAGTAACAAAAATAGATAAGTGTTGAGATGATACTTTAAGAACCAATTTAAGATACAACCTGATAATCATACACATCTGTCCGAAATCATGACACTTAGAATCCTCGCCACGCCAGTAAGCATAGGTGTGATAAACGACAGGTTCCGTAACTAAAGTATGCAACCCTGTAATCATGTCATCTAGAATCTTTGCCACGCCAACCGGTATGGCTACGAGGGACTCTAAGTTTCATAACTACAGTATGTACATCCAAGTCAGGTTCCTACGTTCTCGTCACGACAGCTAGTATGGCTGCGATAAACTCTAGGTTCCATAACCAAAGTAGACGTTTTACCTTTCTCACTGTCCTCATCAACATATGTCATCAGATGATACCGTAAATTTTAGCCCGTAAAATTCATCTTGATATAAAATTAACTCAACAACGATACCAAAAATTTAAATTTAACAACTAGTTAACAAGAATCAAACTCAATATCAACGAGTGAGGACGGACGGAAACAAGGGCGAAGGATTAAAATTGGAAATTGTAATAAGATTCTCAAGGGGTTGTCCCAGGAATCTCTCAAGAATTTATGATTGAGTATCCATTCTCATCCTAGTATCCTATGTCCTATATTCTATAGCAGGCACGCGATAATACAACTATAACGTCGCACTACCACGACATCGTACAACTTGCAAAGTCTGACCTGCATGGGCCACCACTAAAAATGTGTCACGACCCGCACCCGGTATAGGGGCACGAGAGCATGGATACGTCCAGCCTATGCCGCAGCATCGGCGATAGAACGCTGTCTAGGTCTTGATGCTAACTAAACAATCTCACACGAGCATCCGACTCCATGAGGAGACATGGATACTACAATATAATAGGGACAACATACTCAATCACAACTACAGCACGATAAGATCTCAAAGAAATAAGATAAAATGCAATATCAGTCTAAAATAGAAGTAGTCTAACTCAATAATATAATCCAAGCCTCAAGTAAGATTGTCGAAGACAAATCCGGTACCAAAATAATATGCTAATAGGACTAACTAGATAACTAGTGATTCCGGCTAAACCTCCAGGAATCACAACTGAACTACCAAGTCCAAGACTGCAGCTACTCACCCTGTGGTCCATAAGTGTCGGACACCAGTCCACTAGGCATAGTCTAGAAAATATTTTCCAGTCAGGAAGGAGCAAAGTACATCTCAAATAATATTTCCATTTAATTGATAAGAGCTATAAAACAATAAACAGATAATGCTATATACTGAGAGAAGACAGTGAAATAATGCAATGGCAAAATAAAGAGACAGACAATGTAAAGAGGCAGGCAATATAAACAGTATGAGACAGTCAGTGCATATATGAAACAAAGAGAAAGGTACAATATCATATACGGGTGATGTAGTATATGATCTAAGATAGAGAATTGTAACTATTCTAAGTGTTTGAAATAGCAGTTTTAAAATGTGATCGGCTTGGGAACATGTACGATAGCTATATGGACTGGCTAATCATACGTGAGGCATATGATTAACACCAATAATTTAAACTTGTACGATAGGTTTTTGATCAGATCTCTCAATAGCAATTTCCTCCGTCCCCAACTAGTATTGTGGATCCAATCATGACACGTCATGATACACGATCAATGTCCAATATATCATGCACGATGTCTAAATATCAATATTGTGTACAATGTCAATACGATAATCAATGTAACATCTCATGACTAAAGGTCCAATCTATATACTAGTCCGTGTAGCACAGTGTCAAGGATCAGATGTAATATTTCTAGATATTGGAATTATAGAAATTATCAAACAATTAGAAATTATCAGAGAATGTACTTGCCTTGGGTCCTTAGCTGGTAACACCAATATCCTGTTCCAGAGTGTCGCCTGGATGAACCAACAGTCCTACATACATGTCATAAATATAACATTTGTATCAGATGCTATACTAACACACAATCATAAAATACTGGCCTCTGGGCTATGCCAAGTATGGCATTAGTCAACTAGGGTCAAGTGCGTCAAGTTGCACGAGCGTCGCGTCTGTGATTGTTGTGCAAGGCAGACGGTCAAAATGGTACGGGGCTCGCCAGTACGTCAGTGTACGTATGGCAGTCAACTAACACTTACAGGGTTACATGTCCATGTAAATACGGGGTATCCGTAATTACACTCGGTTACCTAGAACATTCATCAATTAAACATATTATCAATAATTAAATTAATACATATATATGGTTATACCAAATTATATACAAAATATGTATAAGTGTATACCAATAATAGAATTATATAACATATATACATACGTTTAAAAATATACATTCAACCAATATTTATACGTATACGAGGAATTTATATATATATATACTGAATATATATATATGTTTATATATATATATATATATATATATATATATATATATATATATACCAAAATAATATGTTTACATATACGTACACAAGTACATATATATATATACCAATACAATATATATATATGTACAAACATATACCAATACGTATATAAGTACATATATACCAATATAATATATATATAAGCTACATATATATATACACACCAAAATACGTACATATACCAAAATACATATTAACATATACTATATATATATGTATATACGTACATATATACCAAAATAATTATATATATGCTACGTATATATATACACACCAAAATACATATTAATATATATATAATATATATATTGAATACATATATATATAAATGGAGAAATACACGAAACATACATATATACACATATTTATACACATACACATATTTATATATACATACGTATATACACAGTGAAGGAGGGAAGAGGGAGAGGACTCTCATAGTGGTGATGGTTCTGGCTCGACATGGTGGAAGCCGGAGATGGACTACGGGCTCGTCGGAGTCCAGTGAGTTGTCGGTCGACTCCGTCAGCGGGAGGAGGGAGCTCGGGGTGGCTGCTCGGGTGATGCAGCGGGGATGAGGTGGTGATAGTTCAGGATGTCGGGGGACTTCAGGCGGAGCGGGGAAGACTCGGGGCTGTCGGAGTAGGGAGTCGGTGAAGAGGGAGAAGCTGCGGGAGGGGAGACTCGGCGTAGGGAGGTGGATGAGCTCGGGATGAGCAGGGTGATGGTGGTGTTTCTGGGAACGGCTCACCGGAGTTGTGAAGATGCAAGGAGTTGGGGGTTGTGTCGTGTGGGGTGGAGCCGGTGGGGAGCTCGACCGGTAGGAGGAGCAGGAGGGAAAGCAGCAGCCGGAGTCGGCTGGCCGAAAGCTGCGGGGTGTCGGGCTCGACCGGGACAGCAGCTATGGTGGTGGTGTAGCTCGGTTGGCCGCCGGAGTTATGAGGATGCAGGGAGTCGGGGGTCGGCTCGAGCGATGGGTTGCGCCAGAGTTGGCTGACCTGAGCAGGAGTGCAGGAAAAAGCTGCCGGGGTTGCCTCGGGTGTACAGTGGCTGAGGGTTAATGATTCCCCCCTTTTTCTTTCCAATTCAAAATAAATGGAGGAGAAGAAGAAAGGAGGAAGAATAAGAGAAGAAGAAGAAGAAGAAAGGAAAAATAAAGAAATGGAGAAGGCTACGGTTGAGTGAGGGAAGAATGATGGGGGCTTCCCTAGGTTTGGGGATTAGGGTTTAGGTTGGGAAAAGTGTGGTGATGTGATATTTTATAGGAAGGGTGATGGGAGGTGTGTGGTGATGATGAGCCCCATTTTGAATGGGTGGCCATGATTTGATATAGAAAAAATTAATTATTCATGGAGAGGGTTGGTTGACTAGTCAAATGTTGGGCTTCTCCATTTGGTTGAACCAATGGGGTGTTGACACCTAATACAATATTTATAAATTAGCCCCCTTAAATTCGGGTATTTGCACAGACGCATAAAATGATAAAAAAATTGGTGGGCGATTTGGCGTTCGATGTTTTGCAGGGTGAGGGGGCATTGTGTGTGTTGTATAGGGTTAATTAGTATGGTACTGGAATTAAATCGGGATTAACAGAATTAGTCAAAATGGTATCCTCAATTTAATTTGAAATAAATGTAAGCTGTGTTCTAAAATTAATTAGGAGTACATGGGGCCAAAATTAGGTTGGGTCACCAATATCATTAATGAAGAAGACTCAGAACAAAATATTACCCTAATTTGGGTTGCACGAAAAATGGGTCAAGATAGCCTCCAATTTCGATTGGAACGCACAACGATACAAAATTGGAATTTATTTAGAAATTAAATAAACGTCCGCGACGAATATTGTGCGGCTAAAATAAAACACCAGAGAGCATAATTATGAGTTAGAAAAAGGTGCGAATGGAAGGCGGGCACGTCTAGGGCAAGGTTGTGAAATTTGTTGGAAGAAAAAAGCTAGGGTATCGCTCCAAATATCGAAGCAACGACAAGGCGCAATAATTAAATAAATTACGGTAATTAATTACAACCTCAATTAATTAAGTTCTAAATAATACAAATTAATTCCATAACCCTACAATTTGGTCAGGTGTTCATCTAGTGGGCTTCTAGGTCAAGTATACTATCTCAAACATTAATGAACACTGTATATATATAATATTATAAATACACATCACATGCAATTATTTAAATTAAATACGCACAATATTAATTATATATAAAAAGTCAAAAATACCCCTGTTTTTGGAACATGGTAGTGATAATATATATATATATATATATATATATATATATATATATATATATAGAATTAAGAGCAAAACACCAAACACGTGGAGTGCACCGCACCCGTATCACACTAATTCTATGATACGCTTGCGATACGGCTCCAACACACAACCAAACGCATCCCGGAGGACACGAGCAAGTCTAATACACTAAATATGAAAAATACGTATAATAATTTGATCATCTACGTGTCTTTGTCATAATGTGATATGTACAAGTCCCCGTGTCAGAGGAAAACCTCCAAAATTAATCTGTTTTGTCAAATTGACGAGATACGGCC
Source organism: Iris macrosiphon (assembly GCA_036927795.1). Lineage (NCBI taxonomy): Eukaryota > Viridiplantae > Streptophyta > Magnoliopsida > Asparagales > Iridaceae > Iris > Iris macrosiphon. The sequence continues at coordinate 113,971,023 of JAYESA010000012.1, read as the reverse complement.
TACACGTACCCAATTGTGGACACGATACTAGTCACAAACAAACAATCATACTTTATATTGATCTATTTGACAAAATGACAAACACCACATGTGCCAATCACGAAATTCCCCCAAAATTGACACCAAATTGCACATAACTTTTACCACAGGTCTCCTATGAACCTAAAACCAATTCCTATGAGTAGCTTATGCATGTTGGTTGGTTTCTTATGGTTAAATCTCAGATTTAGAACCTATTACAAGAGGAAAAACTGAAATATACCTATTGGGAGATGGATTCCTAATAAAAAGTCCACAAATGGAAAGTAGCTCCTCTCCCTGTAGATCTTGGCCTCTTCCTTCTTGCTCCTTACTTCCTTATTCTAGATCCTTGATGTAGAAGCCTCCAATAAAGAATTAGAGAATAAAATTGTGAAGAAATTGGTGGATAATTAATGAGGGAAAGAAAGAAATTGGAAGAGGAGAAAACTAGATCTAAATGGAATAAAAATGAAATAAGATGAGGCACTCTCTCTCCTCCCTCTATGGCCGGCCCTAGCCCTCTCCCCAAGCAAGTATGAAATGTCCTAATTACCCCTTGGGGCCTCTCATGAAGAATTAATTAGGGAGGGAAGGTTCTAGTCTAATGGTTTCACTAATTAATCCAACCTCCTAATCAATGGGCCTAATTCATGGGCTCAATCTAAACTCATATGAAATATTGGTTCATGCATCTAATTAAATAGGTTAGGTCCACTACACGAGTCTAAAATAATCTAGCATCTAAAAATCAATAAATAATACAATAATTAATTAATCATGCATGCATGCACAATATTTAAATACAATCAGTCCTAAAATTAAAATACTTGTGTCAATTATCAAACTATCCTTAAATAAAAATGTGAGGGTGCCACAATAGAATATCATGCTCTATTGATTTTCAATAGAATTTCGTGATACTTAATTGTTACATGGGTCCCACAACTAAAGGAATTTATATCTATCTAGAAAACTCCTAGAATCACCACTGATACTCTCTACTCTCATACCATTGGTACCATTATTAACTATACCGACACCTACCATAGAACTATTGCTACAAAGGTACTACGCTATGGGTTATATCTAGATTGATGTCTATTGCACACATGCCTAACCAAGAACCACTCACAAGCTACACTTCAAATAATTAATACAGATACTCAAAAACACAAACCTAATCACAAATTGCCAAACTATTACACTATCCAAGAAATCTCAAAAAATAATAAAATGAAGCTCTATAAGAAACTGGACTAAAGGAACTAAAGGTATCTCTATTCCTAAGCTAAAGAATGATGGAACAGAATCATATAATAACGAAAGTGGTCAGGCAGTTTCTAAAACCCATAGTTGCCTGACCACTTCCTCCCTCCTAACTCACCTGCAACCCGAGCTTATGAGATCTTGCCTTCAAACCACTGAATATTAAGCATCACACTGCTGCTACTGGTTCTACCTCTCATACATTTCACACACCAATCCAAATATCCCCTTATTGTGATCCTGACTTGAGCCTGTATACAATCTGAAACAAGTCACACTGACCATACTAACACTTAAAATAGAATACCCCCTAATAGTTGGCAATCCACTGTATCTCTAAATCTTGATCTATATCTAATCACCTAACCCTGAACATCCAATCACACTGATATACTGAACTCTACCTCATACTCTAAGTGTCATTCTAACTGTTACTGTTGTTGTTCTCTTCTTTTAGTGCACTTGAAGTGCACTGCCTGCCAGGTCATAGCACAACTGTCACACCCCAGTCCCAAAATACGTAGGACTAGGAACACGTAAGCATGCCAGCCGCATGTATATGGCAACTCCAATATATGGAAACCAAAACACATGCGTACGTTGTAATATGAATAATAATTCACAAGTGGTATAAACTATCCCAAGTAACAGGCATAATCTAAATCTCATCCACGAAAATCATATATAAATAAATAACAATATCTATGAAACTAGATCTCAATATAAAGTATCTCAAGATGATAGTCGGATGGAAACAAATCCACTACCAACTAGAATATAAAAGCAAACACAATATAAGTACATCACTAATAATCACGAGGCTCGAAAAGAAGACCTCTTCGAAACATAAGTAACCAGTCCGGATCTGCGCTACTGCAAATACTCATGAACATCTACACCTGGAAAGGGACCAGGTCCTCAGAGGGACGTAACAAGATACATAGAAGCATGCCAATAAAGTACTGAAATAAACATCCAATGGGTCGTCTAACCGTCTAAGTGAATGTAGTTTAAGAACAACTTTTCCAATACGTGGGCTATCTGGCTAAAATGGGATTGGCATGGTTCTCTTGGAGATCTAGGGGCCTACAAAGCATGTCGTCTTTTGAACGGCAGAGGCCGCCTGATAATATATAATATATAGTGGTCATCATGACCGCGCATCTCCGACGGAGCGTACGGGTTACACAAGGAAAGTGCAACGGAGCCCACACGCCTTAATCATTGTTCTCCCCACCCTATGCTCTAAGCATGTCACATCCATGATACAATAATATCTCTAATAATTGCCAGGTCTACTAGCATGCAAAGTTTCTAACAGCAGTTATCTCTAACGCACGGCCCATACGTACAGGAGGCCAGACCTGTCACGCAGTCCGTGTCCTATATGAGACTCACACTCGTGTAGCAGCTGTGTCACGGCCAATGAAACCCAATGATGCTTCATGATAATGGGGCAGTCTCATAAACAAGGTCAATGCATATACATAATAAAAATAAATCACGACGACACCGTCGTTGCACCCAAGTTTCCTTGGACGTGCATTTTATATATCAATTAAAATATATAAACTAATGACAGAAAATAAAGATGCATACAACATATGAAATGTGAATAACAGTACAATGGCAAGGTATACTTGCCTGGCAAGAAAGCTGCATAGTACCAATAACCTGCTCCTGAAGTCGCGCAGATCAATCCAATATCCTATATACATATAATGTAATACAATACAACATCAGTCATTAAACTAGCACACACATAACCATAATGACACTGGGCTCAGAGGGTACACTAGGGGGGTGACACTAGTCAATTAACAAGGTAAATTGCATATTTAATTACGCGGGTGTCCTATATTAAATGCTATATCAAAATCAGACAGTCAACTAGCATGTGTCTAAGCCAGTACATTAATGTACACAAGGCGGTCAACTTGCAAGTTCTTAGGGTCCACATGGTCAAGGTAAATACGGGATAGTCCACAGTGTCCTAGGGTCGTAAAATATAAATACATATATAGTCATAACTATTACTAGCATATTATTTAATTACTTACAATATATGTATATACCATATATTTATATATGTACATATATAACAACCAATAATTACATACATACCAATTGAATACATATACTAAATATATATATATATATATACCAATGAATAACGTACATATACTAAATATATACTAAACACATATATATATATATATATATATATATATATATATATATACCAAATTAATAATTACACGCACACGCGTACGTATACGAATGCGAGTTGGGTTTACCGACACGGGGTTTGAAGTCAACTAACTGTGGTAACGCAATACTAATATCCTACTGGCATACACACAAGCACACATAAAAAAAGGAGAAGAGGGACAAGTTTGAACCTCTGGGTACGCGCACGGGGATGACGATGACGACGATGAGGTTGACGACGATGACGACGACGACGACGAGGATGACGAGGGTGATGATGTTGAGATAATGATGGTGATGATGATGAGGTGATGATATGGGTCATGATAGGGATGATGTGGATGGTGTTGATTAAATGATGATGATGTTAATGATTGGAGATGATGATGATGATGATGATGATGATGGTGTTGATGGGGTGATTGTGATGATGATGATAACAGGGATGATGAGGTCTGCTGGAGGAGCTACTGTTCCTGCCAGGCTCTGGCGGCCGAGAAGGACAGGGAGAGGTGGTCCAGGGAGGAAGGTGATGGGTGGCCGGTGCTGACAGGAAAGATAAGGAGGAGCTTAGGGTGTGGCGAGGCTGGTGGTGTGGTGGTAATGGTGGTGTTGGCCGGGGTATGCAGAGGCGGGTGGTCAGGCTCAGGCAATTGGCCGGGATCAATGGGGAGGAGGCTGCTGCACTGCTGGTGGATGGCAGGGAGCGGGGGAGGTCCGGCGAGGGGGTGTTATTGCAGAGGGAGGTACGGCGGAGAAGATCAGAGAAGAAGATGAAGTGGTGGTCGAGGAGCGGAGGCAATGGTGGAGGCTGCTGCGGCGGCTCACGTGGTCAGCGGGATCTCGAGCTCTGGCAGCGGAGAAGAGGAGGACAAGGTGGTTTGCTACCCGGCAGCTCAGGGAGTCGGGTGGAGGTTGTTTTCAGGCGGTTATCCCTGCGGTAGATGGCCGGGGCGTGGTTGAAGTACAGGCGGGCGGGAAGGAGTCGACTGGTGTTCAGCAGAGAAAGAACGGCGGGACTGGGCTGTCGTCGACGAGGCTGAAGGGAAGGGGTGCGGTGGCCGGACTTGGCAAACTGGCCGGAGAAGGGGACTGCTCCGACGGTCGTGAGGAAGGAGGAGGTGAACAGTAGGGAGGTGGTAAGGGTCGGCTAGGGAAAATAGGTTTGGGGTTTTGGGTTTAAAATAGAAAGGAAAAGAAAAGGAAAAATTGTATATATATGTATGTAGAATTTAGGTTTGGGGTTGACCTAGGTAGGTGGGCTTGGTCAACATCCTCTTAGGGTTGGGCCTTGGCCTCACATGGGGATGTTTGGAGGCTATAATTTGCATTGTTTAAAATGCAAGGCTAGATTTAAATGAGGGCGATGTTTGGGTGTTGCACATTCCAAAAATTATGGGAAAAATTTCTATGAAGGGAAAATAGGTTTCTTCATGTATTGTGTCCAATGGTGTGGACACCTCAATACACTTTTGCATAAAAGTGCCCAACAATTAAAAAATTACACAAATATAAAAATTGGATTAAATTAACTAAAATTAATGCGCATGGTGTTCTATAATTAATTAGAAGTACATAAGGATAAAATTTGGTGGGACACAAGTGTCATCGACATAGAGGACTCATGGCAGAATATTATCATAATTTGGGTTGCACAAAATGGGTCAAGATTGTGTCTCCAATTTTGATTGGAACGCACAAGGATACAAAGTCAAATTATTTAAATTTAAATATAAACGTCCGCGACGAATATTGTGCGACTAAAATGTAGCCCAAGAGAGCATAATTATAAGTTACACCGAGGTCAGAATGGAAGGCACGCATGTCTAGGACAAGGATATAAAATTCATAGGAAGGCAATGGCTAGTGTAGTGCTCCAATTATCGAAGCAACGGTAAGGTGCACTAAGTGATATAAATATTGTACAATTAATTAAAATGTCGTGTTCTATTTCTAATTGGATTCAACTAGCCCTAGTTTCACTATCTATGCCAAGTAGGCCTAATTTTGGGTTAGGGGATTTATAATCTACCCAACTTAAAATAATTTTGTCCTCAAAATTAAAATAAGGCATAATTTGTTAAATCTTTCACATTCGTACATGAGGCAAGTCTATTGCAATCTCTTCCAAAAATTTAAAACCTATTCAAATCCATCACAATCACCTTCAAATTAAATTAACCATTGTTTAAATCAAAATTCAACATCTCGTACTGTCTTCTCGATTTTTAAATAATCAATCATCCAAATATAATTCAAATATATATGACATCCCACATCAAAATTTATATCACAATTTCCAACTATCATAATCTTCTCTAGACCATGAACAATAAATAATTCTAATCAAATATTATTCTTATTCTCAACTTAAGAATTTTATACTCTTCAAATGTTTAAACTCAATTTACGTCCTCAATATTTCAAATAGGTGACCCAACAATCAAAACTCAACTTTTAATTCAAATCATTAAATTGTAAAATTTAAATTTAATTCACCAATTGTTCAAGTCTAAAATTCTATATTTTATCCTCAAAATTTAAATCGATGATTCAACCTTCAATATTCAAAATTTAAATTATGTGCTTAAAGTATAAATATTTGGTTTGCCATATCAAGGTTTTTAAAATTCATTAAATTATCATCATCTTAATCCTTCTTTTAAAATTTCTCAAAATTAAAATGACTTGAATCTCCCAATCTAATCTTACTTGATCACAATCTAAAAGAAATTCCTCTCAAGTTGACAATGCAACTTCTACCCAACTTAGAATTTTCCCATCTATCAATAAGGCTATACGTTTAAGAAAGATATTCCTCAAATTATTTAATCATGTTATTCAATCCTCAAAACTTTAACACCAAATATATATCACATATGATATGCCTTAATTACAGAAGATAGTCACCAAATAATGTGATTGGCCTATGGGGTATATCTAGTACTCTCTGTGTATCAACTTATACCAAGCACAAGATTTCGTCTTTCCGAAATAAGGGAAGACGGAAAACAATAATAAAGAATTCAAAGGGAAGGTGATAGAATACAAGTATGGGGATCAAGGCGTTTAAAGAATTCAAATAGAAATTATCAAGGCAGTTGTGGATTGAAATCCTATTTGGTAATTTCTTATTCGCATGCTCGTATCAGTACAGTTATGTAACCGATACGATACGCTCAGACATGTCTAGAGGGCAAGTACATTCGTCTAAGAGCTAAGTCAATTTTTATCTTCATCCACATAAGTAGTCATGCGAAGAGCGAACCAAGCGCACTAAGGTTAGCTAGACCTTAATACACTGATTCTGATTAGACAATTATATTAGTGTGGTTGATCAGGCCCCAATAACACATATGTCATGAACAAGCTCGATAAAAGATTAAGCTTGCAAAACTAGGCTATAATAGTAGCATAAGTCGAGGTAGTTCAGAAAATATAAATACGCTAGATTATGATAAAAGAAGGTACATAATAATTCAAGTGCACACAGAAGATAAGACTCTACAGTCTCTACAGTTGTCATACTAACTCCTTGTCCAAGTCGCTAGTCGACCAAATAGGGGTATGGGCTTCTAAGTTCTACAGTTTGAATAAATATTATTTTCTTATGCAAGTCTATAGTTGGTGTTATTCCATTATACTTCATCAACGGGTCAAGAGGACTATGTGATACTGTGTTGTGAGGCATACTATCCAACTTAAAAGAATTAACTAATATTGTACTGCTTTAAGGATACATTAGAAACTCCTGTTATGGTATACGAGAAAATATCGTGGTACTTATTAGGGTATCCTATTGCATTATATAGGTAATAGTTATCTTAAGTCTTAATCATAGTGCTCATAGAACAAGTATCAATAGTAATAATGGAAAAGTTACTGGCCTCAAGTGGAAAAGGGGATATAACTTGTATCGAGGTGTGGTACAAATCATGTGATTTAAAACTAAGGTATAACCACAAAATTATAATCTAAAGGAATACTCAACTATCAAGTTCTAACTACCAATCACATAATTTAAAATTCAAAAGTAACAACTATAATCCTAGCAAACTATATATCCTAACATGAAATAAAATTACTTGGCCTATAATTAGGAGAGTTAGGTGGCAAGAATTAAAAGATGAAAAAAAGAAAACATAATTAGTCGTCGCATAATAGCTTAAATAGAAAGACTCTAGATAATATCATAGTTTTCTAAGGGGGAGGTGGTATGCTAATCTCTGTGTTCAAGGTGTGATCTAGGGAAATGTTCTATTCATTTCTCTTGGCTTCCTAAGGGACTGTTCTGCTAATATCAAGGCAATAAGCTAAATTTATAGTTCTAATATTATTTCACTATGAAAGTTAGGTTCAGTCCTAATATTTAAGCTTGGATTTCTATTGGTTCCTCAATACTAGGGTCAAACAATATGGTCAAATTTCTAACTAACCCTAGTAGTGTCTATACTACTCTCAAATCCTGCATAACTATATCAAGGGGTAATGGTCAATTAATCTACAGGTAAGGGACGCTAGGGTTCATTAGGTATTCTAAACTTTTAGGAGCTGCCAATAATCTAATTATATTCTTAATAGAAAAGTTACCCTAATTATCATCCAAACAATAAGGATTCCTATATTCTAGCAGAGGCTATACTCAAGAACTATTAGGGAAGCACATGAATCAAGCAGGATACAATTATTCAAATAGAATAGATTGGAAGGAAGAATGAGTCATAGTCAATTATGGATGAGATCCTATACTCTAATCCTAGATACAGGCTTGCTCGGTACAGTAACGTAACCGAGACAATATACTCTCGACCTGTATGGGCCACCACTAAAAATATGTTACGCCCCAGTCCCAAAATACGTAGGACTAGGAACACATAAGCATGCCAGCCGCATGTATATAACAACTCCAATATATGGAAACCAAAACACATGCGTACGCTGTAATATGAATAATAATTCATAAGTGGTATAAACTATCTCAAGTCACAGGCATAATCTAAATCTCATCCACGGAAATCATATATAAATAAATAACCAATATCTATGAAACTAGATCTAAATATAAAGTATCTCAAGATGATAGTCGGATGGAAATAAATCCACTACCAACTAGAATATAAAAGCAAACAAAATATAAGTACATTACTAATAATCACTAGGGTCGAAGAGAAGACCTCCTCGAAACATAAGTAACCAGTCCGGATCTGTGCTCCTGTGAATACTCATAAACATCTACACCTGGAAAGGGACCAGGTCCTCAGAGGGACGTAATAAGATACATAAAAGCATGCCAATAAAGTACTGAAATAAACATCCAATGGGTCGCCTAACCGTCTAAGTGAATGTAGTTTAAGAACAACTTTCCCAGCGCGTGGGCTATCTGGCTAAAATGGGAATGGCATGGTTCTCTTGGAGATCCAAGGGCCTACAAAGCATGTCATCTTTTGAACGGCAGAGGCCGCCTAATAATATATAATATATAGTGGTCATCATGACCGTGCATCTCCGACGGAGCGTACGGGTTACACAAGAAAAGTGCAACAGAGCCCACACGCCTTAATCGTTGTTCTCCCCACCCCATGCTCTAAGTATGTCACATCCATGACACGATAATACCTCTAATAACTGCCAGGTCTACTAGCATGCAAAGTTTTTAACAGCAGTAATCCCTAATGCACGGCCCATACGTATAGGAGGCCAGACCTGTCATGCAGTCCATGTCCTATATGAGACTCACACTCGTGTAGAAGCTGTGTCACGGCCAATAAAATCTAATGATGCTTCATGATAATGGGGCGGTCTCAAAAACAAGGTCAATGCATATACATAATAAAAACAAATCACGACAACACCATCGTTGCACCCAAGTTTCCTTGTACGTGCATTTTATATAGCAGTTAAAATATATAAACTAATGACAGAAAATAAAGATGCATGCAACATATGGAATGTGAATAACAGTAAAATGGCAAGGTATACTTGCCTGGCAAGAAAGCTGCGTAGTACCAATAACTTGCTCCTGAAGTCGCGAAGATCAATCCAATATCCTATATACATATAATGTAATACAATACAACATCAGTCATTACACTAGCACACACATAACCATAATGACACCAGGCTCAGAGGGTACACTAGGGTGATACTGGTCAATTAACAAGGTAAATTGCATATTTAATTACGTGGGTGTCCTATATTAAATGCTATATCAAAATCAGACAGTCAACTAGCATGTGTCTAAGCCAGTACGTTAATGTACACAAGGAGGTCAACTTGCAAGTTCTTAGGGTCCACATGGTCAAGGTAAATACGGGATAGTCCACAGTGTCCTAGGGTCGTAAAATGTAAATACATATATAGTCATAACTATTACCAGCATAGTATTAAATTACTAACAATATATGTATATACCATATATTTATATATGTATATATATATATAACAACCAATAATTATATACATACCAATTGAAATACATATACTAAATATACTATATATATATATATATATATATATCAAATTGATAATTACACGCGCACGCGTACGTATACGAATGCGAGTTGGGTTTACCGACACGCGGTCTGAAGTCAACTAACTGTGGTAACGCAATAATAATGTCCTATTGGCATACACACAAGCACACATAAAAAAGGAGAAGAGGGACAGGTTCGAACCTCTGGGTACGCGCACGGGGATGACGATGACGACGATGAGATTGACGACGATGACGACGAGACGACGACGAGGGTGATAATGTTAAGATAATGATGGTGATGATGATGAGGTGATGATGTGGGTGATGATAAGGATGATGGTGATGATGGTAATGATGTGGATGGTGGTGATTAAATGATGATGATGTTAATGATTGAAGATGATGATGATGATGATGATGATGGGGTGATGATGATGACAATGATTGGAGATGATGATGATGATGATGATGGTAATGATGGGGTGATTATGATAATGATGATAAAAGGGATGATGAGGTCTGCCAGAGGAGTTACTGTTCCGGCCAGGCTCAAGCGGCCGAGAAGGACATGGAGAGGTGGTCCAGGGAGGAAGGTGATGGATGGCCGGTGCTGACAGGGAAGACGAGGAGGAGCTCGGGGTGTGGCAAGGCTGGTGGTGTGGTGGTAATGGTGGTGTTGACCGGGGTGTGCAGAGGCGGGTGGTCAGGCTCAGGCAAGTTGGCCGGGATCAATGGGGAGGAGGCTGTTGCGCTACTGGTGGATGGCAGGGAGCGGGGGAGGTTCGACGAGGGGGTGTTATTGCAGAGGGAGGTACGGCGGAGAAGATCGGAGAAAAAGATGAAGTAGAGGTCGAGGAGCGGAGGCAATGGTGGAGGCTGCTACGGCGGCTCAGGTGGTCAGCGGGATCTCGAGCTCCGGCAGCAAAGAAGAGAAGGACAGGGTGGTTTGCTGACCGACGGCTCAGGGAGTCAGGTGGAGGTTGTTCTCATGCGGCTGTCCCTGCAGTGGATGGTCGGGGCGTGGTTGAAGTACCGGCGAGCAGGAAGGAGTCGGCTGGCGTTCAACGGAGAGAGAACGACGGTACTGGGCTGTCGTCGACGAGGCTGAAGGAAAGGGGTGCGGTGCCAGGACTTGGCGGATTGGCCGGAGGAGGGGACTGCTCCGGCGGTCGTGAGGAAGGAGGAGGTGAACAGTAGGGAGATGGTAAGGGTCGGCTAGGGAAAATAGGTTTAGGGTTTTGGTTTTAAAATAGAAAGGAAAAGAAAAGAAAAAATTGTATATATATGTATGTAGAATTTAGGTTTGGGTTGACCTAGGTAGGTAGGCTTGGTCAACATCCTCTTGGGGTTTTGGAGGATATAATTTGTATTGTTTAAAATGAAAGAGTCTAAATGAGGGCGATGTTTGGGTGTTGCACATTCCGAAAATTATGGGAAAAATTTCTATGAAAAAAAATAGGTTTCTTCATGTATTGTATCCAATGGTGTGGGCACCTCAATGCACTTTTGCATAAAAGTGCCCAACAAATAGAAAATTGCACAAATACGAAAATTGGATTAACTTAATTAAAATTAATGCGCACGGTGTTCTACAATTAATTAGAAGTAAACGAGGATAAATTTGGTGGGACACAAGTGTCATGGACATAGAGGACTCGTGGTAGAATATTATCATAATTTGGGTTGCACAAAATGGGTCAAGATTGTGTCTCCATTTTCGATTAGAACGCACAAGGATACGAAGTCGAATTATTTAGAATTAAATATAAACGTCCGCGACGAATATTATGCAACTAAAATGTATCCCAAAAGAGCATAATTATAAGTTATACCGAGGTCAGAATGGAAGGCGGGCATGTCTAGGACAAGGATATAAAATTCATAGGAAGGCAATGGCTAGTGTAGTGCTCCAATTATCGAAGCAACGGTAAGGTGCACTAAGTGATATAAATATTGTACAATTAATTAAAATGCCGTGTTCTATTTCTAATTGGATTCAATTAGCCCTAGTTTCACTATCTATGCCAAGTAGGCCTAATTCTGGGTGAGGGGGTTTATAGCTGCTCCTACTTATTTGAGCATCCTTGACATGCAGTTGCTGTGCTATTCTCAATAACCCGACTCACTCTTACATGTTTGCAGACCAATACACTTTTGCACCACACAATACGACACACACTTTATTGATCTGAACACGGTCTCATACACAAATACACACACACAAGCAATCTAACCTGCACCCACACATGAACTTCTCACCTCTATACCCAGACTTCTCTAACCCGAGCTTCCTGTTGTGGTGTTACTACCTCACAACTGAAACCTGAACCAACATCCCAATACCTTAACAGCAACCCTCAAATCTGAACCATAGTGCTCGAATACAGAACACATCTATCACTCGAGCACTACACTTCTCCCACATGCCACCATAACCCATGAACAATAGTATATAGTTCAAAACATTAATTATATAGTATATACTAACACATCTAGATTCATATCTAATACCCATCTAACCCCACTAAACATAGCATATAATTACTATATTTAAATCTACCCATACCAAGGTCAATATATCAAACACTAGATGAACAACTCATGATACACCATCAACTAACGTGTCAAATCCTACAATACCCAATTATAACCACATACGCATGCCAAATATAATTATATATAACTATTATGACTTTTTATAGTAGAAATTGGGGTAAAATACACTAATATATACAAAATCTCCAAATTAGAGCCCAATATCACACCGTATCATACCGTATCATGACACGGCCTACCTGTATCCAATTGTGGACACATATCTACCCTCACATGAACAATATATCTCAAATTTGGTCTACCAAACCTAATGACAAACACTTGGTGTCCTATTCTCGGATTTCCCCCAAAATGGACACCAAACTCAATGTAGAAATCTCAATAAGGGTTAATAGAAGCTCAAACTTCTCCCTTTGGGTAGCCCTAATGTATGGGTACTTTCTAAATGACTAATTACACTATTGAGATGTAATATACAAAGTTTATTCTTAGATTTACCTTTTGGGAGATGGATTTCCAATAAAAGTCTCCAATAAACACAAAGAAGCCTAAACTTGTATAATTTCCTCCAATTTGTAGATCCTTGCCTCCTCCTTGTATAAACACAAAGAAGCCATAGGAATGAAGGAAATTTGGGGATGAACAAATTCAAGATCTAAATAAAATAAAATGAGAGGAGAGAAGAGAGAAACCTCTCCTCTAATAGGGGTCGGCCCCTACTTGGCCTCCAAGCAATGTATTATGTCTATTTTACCCCTATGGGCTTGTCATGAAGAAAAAAATTAAGGAATGAAGCTTCTATTCCTAATAGTTTGACTAATTAAATCACTAACTTAATGAATTGGGTTAGTTATTGGGCTCAAGTCTAAACTAATAAATTGTTGGTTCAAGAGTCAAGTCTAGTCTAGTTAGGTCCACTAACACAAGTCCAAAATATAATATAACATGTGTTTTATAGTGTTAGTTTATAGGCATTGCTGCTACTAGTAGGTTTTATTTGATTTTGATATTAGACTAGTGTATGTGGATTAGAGTATTGGTGTTGACTCAAGGTATTGGTGTCAAGATGAGGGTAGCTAGTATGATATGGTGTTGGCTCAAAGCTAAAGTATCCATGAGTTATATAATTAACCAGACCATATTCCTGTACAAGTTTCCAAGCCGATCGCATGTTGTCACTGGTACTCACTCACTTAGATAGTCGTATCTCTTTATTTCAGATATGATATTCATATCTCTTGTAGGTATTTCCTGCATTTCCTTATTCCTTTATATTCCTGCCATGCTTTATTCATCTTGTATATGCTCTCTATTTACTGTTACATAGTCTTTATCATTCATTGGAACTGATGCTAGAGGTGTGCTTTGCTCCAATCTTGACTGAATATATTTTTTTCAGATGACACTGATGAGTAGTATTCCACTCACTACGAGTCTCAGAACGTAGTTGGTTTAGAGCTAGAGACTGTGGCTCAGGAGAAACTCATCCTAGTTGAGACAGACGATACTTTACCAGTAGCTTACTAGATAGGCATATATTGTACTGGATTTATCTCCAGCTTTGATAGTTAGTACCTTATTATATTTGAGACTCTTTGGATATTATCTTCTGTCTTGTGAGTTGTATTTTGACTCTTCAGTTCTTTATATCATATTCGTTCGTTGTTCCATCTTATAGTTAGTACCTTATTCACTTTTTTATTGGTGACATTATATATCTTGATGATCATTATTGATAGATAGTATAGTTTACCCAAACAACGTTCTACCATCGATGTTGCAGCGTAGGATGGACGTACCCATATTCTCGTGCCCCTTCACCGGGTGCGGGTTTTCATGACCCACACCCTAAAGATCAGGGCACGAGTATGTGGGTACGTCCAGCCTACGCCGTAGTATCGGCGATAGAATGCTGTTTAGGTCAACTATCTATAGCTAGCAGTCTCACTATATCCAACTCCATAAGGAGATAATGATAAAACAACATATAACATACTCAATCATAATAATTTAGAAGAAGAATAAACAGGAAGGATAATCAATAAAATTTTATGAGAAAAGAACTAGACAAGATATGGAAAGAAACACTAACTAGAACTCTATAAAAGTTAACTCAAGTCCACATAGTAATAGCAGTCAGTCTATAGCACCATTCTGAGAGCCCGGAATAGAGAGAACAATAACCACTGGAAAATATATCCAGTCAGGAATGGAGCGAAGTACATACCTCTGAAAGTAGTTCTAAATACATAATCAAGCATATATAACAGATAATAGAAAAGAATACATGATAACCAGTCATAAGAAATAGAGTAAACTAGAGTGGACAAATAATGTACTAGAATAAGAAACATGAAATATGAATATCTACAAGTAGTAGAAATAAATGAAACTAGCTAATGTGCCATAGAGTACAAGTTTATTATGTGATCGGTTTAGGTTGAACATGAATAAAATATGGTAACTCGATTATACGTGGGGTATGTAATCGACATGTATATGAATACACTTGGGCTTGATCACATAACCAGCTTCTACTCCTCCATCCCCAACCAATACTCATGGATCCAATCATGACATGCTACGAACACGAATATGGGCACACTGAACACGAGCAATGTGTGAACACGAAATACACGATAATCAATACCCGATACACACGATGAAATACATGTGAAGGAGTATCCACTGAACACGATAAGGGGATAACATCTTCTGACAGGATCCATATAGTACTAGTCCGTGTAACCGTTGTGTCGGAATCAAGTATACAGTTCTAGAACATACGATATATACACCATCATAAAATAAAAACTAACAGAGAGATGTACTCTCCTGGAATCTGAGATTTAACCCATATCTGAAATGGTTCCCCAAAGACCTAAATATGGAATATTACATCAATACAAGGTTTTGAAATGATAACAAATTAAACTAGTCCAAATCTAGGTCAAACTAGTCAAACTTGGTTAAACTAACTATTTCTAGGTTGTATTAGTCTATATCTAGGTTATTAGGTTGGTATCTTGAGGATACAAGTCATACTAGCTAAAACTTATATATTAGGATACCTTATCTTACAATATCAATACATACCTTATACTAGATATTAATACTAGGTAATATATATATATATATATATATATATATATATATATATATATATATATATATATATATATACACACACACACACACACACACACACACTTTATACTAGTTACCTTAGCATTACTATTATTATTGGTATCAAGGTATCTCAATACCAAAATCTTAACTAATAACAATAACCTACCCATATTACACTATGGTATGAATTTATACTCTTATCTATACTTATCTCAATATCACTCTAGGATATAACACTCACAATCTACTACTAGCACTAGTTCACCTACTCTCGAGTTAACCCACACTACTCTAATACCCAATTAATCTCATGTCCCAGATAAATATTAGTACCTTGACACCATCTGATACTAACACCTATATCTATAGATACACCATCATATATGTATGCACCTATACATAAACACACACACATCTACCTACCTATATATATATATACACCCACACATATAAAGTCACTGTTGCGCTTGCACAATAGACCCTAAATACCCCTGCCCATCACTGAACCTCTCGATCCCCCTAACATATTGACTGATACATAGGGCAATTGCTGCCACTACTGCTCCAGACTTCATATACCTGCTGCTGCTGCTTGCTTCCTAACACAAAATGCTGCCTAATGCTGACCCGAGCCCCCCTTGACCTGTGATACACCAAATGCATCATACAACTGATAATCTTAACTCTCTAATACATACACATATTCACAACACTAGGTGCAACTGATATCAAATAAATAACTAACTAACTTCTAGCTAGTATTTACTATAATTACTAGTTAGTAACTAAGATCTAACTTAGCTAATTATTTTGATAACTGGCACCTATCTAACATAAACCCAACTAATATTATTACATATGTTACTCAATCAATTAATTCCCCAAATCTGAGCTTCCAGTTGTTGTGCACAGATGTGCACAGCACCCCTCTCAAGAACCCCACACCCTTGCTCTAATACACCCTTTAACTACTATCATCCACTCATGTACTTGTAGCACCAATTGTGCACTGTAGAATCAGCATCAATCCAAGTTTCCCCCTCCTCACGATCCTCACTAACTATACATACACTAGAATTTCTTCCCTCCTTATTCACCCTAACACTCCACCTCATACTACCACACTCTAACTCCTAAATTCTAACTCATACTAACAGATGCTCAAATCTGAAATACATCTAACTGATGCAATCTAATGCATAACTAAAAGATGTTGTAAAGAAACCATACAAGCTGACTACATAACCCTCTAACATGTCAATAACACACTCCACACTTACTCACTCATTTCATACTTCACTCGAGTAGTATACACACATAGACTCACAGGCTTTATGCATCTAACCAACATACCAACCTACACTAATATATACTAACTGATCACTTACATTAGCTAACTGATATATAATATACTAACCATTCCAACATATCTTACAACTAACATCAAACATACATATATGAATTAACTAAACATATATACCACTAACTAGCTTATAAAATAACTAAACTCACATTCTAATTGATACTAAAATACTAACTTAACAGATATCTACTAACATTACTAACCAAGCTAACTGTCCACTAACCAATACATGACTGAACTAATCATCTTACTGTGGGCAACTGACCATTACTGCTCTCCTCTTGCTGCTACTGCAGTTGCTACATCTGCAGTGTGCTTATCACTGTTGTGCATATCATATTTCCCCTAAACCACTGCCCATGCTGTTGTTCCTGTAATAGCCCAATACAGAACTTGTACTTGTTTTGCTCCCTAAGTCTGTTGTTAACTGTCACAATATGACAGATACTCCTAATGGACAGTCCAAAATTCCAAGCACTAATATACTATGATACTAACAGACCACTCATTCTCCATCTAAAAGAATACAACCTGACAGGTACTTAACAAGCCTCAACACACAATTAGTAGTTTCCCCTAAATGCTCGGGTAACCCCCTCACAGACCCCACACAACCAAATAAATGATACACAAGTGACTGAAACTCATGTGCAGTACACAAACATCCAAACAAACCTCACACCACTTCCAATAATAGAAACTAAGGACACCAACACCTTACACAGTCCCCCAATTACCCAAATGACTGAACACTATAAATATATACATATATACATATGTATACATCAATAACTTAGAGATATAAACACACACACACACACACACACACACACACACACACACACACACATATATATATATATATATATATATATATATATATATATATATATATATATATATATATATATATATATATATCATAACCATACTAAGATATACACAACACTAAAATAGAGTATCAATACTCGCCAAGCAAATAATCAAACACTTGGAGTGTATTGCACCCGTATCACACTAAATCTATGATACGCTTGTTATATGCCTCCAAAATACCACCAAATGCATCACAAATGATATGAGAAAGATTATAAACCTAATTATGAACAATATAAAGTGCTAGCTACTCTATTACGTGTCTGTGTCAACATATGGCATGTGCAACCCCCGTGTCGAAGGAAAACTTCTAAATTAACCTGTGTCATCAAATTGCCATGACAAGACCTACATGTATCCAATTGTGGACACGACACTAGAATCACAAAACTAAAACAAATACCAAATCATCATTCTAACATATTGACAAATACTTGGTGTGCTAATCTCGGATTTCCTCCAAAATTGACATAAAACTTATGGTAACTTTCACAATAGGGTCCATAGTATTCAAATATTCTTCTTATAGGTAGCTCTAGTCCATAGGTGGGTTTCTAATGATTAAAATACAGATTTAGAGTCTAATTAGGAAAAAAAACTGAATCGTACATATTGGGAGATAGATTTCTAATAAAAGTCTCCAATGGACACCAAGTAGCCTTAACTTGTGCAAATTCTTTTAAATTGTAGATACTTGCATTCTCCTTGCTCCTAGAGTCTCCAATGGTTAAGTAGAAGTGAATTAGAATAAGATTTGGTATAGGTTTGATGGAGGGAAGAGGGAATTTGGGGATGAACAAATTCTAGATCTAAAATTGGAATAAAATAAGAAGAGGAGAGAGAGTCTTCCCCTCTTCAAGTGGCCGGCCCTCCCCCTATTGCTTGGTCTCTAAGTATGGTACAATATCCAATCTACCCCTTGGGGCTTGTCATGAAAGAATCGGATTAAGGTGTAAGCTTCTACTCCTATTGGTTTGACTAATTTAATCACTTGACTTAATAAAAATGACTAACTATTGGGCTCAAGTGTTTCTAACTTAAAGTTGGTCTATGACAAGTCTATTTAGGTACAATTAGGCTCACTAACAACTAATCTAACTAATGGCTAACAACTAACCATTAACTATATACAATATATAAACATATATAATAATACAAATATTGGAATAAATAAATGATCCAAAAATATCAATACTAGTTTTGTAAAATACAATTACCATTCAAAATAATAAATTTTGAATTACTAATATTCACAATATTAGCAATAAAAGAAAAAGACAAAAATACTCCTATCAGGAAAAGTGGTAGTGACAACTCTACCCCCTTTAGCAGAATTTTGTCCTCGAAATTAAAACCCTCACCCCTTTTTTGGGTCAGTCATAACTTACTCATAATTTTTTTTACTATGGTCAAACCCCCAACAATCATAGTCCAAGATAGTCTTATCCTATACAACATACAATCCTATAATTCTACTGAAAGAACAACCATGCATGGATATAGTTTCTAATTGTCATGAATTTAGTCTCTATCTAGGTTTCCACTGACCATACCATAGCACAATTTACTAAGGCAACTATAAGATGCTAGGTATCACATATTCAATAGGTAAAAGTAACAGGACCTGCTACCCATGATACTATACTAAACACCTCTAAGATACTAACCCCTTTATTTGTTTCAGTTCTTGCAATCACCAAAAATTTCTTAACCATTCTCTTACTAGGAACACTTGTATATATTCTCAATCATGTTCTCTATTGGTACACCCTTGTCCATCTTGAATACCTTCAATAGGATTGTCTACTCTGGTCTTGATACTGTCTACTCAAAGCACTAGCTCTTATATGGCACTTAAAGGGCATCTTCACTCTAGGTTACTCACGTCTCTCCTCTATATAACACTAGTCATTAAAATACATATTCCCTAAACTTCCAAAATACTTAAAGTACTCTGGATCTCACCACTAAGGTACTCCTCCTATCTTGGTACCTGGTGTAACTCATATTCTAACACTTAATAATCATCCTAAGATTCTCATCTATATTTAGTATCACGATCCGTACACAAATACTTCTTAACTACCATGACATCTCACTGGTATCATTAAACCCATCATACTACCCCCTGATACATACCAATTTTGTACCAAAAACTAGCAAGGTATTATACCTACTAAACTTACTTCTATTTATATTACCCTTCTAACTCATTGCCTGGAATACTTGTAGTCTTACTCATCACTACCTTTCACCTATATTATCTGATACACAGATCTAATACTATCATACAAGATATTTACTAATACTAACTCATTACTCAATCAATCCTTGATATACTCTGAATACTGCTACTCTTCCTAGGCACTCCAGGTACAAAAATACTATCTTCTAGCTATGCACATCAACTGTACTTAATGTTCTAGGGTACTAACAGCTCATCCTAACACTACTATCATTCTGGACACTAGCTTTATCATTAGATCACCTCATTATACTCACTAGAACTTATGATCACATCTGATGCACTAGTTATGTACTTCTATATTACACATGTTTTACTTCATTCCGTATCATATCCATAGCCTCAAGGTCAAGTGATATACTCCGCAACAGTCATATACCGATGTACTTCTATCTATTCACATCACTACTCTACTTTTACATGTAACACAAGTCCTACTACTTAGCACAAAATACTCTTATTCCCTCACACTCTTCTATACTTATGGTTACCACTCTACTATGGCACACTCACTAATACCCTCATAAATATACTTTTCTCTACTCTTGACACATTCAGGTATCAACCTCTTAATAGAATATCATGCTCCATTGATTTCTAATACCATTCCTATGATACTTAATTATTTATATGGATCACCCAACTACATAAATTCATGACTATCTAGAACTTGTATGCTGACACTGATACCACCTCCTGGAACCTCCACTGATACTCTCTACTCTCCCTTCTACCTTTAGTAGCAATATTAACTATACTGACACTTATCACAAAATTATTGCTACAAAGTACTACGCTATGGATTACCTCTAGACTGATTCCTATAGCTCACATACTCAACAAAGAACCACTCACAGACTCACAAACCAAACTTTAAACAATTAACACTAATACTCAAAGACACAGACCTAATTGCAAATCACTAAACTATTACACTATCACAGAACCCTAATAAAATGAAGCTCTATAAGAAACTGGACTAAAGGAACTGAAGGTATCTCTATTTCTAAGATAAAAGATGATGGAACAGAATCCTATAATAACAGGAGTAGAAAAGTATTGAGATGACACTTTAAGAACCAATTTAAGATACAATCTGATAATCATACATGTCTTTTCTGAAATCATGACACTCAGAATCCTCACCACGCCATTCAATATAGCTGCGATAAATGATAGATTCCATAACTTAGGTATGCACCTCTATAATTATGTCATCTAGAACTCTCGAGTGTTGACTAGTATAGCTGCGAGAAATTCTAAATTTTATAACTAAGATATGTACATTCGAAGTCAGGTCCCTACATTTTTGCCACGCCAGCTAATATGGCTGCGATAAACTCTAGGCTCCATAACCAAAGCAAATATTTTACCTTTCTCTCTGTACTCATCCTCATATATTATCAGAAGATACCATAATTTAGTCCATAAAATTCATCTCGATATAAAATCAAACTCAATAAAGAATACCAAGAATTAAATTCAACAACCGATCATCAAGAATAAAATTCAATAACAACAATGAGAGCGAACGAAAATAACGGAAAAATATTTTAAATTGGAGTTCAAAATAAGATTCTCAAGGGTTGTCCCAGGAATCTCTCAAGAAGTCCTAATTTATGATTGAGTATTCGTATCCTAATATCCTATATCATATATCCTATCGCAGGCTTGCAGCAGTACAACTAAACTATTGTACTACTACGACATCGCACAACTTGCGAAGCCTGACCTACATGGGCCACCATAAAAATATGTCATGACCCGCACCCGGATGATCGGGATATGAGTATGTGGGTACGTCCAGCCTACGCCACAACATCGGCGGTAGAACGATGTTTAGGTTAACTATCTATAGCTAGCAGTCTCACTATATCCAACTCCATTAGGAGACAATAATAAAACAACATATAACATACTCAATCACAATAATTTAGAATAAGAATAAATAGGAAGGATAATCAATAAAATTTTACGAGAAAAGAATAAGACAATATATGGAAAGAAATGAAGGACCATGAGGCAACTCTAGAGGGGGGTGAATAGAGTGCAGCAGAATAATCTACCCAATTTAATATTATCAGAATGAAGGCAACTGCTAACTAACAGTGTATATAGAGACAGTAAAGTAAAGCAGTAAAGTAGAGAGAGAAAGCAAATAAAAATACCAAGATGTATACTGGTTTCCCTCTGAGAGGACTAGTCCAGTCCCGAGAACTCAAGCTCGGAGTTTCTCTACTATAATCACCAATAGTGAATCACAAGCGTTGATCTGAAGGCTTGCCAATTCTTTACACCACAAGGTTTAATCCGAAGTCTCGCAACTTCACAGCTTAGAGAGAGACAGAGAGAGAGAGAGAGAGAGAGAGAGAGAGAGAGAGTAACTGATGGAACAAAGCTCTTTATAACTCAGAAGACTTCTAGACCGAGATCACACTTGGCACTAGGAAGGCTAGGGAGTTTCTCTTTGAGATGGAAAAGTTAAGGCTTAGAGGTTTGCTCACAATTGGATAGAAGACTTAAGAATGATAAAGTTATTGTAGGAATGAAGAATTCCAATCCTATTTATTGGGTGTAGGTAAACAGAATTCGACCATAATTCGGATGGGGTTTAATTTAAATTTTCAACTGTTGGGCCAAGAAATCAGGAACTTATTGAACTGGTTGATTTCATACCAAAAGGGTAACCGAGTTCGGTCTCTTAGTATGGTAGACTTTGTAAATGAATGTGGCCTAATTTGGTGGATAGGTTCTTTGGTTTATTTGAGTGGACTAGGTATCTTGGTATATGTACTTAGATTTGCTAGTATGACTCAGCTTACAGCAATCCTAGACTCAAATAAATAAAAGATTATATTTGAATAGACGCAAGATAGACGACATGTAATAGCAGTATTGAGGCTTCAGATCACGATATATCAATACATGGTTTAGTTAACTATCAAAATCAAGTTGACTGAGACCGGATGGGCCAACAATCTCTCCCATTTTGATAATTGACAAACTATGAATGATACTGTAAGCATTTGATATGGAAGGCTCCCCCGTAATTGTGGAGCAGTTGATATGCTGAAGACAACGTCTGTCAAGTATTATTTTGTATGCTAGTATCATATAGTCTTTCTTCTTCGTTGTTATTTGATCGAAATGACATGCTACCCCAAAATCGGTGAGATGACAAAAAAATAAGAGAGTAAAGTGTATACAGGATAATATATAGTGACAAAAGAAAAATTGTATTAAACTTTTATTCATTAGAAAAATATATATATACAAAAGCAGATGTGTAGTAAAAACATCATAGTAGAGCATTTAAAAGTAAACTTTTAAAACATTCAAATCAATTGAGTAACTAGTTGATATAAATACAGAATAATAAGTGTTGAACTTAAATCATACGTTTTCAAGAGTTTAAATTATCTCGGAGTAGCTGTAGGGGCCAGATCCCAGCTAGCGGTGGTCCGAAGACACTTAAATACTGTGTCGCTTAGGTTATTTACATATTTTTGACAGAATGACCCTTTCAGCTTGTATCCAAAAATTTAAAACTTTGAAAAGTGTGACAAAAAAATTGTAAAGCATCTTATGATTCTTATATTTTATCAGAATCCAAAAGACATAATTCTTGACGGATAAAGTTGAATCGATCTTCAACTAAAGGTTTAATAAAGATGTCTAATAATTAATATTTCGTGTCCACATACTCTAAACAAATATCTCCATGTAATTGATGATCCCTTAGAAAATAATGACGGATTTCTATGTGCTTAGTGCGTGAATGGCATACTAGATTTTTGGTGAGATTAATGGTGCTAGTGTTATCACAAAAAATAGGAATGTTCTTATAGTGCAGATTAAAGTCTTCTAGGGTTTGCTTCATCCATAAATTTTGAGCACAACAACGTCCTGTGATGATAAACTCAGCCTCAATTGTTGATAATGCAACATAATTTTATTTTTTGCTAAACCAGGAGACTAGATACTTTCCTAGGAATTGACAGGTGTCGCTGGTACTTTTTTGATCGACTGTGCATCTAGCAAAATCAGCATCCGAGTAACCAGCAAGGTCAAAGGACGTGGTTTTGGGATACCATAAGCCCACCGACAAAGTCCCTTTAAGGTATCTAAAGATACGCTTAACTGTGCACAAATGTGATTCCTTAGGATTAGCCTGATATCTAGCACAAAGACATACAACAAACATAATGTCTAGACGACTAGAAGTTAGATATAACAAACTACCAATCATACCTCGATACTTACGTATGTCTGTTGGTTTACTGCTATCATCAAGGTCAAGCATAGTGGATGTTGCCATTGGAGTTCCGATAGGCTTTGCATTGTCCATGTTAAACTTTTTGAGCAAATTCTTCGTATACTTGGCCCGATGGATAAATGTTTCTTGTGAATCTTGCTTGATTTGCAATCCTAGAAAGAAAGTCAGTTCTTCCATCATGCTCATCTCAAATTTACTCTGTATACACTTTGCAAACTCGTTACATATCATCTCATTAGTAGATCCTAATATGATATCATCAACATATATTTGCACTAATTATAAAAAATCAGCAGAAGATTTTATAAAAATGGTAGTATCAATTTTTTCTTTTAAAAAATTATTTCCAAGTAGAAAGAAGCTAAGACGTTCATACCAAGCATGAGGGGCTTGTTTGTTGAGTCCATATAGATTCTTTCGTAACTTGAATACGTGGTCAGGGTGTTTAAAATCTTCAAAGCCAGGGGGTTGTTTGACAAAAACATCTTCTTTGATAACACCATTTAGGAAAGCACTTTTAACATCCATTTGAAAAAGTTTAAAGTTATAAAAACTACCAAAAGCACAAAGCATTCGGATAGATTCAAGTCTAGCAACAGGAGCATAACTCTCATCGTAGTCAATACCTTCCTCTTGGTAGTATCCTTGAGCTACGAGACGCGCTTTGTTACATGTAACTGAACCATCCCTATTTAATTTATTTCAGAAAACCCATTTAGTACCAATGATCGGATAATCATTAGGTTTAGGAACGAGTTCCCAAACTTGATTACGTTCAAATTAGATGCGTTCCTCTTGTATAGCAGAAATCCAAAATTTATCAGCAAAAGCTTCATCAGTATTATTAGGTTTTACTTGGGAAATAAAAGTAACATTTGCAATGATATCTCTTTTTGAGGAACGTGTACTTACACCTTTTGATACATCACCTATTACCAAGTCCTTAGGATGATATGTGGAGAACTTTAGTCTCTTTGACAGACTTTACGGATGACTTGCATTGTTTGTATCTTATGATGTCTTGTTGGTTGTGGGTTGACTACCTTCATCGTCGTTGTCGTTTAGTGCTTGAGTATTGTGTTCATTAAATGTAACATTGATTGATTCTTCAACAGTCAATGAGGTCTTGTTGAATACTCTGAATCCTTTACTTTTGGCGACATAACCTAGAAAAATACCTTCATCTTCTTTGGAGTCAAACTTTCCTAGATTATCTTTAGTATTAAGACTAAAATATTTGCAGCCAAAAACTTTAAAGTAACTAATTGTGGGGATTCTACCAAACCAAAGTTCATAGGGGTTTTTCGATATAGGTCGAATAAGCACCCTATTCAAAATATGGCATGAAGTACTTACGGTTTTAGCCCAAAATTATTTCGGAAGGTTATTCTGATTTAACATGACTCTAGCCATATCACCAAGAGTTTTATTCTTCCGCTCAACAACACCATTTTGTTGTGGAGTTCTAGGACAAGAAAATTCATGGGAAAAACTATTTTCATTGCAAAATCTTTTGAAATCACTATTTTTTGAATTCGCCTCAATGATCACTTCGGATACAAGTAATCATGAAACATTTTTTATTTTGAACCTTTTTGCAAAAAGTGACAAATTCAGAAAATACTTCATTTTTATTTGCAAAAAAAAACTCATGTGTATCTAGAAAAATTATCAACAATAACATAAGCATAAAGCTTACCGCTAAGACTGGCGACTCTACTGGGTCCAAACAAGTCCATATGCAAGAGTTATAGAGGTCTAGAGGTACTTACAGAGTTGATTGATTTAAAAGAAGATTTAGTAGCTTTATTCTTTTCATAATCAGCACATACCATATATTTCTTCAAAGTTATCTCTAGTAAGCCTCTTACGAGTTTCTTTGTGGATAGTATTGCAATAGTGTCCATGTTTGCGTATCCTAGACGCATATGCCATAGCCAGCTGTCATCTTTATTGACGTATAGACATTTGCCTGTATTGTCAGTATCTTTTGTAAGATAAAAAATATTTATATTGTCTTCCCTGATCCCTTTAAAGATAACCTTACAAGTGGATCTTTCATAAATAGAACATTTATTTTTAACGAAGTTAATACCATAACCATGGCCAGCTAGATGACTGATGCTGAGTAGGTTATGTTTTAATTCCATTACTAGACAAACATCTTTTATGACAGGATAGGAAGTAACACCTATATTACCCTTACTAGTAATATATCCTCTGAGGTTATTGTCGAAGGAGACATAACCTTCTTTCTTCATCGATAGCGTTGCAAATAGGTTAGCATCACCAGTCATATATTGTGAGCAACCACTATCGAGAATATACTTGATTCTAGCATGAGAGGGTTGGTCCACCTGATCAGCTAACGCCATGAAGCATGGGTTTGTTGCTTCTCGAGGATTCTCTTCTTCGGATTTACTAGCTTCACTTTCCTGCCAAATACTAGTGTTTGTATATTTTCGTAATGATGTTTTTCTGGATGAGAAATTGTGGTGATTTTCTTTTCTTATGGTTGGACAATATTTCTTTATGTGTCATGTCTTCTTACAGTTGTAGCATATAGGCTCTTCATCATTGTTGTTAGTTGGCTCCTTCTTCTTTGATTTCTCAAGCTTTAGAAATTTTTTGAAGTTTTTTGTGGTCAGGGCAACTTTCTCATCATGAGACTCATTGTCGTCGGAGTTGTAGTTGGTGATCTTTTTGTGACATTCCTTAAGAGCAATCGTCTTCTCCTTGGGAGTGGGTTCTTCAA
The DNA here is from genome assembly GCA_036927795.1 of Iris macrosiphon. NCBI lineage: Eukaryota > Viridiplantae > Streptophyta > Magnoliopsida > Asparagales > Iridaceae > Iris > Iris macrosiphon. Next base: position 113,943,850 of record JAYESA010000012.1, on the reverse strand, counting down.
ATTTCTTGAGATCCAGCTCGTGAGTCATCAGCTTGCCCATGAGCGTCTTAAGGGTCATCGTGGTAAGATCATTCCCTTCTATGATTGCAGTGGCCTTGGGATTCCAATTCTTGGTGAGTCCTTTGAGTACCTTGTGAATCTTTCCGTGATTGCTGTACTCCTTGCCAAGTGATAATAGAGGGTTGACGATGTCGAGGAATCGCATGAATATTTGAGTGATTGTCTCATTTTTCTTTATCTTGAATGCTTCATACTCTTGTTTTAGACGACTTATTTTTTATTCCTTCACTTGGAAGGTTCTGTAAAACCCCTAATCCTAAAAACCGTATTAATTTTTTTATTAATTATTAATTTAATTATAGTAATTAGTGGCTAATTAGGAGAAATAGATTTTATTTAATTTTTATTTTAGGTGTTTGTGAACTTAGAAGATTTATGGGGCCATTAGGAATTTTTTCGAATTTATTCCATGTAGGAGACCCTTTCGGCAGTTGCTAGCTTAATGGTATGCATCAGTATAATTCTAGATTTTTCTATAAGTATATATATATATATATATATATATATATATATATATATATATATATATATATATATATATATATATATATATTTAAAAGAAAAAGAAAGAAAAAGAAATGGAAAAAGATTAGGAAAGAAAAAAAAGAAAAAGAAAATAGTTTTATCCTATTGGATCCTTATAACAACCCAACCCACAACTACCTACCCGCTATCACTCACCCTAAACCGTTCACCCATGAATTACTCACAGCAACCCGCTGGAATGAGCCACCCGCCCCCTTTTTGCTAGCAAAACAGCAACAACACCCCCTTCCTTTATGAGCAAAACCCACAGCACCCTTTGAACCACGACCTGCGAGAACCCTCTCCCTCTCTATCTATATATAATCATCTTTTCATCCCGAAACCCTAACCCTAGATCATCCAAAACACTTTGCATGCTATTTATATTTATGTTTATTCATTGCCTGTGTAGTTTCGTTCAGTTATATTTATTGCATGTATAGTTTGTTCAGTCATTACTATATATATTAGATATGTTGACACACACTTGACACCTAGTATCATGAGAGGACAATCATTAGGTTTATGGGCTTTTAACCACTCGGGTAAACCGTAGTATATAGTTCGCACTACGGGCGTGTGTCGCGCTGGTCACTACCCCCGAGGTATGTCGATTTCTGTAGAGTCGCGCTGGTCGCTACCCTCGAGGTATGGCAATTTCTGATATCCACTGGCGGGTGTGTGAGTTATGAGACTTAGATCGAGTAGCCTACCCTTGCCCATACATCGAAAAGTTGTCCTCATTGCATTCATATAGATTGTCTTATACAACGTACTTATATATTTTCAGATATTATGCATATTCACTGTATTCAAATTGGCTTGCTTCTATGTATCTTGTTACGTCCCTCTGAGGACCTGGTCCCTTTCCAGGTGTATCCATTCTTGAGTATTCGCAGGAGCACAGATTTGGATGGTTACATATGTTTCGAGGATGTCTTCTCTTCGAGCCCCGTGGTTGTTAGCTGGTATTCTTATATTGTGTTTATTATGTTGTACTTTTCCATTCGGGTTGGTAGTGGATTTGTTTCCATCTAACTATCATCCTTAGATACTTCTTATTGAGATCTAGTTATATAGATGTTGGTTATTTATTTATATTGCTTTTCTGTGGATGATATTTAGATTGTACCCTGTGACTTGTGATATATTTTATACCACTTGTGGATTTGATATTCATATTACAGCGTACGTATGGGTTATGGTTTCCATATATTGGAGTTGTCATATCCATGCGGCTGGCATGCTTACGTGTCCTAGTCCTATGTATTTTGTGACTAGGGCATGACAGGTTCCATCATGAGTAACCACAAGAAGTTTTTATACTTCATGTAAAGTACCGTAAGTGGAGACCCTGTTAAATTTAATTCTGTCTACAGCACAAAATAGAGCGTTAATAGATTTAGCATCAAGACTACCTTCTTCTTCTTTTTTTGTCTGCGTACTTATCATGACGCTTCTCTACAAGGTTACCATCTATGACTATTCTAGGTGGCTTCTTGTATCCTTCTACTACTACAGTCCAAAGGTCAAAATTAAGTGACTTTAGGTAGAATCTCATACGTGTCTTCCAGTATGTGTAGTTAGTACCGTCAAATAGGGGTGGCTTATTTGTGGACTGGCCTTCACCATTATTGGTATGAATAGATATAACAGTTGCCATAAGTCTCTTAGGATGTTAAGTCAAATATCAAGAGAACTAGCTCTGATACCAATTGAAAGATCGTGAGGCAACTCTAGAGGGGCGTTAATATAGTACAGCGGAATAATCTACCCAATTTGATATTATCAGAATGAAGGCAGTTGCTAACTAACAGTGTATATAGAGACAGTAAAGTAAAGCAGTAAAGTAAAGAGAGAAAAAAATGCAAATACCAAGATGTATACTAATTTTCCTCTTAGAGGACTAGTCCAGTCCCGAGAACTCAAGCTCAGAGTTTCTCCACTATAATCACCAATAGTGAATCACAAGCTTTGATCCGAAGGCTTGCCAGTTCTTTACACCACAAGGTTTAATCCGAAGTCTCGCAACTTTACAGCTTAGAGAGAGAGAGAGAGAGAGAGAGAGAGAGTAACTGATGGAACAAATCTTTTTACAACTCAGAAGACTTCTAGACCGAGATCGCACTTGGTACTAGGAAGGCTAGGGATTTGCTCTTTGAGATAGGAAAGTTAAGGCTCAGAGGTTTGCTCCCAATAGGATAAAAGACTTAAGAATGGTTGAGTTATTATAGGAATGAAGAATTCTAATCCAATTTATAGGGTGTAGGCAAACAGAATTCGGCTAAAATTCATATGGTGTTTAATTCAAATTTCCAACCGTTGGGCCAAGAAATCATGAGTTTATTGAACTGGTTGATTTCATACCAAAAGGGTAACCGAGTTTGGTCAGAGTTCGGCACTAGTTCGGCTCGAGTTTGATCTCGTAGTATGGTAGACTCTGTAAATGAATGTGGCCTGATTTGGTGGATAGGTTCTTTGGTTTATTTGAGTGGACTATGTATCTTGGTATAGGTACTTGGATTTTCCAGTGTGACTCAGCTTACAGCAATCCTAGACTCAAATAAATAAAAAATTATATTTGAATAGACGTAATACAGATGACATGTAATAGTAGTATTGAGGCTTCAGATCGTGACATATCAATGCATGGTTTAGTTAACTATCAAAATTAAGTTGATTGAGAATGGATGGGCCAACAAGGAACACTAACTAGAACTCTATAAAAGTTACCTCAAGTCCATAGAGTAATAGCAGTCAGTCTATAGCACTATTCTGAGAGCCCGGAATGGAGAGAACAATAACCACTGGAAAATATATCCAGTCAGGAATAGAGCGAAGTACATACCTCTGAAAGCAGTTCCAAATACATAATCTAGCATATATAACAGATAATAAAACAGAATACAGGATAACAATCATAAGAAATAGAGTGAACTAGAGTAAACAAGTAATGTACTTGAATAAAAAATAGGCAATATAAATATCTACAAGTAGTGGAAATAAATAAAACTAGCTAAAGTGCCAGAGAGTACAAGTTTATTATGTGATTGGTTTGGGTTGAACACAAATATAATATGGTAACTCGATTACACGTGGGGTTTGTAATTAATATGTACATGAATACACTTGGGCTTGATCACATAACCAGCTCCTACTCCCTTATCCCCAATAATACTCATAGATCCAATCATGACACGTTACGAACACGAATATGAGCACACTGAACACAAGTAGTGTGTGAACACAAAATACACGATAATCATTACCCGATACACATGATGAAATACATGTGAAGGAGTACCCACTGAACACGGTAAGGGGATAATATCTCCTGACAGGATCCATATAGTACCAATCCGTGTAACCACTGTGTCAAAATCAAGTATACAGTTCTAGAACATGCGATATATACACTATCATAAAATAAAAACTAATAGAGAGATGTACTCGCCTAGAATCCGAGATGAAGTATCAACCCGTATCCGAAATGGTGTCCCAAAGACCTAAATATGGAATATTACATCAATACAAGGTTTTAAAATGATAACAAATTAAACTAGTCCAAATCTAGGTCAAACTAGTCAAACTTGGTTAAACTAACTATTCTTAGGTTGTATTAGTCTATATCTAGGTTATTAGGTTGGTATCTTGAGGATACAAGTCATACTAGCTAAAACTTATATATTAGGATACCTTATCTTACAATATCAATACACACATATATATATATATATATATATATATATATATATATATATATACTTTATACTTTATACTAGTTACCTTGGCATCACTATTATTATTTGTATCAGGGTATCTAAATACCAAAATCTTTACTAATGACAATAACCTAGCCATATTACACTAAGGTATTTATTTATACCCATATCTATACTTATCTCAATATCACTCTAACATACAACACTCACACTCTACTACTAGCACTAGTTCACCTACTCTCGAGTTAACCCACACTTCTCTAATACCAAATTAATCTCATGTCCCAGATACATATTATTACCTTGACACCATCCGATACCAACACCTATATCTATAGATACACCATCATATATGTATGCACCTATACATAAACACACACATCTACCTATATATATATATATATATATATATATATATATAAAGTTACTGCTGTGCTTGCACAACAGATCCTAAAGACCCCTGCCCATCTACTGAACCTCTCGATCCCCCTAACATATTTACTGATACATAGGCCAGTTGCTGCCACTACTGCTCCAGACTTTATATACCTGTTGACGCTGCTTGCTTCATAACACAAAATGCTGCCTAATGCTGACCCGAGCCCCCTTGACCTTGACACCGCCGATGCTGCGGCGTAGGCTGGACGTACCTACATTCTCGTGTCCCTTCACTGGGTACGGGTCGTGACACATTTTTAGTGTTGGCCTATGCAGTCCTCATACCAAGTTACTCATATCTCTCCTTTATACTATTATACTAGTTACTAAATTATTTGCCTAAACTTCCATAATACTTGAGATACTCTGGCTCTTGCTACTAGGGTACTCATCTATATTTAATACATACACAAAGACATCCTAGACATTACGATACCATGATATCTTATTGGTATCCTTATATCAGTCATACTATTCCCTAATACATACAACTTCTATACCCAAAACTAGCAAGATACTATACCTACTAAATTTACTTCTATATAGATTACCCTTCTTACTTCCTGCCTGGAACACTTGTATTCTTACTCCCAATTGCCCCTTCATCTATAATGAATGATACACTCATCTATTACTATCATTCAGTATATTTTAAAATGGCACTCAGAGTATGAGGTAGAGTTCAGTGTATTAGTGTGATTGGATATTCAAGGTTAGGTTATTAGATGTAGATCAGGATTTAGAGCTACAATAGAGTGCCAACTATTAGGAGGTATTCTGTTTTGAGTGTTAGTATAGTCAGTGTGACCTATTTTATATTGTATACATGCTCAAGTCAGGATCACAACAAGGGGATGTTGGTATTGGTGTGTAGACTGTGAGAGAGGTAGAACCAGTAGCAACAGTGTGATGCTTAATGTTCAGTGGTTTGAAGGTAAGAGCTCATAATCTCGGGTTGCAGGTGAGTTAGGAGGAAGAAAGTGGTCAAGCAGCTGTGGGTTTTAGAAACTGCTATGCAGATAAGTACCTGTTACATCTGCAACTTGGTAGCAGCATTGTATGTTGTCTAGTTGATGCAAGGTGGAGAACTGCTACTACTTGCAGTTTAGACCCAGAGCTCATAATCTCGGACTCATCTTCCCTCTGCCTCCAAACCTGATGGTTCCTTGGGTAGGTGAGATATTCAGAAACACATGATCTCCAACCTAGAACTCTAGGGATCATCGATGTGCATTTGCCCAATGTTTCTGTCTGTCATGTGCTGCTCGCAGGTGCCCTTGGATCTTCTTTACCGTCTCTACTGTAAGAACAACCAACTCTGGTCCAAGAATCTGTCTCTCGCCTACATCGCTCCAACACAATAGGGAACGATACTTTTTGCCATACAACGCTTCATAGGGAGCCATCTGAATGCTCGCTTGATAGCTATTGTTGTAGGAAAATTTGACCAAATGCAAATGGTCCTTTCATGATCCTCCAAAATCAAGCATGCACGCCCTTAACATGTCTTCCAGTGTCTGAATGGTGCGCTCGGACTGGCCATCTGTCTGCGGGTGATACGATGTACTGAACTTCAGGCGGATATCGAGACTTTCTTGCATACTCTGCCAAAAGTAAGATGTGAACCTCGTATATCTGTCTGACACTATACTGACTGGCACACCATGCATTCGCACAATCTCCCTCATATACATACCTGCTAAGACTTCCGTAGACTGCCCAACTCTGAAACGTAAAAAGTGAGCGGACTTGGTGAGTCTATCTACGATTACCCATACTTTATTGCGACCACTAGGACTCCTTAGAAAGCCCATAATGAAGTCCATAGTGATGTGCTCTCATTTCCACTCCTGTATCGGAAGCAGCTGAAGTAACCCTGCTGACCTTTGATGCTCAGCCTTGACCTGCTGACACACCAGGCACTTTGCCACAAAGCGGGCTATCTTCCTCTTCATTCCATGCCACCAATAGTACTGCCTCAATTCTATGTACATCTTCGTGCCTCCTGGATGAATAGAGTATGTTGAACTGTGTGCCTCCGATATCAGCTCCTGACGAAGTTCTCCATTCGGAACATAGAGACGATCTCCATATCTCAAAGTGCCGTCCTCATGTATGTGCAATCCTGTCTGTATCTCGGCCTCTGTCCTATGTCGAAGCCTCTAGAATCTTGTATCTGTTGGCAAGACAGCCTTGATTCTATCAACCAATGTCGATTGCAACTGGTAACTCGACAACTGGCCGTCTGTTCCGGGCATAATGACCTCTATACCCATCTGCTCTAGATCTCTCAACAGATGTTGCTGGGTAGTCAAAAAGAATGCCATAGGTCTTCTGCTTAATGCATTAACTACTATGTTGGCCTTTCCGGGATGGTACTGCAGCTCAATCTCAAAGTCTGTCATCACCTCGAGCCAACGTCTTTGTCTCTGGTTCAGGTCCTTCTGAGTATATATGTACTTTAGGCTTTTGTGATCTGTGAATATCTTCACTCATTCTCCGTATAGGTAGTGCCTCCAAAGCTTCAAGGCAAAGACCACTACGGCAAGCTCCAAGTCGTAAGTGGGATAGTTCTTCTCATGGGTCCTCAGCTGTCTAGAGGCATAGGCCATAACCTTTCTATGCTTCATCATGACGTATCATAATCCTTTCTCGGATGCATCGCTATAGATCATGAATCCTCCGGGTCCAGAAGGTATGGTCAAGATAGGTACCGTAGTCAGACGCTTCTTCAGCTCATCGAACGCCGTCTGACACTCCTCTGTCCAGGTGAACTCCTGCTTCTTGCGGGTCAAGCGGGTCATCGGCTCTGTGATCCTTGCGAAGTTCTCTACGAACCTCCGATAATATCCGACAAGTCCTAGGAAACTCCTCACTCCGAGACATTGGTAGGGGTCGGCCACGTCTCTACTGACAAAATCTTCGTTGGATCTACCGAAATACCATCTTCTGAGATAACGTGTCCTAGAAAAGCAACATGATCATGCAGAAACTCACACTTGCTCAGCTTGGCACAGAGCCTCTTTCGCCTCAGCGTCTCTAACACTAGTCTCAAGTGCTATTCGTGCTCCTCGTGGCTCTTTGAATACACCAAAATGTCGTCGATGAAGACTACCACGAACTGGTCTAGGTATTGGTGGAAGACTCTGTTTATCAAGTTCATAAATACTGCAGGCGCATTTGTCACTCCGAAAGGAATCACCAAGAACTCGTAGTGACCATAATGAGTCCTGAATGTTGTCTTCGGGATATCTTCTCTCCGCACCTTTACCTGATGATAACCTGATCTCAAGCCGATCTTCGTGAACACCACTGCTCTTGTCAGCTGGTCGAACAAATCATCAATTCGCGGCAGGGGGTACTTGTTCTTGATAGTCAAAGCATTAAGGGCTCTACAATCAATGCACATACGTACTGTCCCATCCTTCTTTGGTACAAACAACACTGGTGCTCCCCAGGGTGATGCACTAGGACGGATAAATCCCTTGATCTATAACTCCTCTAACTGTAGCTTCAGCTCATCTAGTTCCTTCTTGGCCAATCGGTACACATTGGAAGATACCGGCGCTGCTCTGGGTACTGACTAAATAGTGAACTCCACGTCTCTATCTGGCGTAAGCCTGGTAACTCCTCCGAAAAAACATCCTCGAACTCTGCAACTATTGGTGGGGGTACCGTCTCCATAGCCATATAAGCTCCAGCTGTCTGTCCTACTCCTTGCTTGATGGTCCCTCGTATGTACTCGAACTTCGGTTGATCTGGCGGTCTAAAAATGACACTACCTCTCCGGCAATCCAGTACGACATTACACTGGCTCAACCAGTCCATGCCTAACACGACGTCAAAGTATGGCATTAGAAATACCAAAAATTATGCTTTCATCTCTCGACCACACACGACTATCGAGCACATTCTAATAGTGCTGGTAACCGGCACTATACCTCCTCCGGTAAGAATTTTCCAACTCTTAGGTAAGGGGGAAGTAGCTACTCTATGCATAGCTACGAAACTACTAGGTATGAAAGATAGTGTAGCACCAGAATCAAACAATGCAGTCGCAGGTAATGATGCAACTAAAATGGTACATGTGATAGCTTCCCCTTCTGTTTCTTCTTCAGTCGCTGCTAGTGAAAAGGCTTGCCCGTGCCTCTGCCCTCAGGCCTACTATCTGGCTCTATCAAGCTGTGCCTCATATGGGGCCAAGGGCGGTCCCCTCTGAAATCCTCCGGGTGCTGGTAGACGTTGACCTCCTGGCGGGAGTAGTATCCTCGGGACTGGTGCTGCTGGCCTCTGTCCTGTCTGCGGTACTGCATCTCTACGTTGTGGGAAATCTCTGGCAAGGTGCTGACTTGCTCCACATATCATGCACAATCCAAGCTTCTTCCGACAATCTCTGACGACGTGTCCCCTCTTGCCATAATGGTGATAAGTCGGGAGCTCCTTGTGCTGGTATGGCACTGTCCTCTGCTGTGTTTGTGCTTCGGGACGAAGGATCGGTCCTCCTGCTCCGAGCTGGGCTCTGGCTGGTACGGTCGTACAGGAACGTCTTGCTCTTCTGCCAATGGCTTCCTGGATCCTCGCCTCTGACAAAACCTCCTCATAAAAATCCTCGCCTAGGTGGTGGTGTACCTTTGCAGCTCAAAAGTAAGGTCGTGATGAAATCTTTGGGCCTTTTCTAGATCGTTGGGTATCAAGGCGGCACTAAATCTGCTAAGTCGGCTAAAATCTGCGTCGTATGCGTCTATGGTCATATTCCCTTATTCTAGATGCAAGAACTGGAAGTACAGGGCATTTCTGACTGTAGTCGAAAAATACTTCGCATTGAAGTACCTTAAGAACTGCTCCCATGTTTGTGTCTTGCCCACGCTGCGCTCTATGGAATCCCACCAGTGATGGGCATTGCCTTTCAGTTGGGCCCTCATTGCGGTCATCCAAAGGTCTGGATGTAACTGAGAAGCCTCTAGTAATATCTCTGTGTTGGCGACCCAATCGGAGATCTCTTCTACAGTCTCGTTGCCCGAAAAAGTATCCGGGCCCATCTGCGGAACCCTCGTATAGTACAGTTGGCTGAATAGGTCTAGGGGATGGTGTAGGTGCTGGGGCAGGTATCCTCTCCAGAACTGCCATCAAGCTCTATCTTAATGTCTCGGTCTGATGCCACTGTGCCTGTATCATAGCCTGGAAGAACTGAAGCATCTGTGGCTGCCCATCTGGATATGGTATCTGTGGTAGAAAGGGTGGAGGTGGTGGCAGCGGAACCTCTGGCTGCGCGGTAGGTGTATCTTCAGAGGTCGGCCTCCCGGTTTGCGGCATCAGCGTAGCCCCCGAAGTCTGGCCCTCAAAATGCTGCGTGGGGATCGTCTGTGAAGTCTGTCACTCGTGCTGCTGCGTAGGATCGCTCTGAGAAGTCTCACGCCAATGTATCAGCGGGGCCTGTAGAATCACCGGGGCCTGTGGTGGTGGTTGCTCTTTAGGTGGTCCCTGGGATATCTCCTCTCTCTGGGTGGTGTTAGCTGGCACCACAGCACAGTGTGCTTCTCATCCACTACGCAAGTTCATCTTGTTGCAAGAGATAGAACTTCATTAAAAGAGTACGGAGTCAAGCAAACAGGATGCAGATATTTAAAAATAATACGAAGGAAGTTCAAAGACGTAATCAAAGTGGATGAGACCTAGTAATTCCTATCTTTATTTCTGGCTCGCTGGGCATGTTACCATACCACAAGCGATAAACAAGACCTGCATGGGCCACCACTAAAACTATGTCACGGCCCAGTTCCAAAATATACGAAACCAGGCCACGTGGCAATAGCTAGCTATTACATCTCCGAGGGATTATCCAATTTAATGGATCCTATGAAGTGTACTCCGCTGTCCTAAAAATACTAACAAGTCCAATACTACATCAAACATATAATCTAATCTCATCCACAATATAAACAAGAATTACTAAAATAGATGCTGTAAGATAAACGCCAGTCTGAAATATCATAGTACAATCTAAAATGTCTAGTGGGAACAAATTAACTACTATGACGAAATAAAAGTACTGAAAGAAAGATAAAAGAATAATGACTAGGGCATCGTCTGACTAGATAATGATGCTCCAATCCTAGGCGAAAGGCCTACCAAATGATCATGGGAACTCTGACAGTAGCACCTCTAGCTCCTCATCGGATGTGTACCTCGTCTCCTGTCCGGGCCCGTACACTATAGGATAATATGCCTTGTCCAAATTTGGAAGAGAACCAGGTTCTCAGAGGGACGTAACAAGATACAAAAATATATGCCATATATAAATACTGCATAAAATAAAGGGTGTGCTAACCATCTAAGTGAATGCAATGTGAGGACAACCTTGGTACGTATGGGTAGGTGTAGGCATAATGTCCACACTCCGAAGAGCGAGGTATCTGTACATGTAATGTCCGTCATTCTGAAGAATGAGGTATCTGCAAATATATACGTCCGTATCGCTCCGAAGAACACGGTATCTGAATAAAGAAAGTCATTGGATTTGTGGCTCCTCCGGATACTACAGATTCCAATGTGTGTATCCCATATGCCTACTAGTTGTCCTCTCCGCCCAATGTAGATATACAAGTCGAATACAAGACGTGCATACCACGTATCTATATGCCAAGTCTCTACTAATTATATAGCCTTGATTACGTACTAACCGTGATGTATGTCACACGCACCGATAGCTAGTCGAGTATGCGGACCCGCATCCCAACATGAATTTGTCACCGTGATGCGTGTAAGAGTGTCAAGTCTCGGACGATATCAGAGTATCCTCCCAATGGGGATGAGTCTGCTAGTGACTAGGTCAAGTACAATACTCATCGACGCATTTGTCGACTGCACCCGAGTCAATCTCGGACGCGCACAGTTATATGAAATAAAGCAACATGATATCATATAATATTTGCATAATTTAAATTAAACAGTAAATATGGCAAGTTATCTTGCCTGGGTCCTCAAGCACCGCCAACCACTACCGCCAGCCCGACCAGCACCACCTTTCCCGCCATTCCAGCACCGGCCACGCCGCTGCCAGGCTGTTGCTGCCGCTGCTACACCTGCTGCAGTTGCTGTCGCCATTGCCGTGACCTGCTGCTTGACGCCGGAGCTCCGCCGACCGTCGGCGAGCGTACACTTCGATGAGGCAGACCCCTTCCCCCCCCTCGTTCAGCCATGACTAGGTAAACACCTAAATTCCTCTCTTCTTCATTGTATCGTCGTATAGTTGCGTATAGTTGTGTCGTCGTGTCTTCAAGTCGTCGTGTCGTATCATTACGTGAACACGAACTAGCTAATATGAAACCCTATATATGAATGTGTGTATGTTTAATCAGATTACATAATGATTAATAAGTTAGTAATTGATAAATTAGTAAATACCCTAATAACATGACTTGCTATTAAAGACTTATATTTCACCAATAAAAACTAGATCTTGACAAGTATGCTTAACATGAGGATTAAGGGCATGAATTATACAAAACTTAAATAGTTTTATAACCCATAACCTTGGTAATTTATTGTCATAAGGTACGCGGGAACCGAGGACAGAACACGTGTACACACTAACTACGTGCACACGCGACTCTGTAGTCGACCGACTGTTATCTTGCGTTAGTACCTAAGAGTAGCGTCGTAAGTTGTGCGTATGTATTGCTTTAGTGTCTGATGCGAGATTGCTATATTATATTGTGTGTTTAGGGTCATTGGACCAGCCAGGAGACACTATAGGAGCAGGCTATTGGCATTCACAGCTTGAGGACCCAGGCAAGATACCTTGCCATATTTACTGTCTAAATTAAATGATACATATGTTGTATGATATCTTGTTTCTTTATTTCATATGACTGTGCGCATCTGAGATTGACTCGGGTGCAGTCGACGGATGCGTCAATGAGTAGTATACTTGACCTAGTCACTAGTAGACTCACCCTAGTTGGGAGAATACTCTGATATCTTCTGAGACCTGACACTCCTACACGTTTCACAGTGACAAATTTATATTAGGATGCGGGTTCGCGTACTCGACTAGCTATCGGTGCGTGCGACATGCATCACGGTTAGCGCATAATTCAGAATTTTGTATTAGTAGAGACTTGGCATATAGATACGTTGTATGCACGTCGAGTATTCGATTTGTGTATCTACATTGGGCGGGGAGGACAACTTGTAGGCGTATGGGATACACACATTAGAATCCGTAGTATCCGGAGGAGCCACGGATCCAATGACTTCCATTAAACTGATGCCACGTTCTTCGGAGCGATATGGACGATATATTATACTGATGCCACGTTCTTCGGAGCGCTATGGACGATATACTGTACTGATGCCACTCTCTTCGGAGTGTGGATGTTATATGCCTATGCCTACCCATACGTAGCAATGTTGTCCTCATATTGCACTCACTTAGATGGTTAGCACACCCTTTATTATTTTATTCAGTATTTATATATATATGGCATGCTTTTATGTATCTTGTTACATCCCTCTGAGGACCTGGTACCTTTCCAGATTTGGACGAGACATATTATCCTACAGTATATTGGCCAGGACAGGAGACTAGGTACGCCACCGAGGAGGAGCTAGAGGTGCTACCGTCAGAGTTTTCGTGATCAGTTGGTAGGCCTTCTGCCTAGGATTGGGAGCATCATTATCTAGTCAGGCGATGCCCTAGTCATTACTCTTTTTATCTGTCATTCAGTACTTTTATTTCGTCATAGTAGTGGGTTTGTCCCCACCAGACATTCTTGGTTGTACTATGATATTTGATACTGGCATTTAAGTTCCAGTATTTATTTTAGTACTTTCTTTTTATTTATATTGTGGATGATATTAGATTTACCTGTCGTTGATTGATATTGGACATGTTAGTATTTTAGGACAGCGTAGCACTCTTGATTAGGATTCATTACATTGGGATATCCTCGGAGACGTGACAGCTGGCTATTGCCACGTGGCCTGGTCCCGTGTATTTTTGGGACTGGGGCGTGACAGTGGTGGTGACGGTGAGGCTAGTGCTGACGCTGTCAGTAGTCAGGCGGTGGAGGTAGTGGAGGGAAGTCAGGAAAGGGAGTCAGGTGGGTGATGGTGTTGAGGATGGTGATGATGGTTGATGGAGGTAGACTGGCGGTGGTGCTGGCGGTTGGTAGGCGGTAGTCCGACGTCAACGGGGAGGGCAGGCGGAGGAGATAGTGGCTGAGGCGGTTAAGGTGGTGGCGGTGCTATGTGATCGGGGGAAGGGCGAGATGGGTGATCGGGTTGGAGGGAGAGGTAAATAGGATTCGGCTAGGGTTTTATTAGGTTAGGGGAGGGAGAAACATATATATATATATATATATATATAGGGAGAGAAAAAGGGGTCCTCCTAGGGAATTGGGCCGGCTAGGGTTTCTTGGGGCGGGTGAATCATGTTGTCATAAAGGAGTGTAGGGTGTATATGGGCTTGGTTGGGTCTAACTTTGGGTGAGGTTGGTCTTCTCAATAATTTAATTAGAAACTAATGCGCAAGGTGTTCTTTAATCAAATTGGAAATACATGGGGTTAAAATTGGGTGGGACACAAGTGTCATAGGCGTAGCATACTTAGAATAGGTTAGTGCCATAATTTGGGTTGTATGAGAGTGGGTTGGGTCTGTGTCTTAAATTTCGATTGGAACGAACAATTATGCAAGGTTGGATTTAATGGGTTAAAACTAGACGATTGCAACGAATATTGCGTGACTAAAATGAAGCACAATATAGAGTATTTATGAGTTACACAAGGGTCAGAATGGTAGTCTGGCATGTCTAGGAAATGTGTACGAAATTTGTTTGCAGGTAATAGCTAGTATAGCGCTCCAACTATCGAAGCAACGGTAAGGTGTATTAATTAATATAATTATTGCACAATAATTCTAATTTACTGCATTCAACTCTAATTGTCACCAATTTAATCCTAGTCTCTCTATCTAAACTAAATAAACCTAAATTTGGTCGAGGGGGTTTACAAAGGTAGACTGCACTTTCAAATAAGCCATAATCCCTGCATCTTGCGGAAGTACTATCTCGATCCCCATCTCTTGATGGTCTTCTAAGATATGTCGCTGCGATGTCAACATGAATGTACTACCTCTCCTGCTTAGATCATCTGCTACTACATTCGTCTTTCTGGATGGTACTGGAGTTCCACGTCATAATCTTTCAATAATTTTAGCCACCTCCTCTACCTCATGTTCAGGTACTTCTGGGTGAATACATACTTTAAGCTCTTGTGATTTGTAAATATCTTTACCTGATCACCATACAAGTAGTGCCTCCACAGCTTAAGTGCAAATACTACCGCCGCCAACTCCAAATCGTGAGTCGGATATTTTTTCTCATGATCTCGAAGTTGTCGAGATGCATAAGTTATCACTCTTCTATGTTGCATCAATACACACCCTAGTCCCTTGTCGGATGCGTCATAATATACTGTAAACCCTCCGGAACCTAATGGAAGCGTAAGAATTGGTGCTGAAATCAATCCCTTTTTTAATTCTTCAAATGATGTTTGAAACTCTGCTTACCAATCGAACTTAGGCTTCTTGCACGTTAATCGAGTCAGCGGTGCTGAAATTCTTGCAAAATTTGTCAGGAACCTCCTGTAATATCCTGCCAATCCCAGAAAACTATGCACATCAGCTATTGTCTTAGGAACTGGCCAACTCTCTACGGCCTCAACCTTCTACGGATCTACTACCACTCCTACCCCCGAGATGATGTGAACTGTCATGCCCAGTCCCAAAAATACGTAGGACTAGGACACGTAAGCATGCCAGCCGTATGGATATGGCAACTCCAATATATAGAAACCAAAATCCACACGTACACTGTAATATGAATATCAATCCACCAGTGGTATAAACATATGTCACAAGTCACAGGATATAATCTAAATCTCATCCACGAAATCAAATATAAATAAATAACCAGTATCTATGAAACTAGATCTCAATGTAAGTATCTAAAGATGATAGTTGGATGGAAACAAATCCACTACCAACTTGAATAAAAAAGTACAACACAATAAGCACAATATAAGAATACTAGCTAACAATTACGGGCTCGAAGAGAAGACGTCCACGAAACATATATAACCATCCAAATCTGTGCTCCTGCAAATACTCAAGAACAGATACACCTGGCAGGGGACCAGGTCCTCAGAGGGACGTAACAAGATGCATAAAACACATGCCAATAAAGTACTGAAATGAATATCCAATAGGTCGCCTAACCATCTATGTGAATGCAGTTAAGAATAACTTTCCCCACAAGTGAGCTATCTGGCTGAAAACTGGGATTTGGCGTGGTTCCCTTTTGGGGATACAGGGGCCTAAAAAGGCACGTCGTCTTTTGAACGCCGGAGTCCCGCCTGATAATAATATAATATATAGTGGTTATCACCCGTATCTCCAGCGGAGAATCCGGGCACACAGGAGAAAAGTGCAAAGGAGCTCAAATGTGGTACTTGTTGTTCTCCCCACCCCATGCTCTAAGCATGTCACATCCATGACACAATTTGGTTCATAGCCTATTCTTAGTACCCTAGCCCAATCCTGGAACCAAACAAGGACAAGGATGGGACCACCGTACTATAATAGGCTATGTCCCTAGACCTCTAATAACTGCTAAGTCTACTAGCATGTAAAGTTTCTAACAGCAGTTATTCCTAATGCACGTCCCACACGTATCGATGATCAGTCAATACGTGCGTCCGTGATCTATATGAGACTCACAACTCGTGTAAAAATATGTGTCACAGTCAAATGAAACCTAATGATGCTACATGATAATGGGGTAGTCTCATAAACAAGGTCAATGCAAATACATAAATAAAAACATACCGCGACGATACCGTCGCGCATATTTTATATAAAAGTTAAAATATATGAACTAAAGATAGAAAATAAAGATGCATGCAATATATGGAATATGAATAACAGTACAATGGCAAGGTATACTTGCCTGGCAAGAAGCTGCAAAATGTAACGTCCAGATGTCCAAAACACAGGACCAGATGCTATGGCCTCAGAACAAATGTCTCGGGATGCTGAAATAGATATCACCAATATTCCCAGAATAAGCAAAATAGCTAGAAAGCACTTCCCTTTCGTCCAATTTGGACACAGGAGCAAAACGGTAATTTCGGGTAAAAGTGGGGTCCACGTATGGCCCACTTTGCACCGAAAAGCGTGCCAAGGGTAAAGGTCTCTAAATAGGACAAATTATAGGTCAAACAACTCTAAATGTCAATATGAACCCAACGGTATGTCCAAATGTGGATTCCGATGAGCCGAACACAATTTCGCCCAAAAAGTCGACTATAGGGCCCGCCAATTGATGACTTGGTCAACTGTCTCAGAATTGCGTAAAAATTGGGTCACAGGACCAGCGCATTACCACGAGTCTGGTGGCGCAAGTTTCGTCGCAATCTGAAGAGCGTGCAGAAAATGCGTGCGACTCCCACAAAAGTTGCGACACAGGGTGTGTCCGCGGATACGGGCTGATTTCGGCGCACACAAGCGTCCGAATCAGTTTTTGCGAATTTTTACGTGTCCAGTTACACTGTGCGCACTATTCAGTACACTTGGTACACGATAGGGCGGTCCCGTTTGGTGGGGCGCGCTCCGTTTCACAACTTTTGGAAATCTAGAAAAGTGGATTCGCGGGATTTTCCAACGAATTTAATTCTGTCTACAGCAGTTAATAATCTAGGGTTATTTAATAAAAATTAAACTAGGTCAAGTGGTCTACGTATACCGAAAAGAATTATTGAATTCGGATCTCTGTGGTGGGAGATATGAACTCGACAACCTGGGTGGTCACCGCAGTTTTTTGCGATCCCAGAATTCGGTCTGTTTACGCCAACTTTGGCGCTATTTTCGCCTAGGTTTTCGTGTTGTTCGAGGTCTACTAGCATACAGATATGGAAGATGGTTAAGCGAGGAGCATACCGGTGAAGACGGGGCGGCGTTTCATTGAGCGAGTCGACAGAAAACAACTCCGGAACACAGGTACATCCTGTGGGAATCTGCAGTGCGCGGGGTCGCGGTCGTCGGGATTTGTTTGGACGGCTTGGCGGGGTTCTCCGGCTGCGGTGATGGCGCTCTCTAGGTCTAGATAGGGAGAGGAGGGTTTGGATGATTAGGGTAGGGTTATATATATATATATATATATATATATATATATATATATATATATAGGAAAGGGGAAGGGTTGGGGTTTTACTTGGCGGCCATAGGGTGCGGGTGTGGGCTGTGTTGCATGGGAATAAGGGAATGGTTTGCTAAGTTGTTGGAATAGAAATTGGTTTGCTGAAGTAGAGTTTGCTTAAGTTGGAATAGGTTTGCTAATGTTTGCTAAGTTATTAGTAATATTATTATTATTAATTTATTATTATTTTCTTTTCTTTTCTTTTCCTTTTTCTTTTTAAATATATATATGCATATATATATATATATATATATATATATATATATATATATATATATATATATATACTCATAAGAAAATTTATAGATTATAATAATACACACTATTAAGCTAGCAACTGCTCAAGGGGTCTCCTACATGAAATAAATTCCAAAAAATTCCTAATGGTCCCATAAATCCTCTAAGTGCACCAACACCTAAAATAAAAATTATTAAAAATCTATTTTTCCTACTTAGCCACTAATTACTATAATTAAATTAATAATTAATAATTAATAATTAAAAGGGTATATATGATTTTTAGGAAGGGGGTTTTACATTCTATCCAACTTATAAAAATTTCGTCCTCGAAATTAAAATTAAGCCACGATAGAATGTCAATGATGGTATAAGATTTGCATTGTTTAAAATACAAGACTAGGTTTAAAGGGGTGGGCGATGTTGCTCGTTGCACATCCCAAAATAAAAAATTATGGAAAAATCCACATGAGCGAAAAATAGGTTTCTTCATGCGTCATGTCCAATGGTGTGGACACTAAAATGCTCTTTTGCATAAAGGCGTCTAACAATTGGAAAATTGCATAAAGATGAGAATTGGATGATGGGCACGTTTATGATAAGGGTGTGGAGTTTATAGGAAGGTAGTGACTAGTGAAGTGCTCCAATTATCTTAGCAATGGTAAGGTGTGCTAAGTGATACCATATTGTAAAACTAAATAAAAATACCTTGTTCTATTCCTAAGTAGATTCGAGCTAGCCTCAGTCTCACTATCTAAGTCAAGTAGGTCTAATTCTTAGGTGAGGGGGTTTTACAATCCCGCCAACTTAAACAATCTCGTCCTCAAATTAAAATAAGGCATAATTTATTAATCCTTCATGTACATAAGGCAAGTCAATCGCAATCTCCTTGCGATAATTAAAATTCTAATCATATCCATCGTAATCACTTCAAGGTTAAGATGATCACTGTTCCAATCAAAATTCAACCTATTGTTATCTCTTCTCACTTTTTTAAATTATCCACATCCAAATTTAAATTAAATCCATATAACATCTTCAAGATTTAAATATGCATATAAATTTACCTCACGATCTCCAACTATCATAATCTCCTCTAGAAGTAATTCGAGTCCAATATTATTCCTATTTTTACTTATAAATTTTTTGTATTCTTCAACTTTTTAAATTCCATTCACATCCTCAATATTTCAAATAGGTAGTCCAACCATCAAACTTTAATTCTTAATTTAAATTATCAAATAAAAAAAAATATAATTTAAATGCAGTCCACCAATGTTCAAGTCTGAAATTCTATATTTATCCTCCAAATTCAAATTGATGATTTTACCTTCAATATTCAAAAATTTAAATCATGTACTTAAGGTACAAATATTGGGTCCTCAATATCAAGATTTTTAAAATTTATTAATCCTCATCATCTTAGTCATTCTTCTAAAATTCTTAAATTAAAATGGCTTGAACCTCTCCCAATCTAATCTTACTCGATCACAATCTAAAAGAAATTCCTCTTGAGTTGACAATGCACTACTACCCAACTTAGAATTTACCCATCTATCACAGAAGGCTATATACTTGGAAAAAAAATATTCCTTAGTTTATTTACTCATGTCATTCAATCCTCAAACTTCAATGCCGATTATATCATATATGATATGTCCTTAATTACGAAAGAATAATCCTCAAGTATGTGATCGGCCTATGGGGTATATCTAGTACTCTCTGTGTATCAACTTATACCAAGCACGAGGTTCATCTTTCTGAAATAGGGAAAGACGGAAAACAATAAATAAGAGTTCAAGGGGCGGTGATAGAATACAAGTATGGGGATCAAGGTGTTTAAAAAAATTCAAATAGGAATTGTCAAGCAGTTGTGGATTGAAGTCCTATTTTGGTAATTCCTATTCACATGCTCGTATCAGTACAGTTATGTAACGGATACGATATGCTCAGACATATCTAGGGGCAAGTACATTCGTCTACTAATCACTATATATCTCAATCCACGCAAGGTAGTATTGTGAAGGGCGAACCAAAATGTACTAAGGTTGTCCATACCATAATACACTAATTCTGATTAGAAAATTATATCAGCAGGCATCCCTAATAATACATATCTCATGATCAAGCTCGATAAAAGAATAAGCTTGCAAAACTAGGCTATAATAGCAGCACAATTCGAGGTAGCACAGAAAATATAACGCTGGATTATAATGAGAGAAGTTACAAAATAATTCAAGTTCACAAACAAAACAAAAATAAGACTCTACAGTCTCTCTAGTTGTCATATTACTCTTTATTTAAGCCGCTAGTCGACCAAATAGGGGTACGGGTCTCTAATTTCTACAGTCTGAATAAACACTATCTTCTTATGCAAGTCTAAAGTTGTGTCATCCTATTTCACTTCATCAATGGGTCAATAGGGCTATGTGATACTATGTTGTGAGGTATACTATCCAACTTATAACAATGAACTAATACTGTATTGTTTTAAGGATACCGTAGAAGCAACTGTTAAGGTCTATGAGAAATGGTCTCGATACTTATTAGGGTATCCTCTTTCATTACATAGGTCATGGTTGTCTTAAGTCTTAATCATAGTGCTCATAGAGCAAGTGTCAATAGTAAGGATAGAAAGGTTAGTAGCCTCAAGGGGAGGGAATATAACTTGTATCGAGGTGAGGATATAAATTATGCTATTTAGCACTAAGGGATAATCATCGGGTCACAATCTACATGAATAACTCAAACTTATCAAACTCTAACTACCAAGCACCAAATTTTCAAATTCAAGACTACAACTATAATCCTAGCAAACTATGTGTCCTTAACAAAGAATAAAATTTTTTGATCTGCTATCAGAAGTGTCAGGTGGCACAAATTAAAAGATAAAGAAAAGAAGAACATAATTTAATCGTCGCGCAATAGCGAACGTTAAGGTCGTAGAGGATCAACATATAAAATTAAAATAGAGGGCTCTAGATAGCATCATGGTTTTCCAGGGGGATGGTATGCTAGTTGCTATGTTCGAGGTATGATCAAGAAAAATGGTTAATTATAATCCTCTAGGCTTCCTAAGGTGCTGTCTACTAATAATAAGACAATGATCTAAGTTTATAGTTCTCCAATACTATCTAACTATGAAGGTTAGGTTCAGTCCTAATATTCGACCTTGGATTTCTAGTGGTCCCTCAATACTAGGGTCAAACAATATGGTAAAACTTCTAGCTAACTCTAGTAGTGTCTATACTATTCTCAAGTCCTCATAATACATCAAGGGATAATGGTAAACCAATCTATAGAAAAGGAATTCTAGGGTTCCCTAGATATTCTAAACTTAGTGGTGTGTCAACACTCTAGTTGTACTCTCAATAGGAGTATTACCCTACTTATTATCTAACAACAGGGACTTCTATATTCTAGGAGAAGGCTATACTCAAGAAACTATTAGGGAAGCACATGAATCAAGCATGATACAATTATTCAAATAGAACAGATTGGAAGGAAGATAAGTCATAGTCAATAGTGGATGAGATCCTATACTCTAGTCCTATTTGCAGGCTTGCTCGGTACAGTAATATAACCGAAACAATATGCTCTCGACCTGCATGGACCACCACTAAAAATATGTCATGCCCCAGTCCCAAAAATACGTAGGACTAGGACACGTAAGCATGCCAGTCGCATGGATATGACAACTCCAATATATGGAAACCAAAATCCACATGTACGCGGTAATATGAATATCAATCCACCAATGGTATAAACATATGTCACAAGTCACAGGATATAATCTAAATCTTATCCACGAAATCAAATATAAATAAATAACCAGTATCTATGAAACTAGATCTCAATGTAAGTATCTAAAGATGATAGTTGGATGGAAACAAATCTACTACCAACTCGAATGGAAAAGTACAACACAATAAGCACAATATAAGAATACCAGCTAACAATCACGGGCTCGAAGAGATGACGTCCACGAAATATATATAACCATCAAAATCTGCGCTCCTACAAATACTCAAGAACAGATACACCTGGCAGGGGACCAGGTCCTCAGAGGGACGTAACAAGATACATAAAACACATGCCAATAAAGTACTAAAATGAATATCCAATAGGTCACCTAACCATCTATGTGAATGCAGTTAAGAACAACTTTTTCCACAAGTGGGCTATCTGGCTGAAAACTGGGATTTGGCGTGGTTCCCTTTTGGGGATCCAGGGGCCTAAAAAGGCACGTCATCTTTCGAACGTCGGAGGCCCGCTTGATAATAATATAATATATAGTGGTCATCACCATCCGTATCTCCAGCGGAGAATCCGGGCGCACAGGAGAAAAGTGCAAAGGAGCTCAAATACGGTACTTGTTGTTCTCCCCACCCCATACTCTAAGCATGTCACATCCATGACACAATTTGGTTCATAGCCTATTCTTAGTACCCTATCCCAATCTTGCAACCAAACAAGGAAAAGGATGAGACCACCGTACTACAATAGGCTATGTCCCTAGACCTCTAATAACTGCTAAGTCTACTAGCATGCAAAGTTTCTAACAGCAGTTAATCCTAACGCATGTCCCACACGTATCGATGATCAGTCAATACGTGCGTCTGTGATCTATATGAGACTCACAACTCGTGTTAAAATATGTGTCACAGTCAAATGAAACCTAATGATGCTACATGATAATGGGGTAGTCTCATAAACAAGGTCAATGTAAATACATAAATAAAAATATACCGCGACGACACCGTCGCACGTATTTTATATAACAGTTAAAATATATGAACTAAAGACAGAAAATAAAGATGCATACAATATATGAAATATGAATAACAGTACAATGGCAAGGTATACTTGCCTGACAAGAAGCTGCAAAATATAACATCCTGATGTCCAATACACAGGACCAGATGCTATGTTCTCAGAACAAATGTCTCCGGATGATGAAATAGATATCACCAACATTTCCAGAATAAGCAAAATAGCTAGAAACCACTTCCCTTTCGTCCAATTTGGACACAGGGGCAAAACGGTAATTTCGGGTAAAAGTGGGGTCCATGTGTGGCCCACTTTGCATCAAAAAGTATGCCAAGGGTAAAGGTCTCTAAATGGAACAAATTATAGGTCAAACAACTCTAAATGTCAATACGAACCCAACGGTATGTCCAAATGTGGATTCCCATGAGCCGAACACAATTTTGCCCAAAAAGTCTACTGTAGGGCCCGCCAATTGGCGACTTGGTCAACTATCTCAGAATTGCGTAAAAATTGGGTCATAGGACCAGCGCATTACCATGAGTCTAATGGCGCAAGTTTCGTCATAATCTGACGAGCGTGTAGAAAATGCACACGATATCCACAAAAGTTACGACACGGGGTATGTCCGCGGATACGGGCTGATTTTGGCGCGCACACGCGTCTTAATCAGTTTTTGCAAATTTTTACGTGTCCGATTATACTGCGCGCACCATTCAGTACACTTGGTACACGACGGGACGGTCCCGTTTGGCGGGGCGCGCTCCGTTTCACAACTTTTGGAAATCTGGAAAAGTGGGTTCGTGGGATTTTTCAACGAATTTAATTCTGTCTACAACAGTTAATAATCTAGGGTTATTTAACAGAAATTAAAGTAGGTCAAGTGGTCTATGTATACCAAAAAGAATCATCGAATTTGGATCTCTGTGGTGGGAGATACGAACTCGGCAACATGGGTGGTCACCGCAGTTTTCTACGATCCCAGAATTTGGTCTGTTTGTGCCAACTTTGGCGCTCTTTTCGCCTAGGGTTTCGTGTTGATCGAGATCTACTAGCACACAGATATGGAAGAGGGTTAAGGGATGAGCATACCGGTGAAGACGGGGCGGCGTTTCATTGAGCGAGTCGACGGGAAACAACTCCGGAACACAGGTACCTCCTGTGGGAATCTGCAGTGCGCGGGATCGCGGTCGTCGGGGTTCTCCGGCTGCGGTGGCGGCGCTCTCTCGGTCTAGATGGGAAGAGGAGGGTCTGGATGATTAGGTTAGGATTTTAGAGGAATAAATAAATAAATATATATATATATATATATATATACATATATAGGAAAGGGGAAGGGTTGGAGTTTTACTTGGCGGCCATGGGGTGCGGGTGTGGGCTGTGTTGCGTGGGAATAAGGGAATGGTTTGCTAATTTGTTAGAATAGGAATTGGTTTGCTGAAGTAGAGTTTGCTTAAGTTGGAATAGGTTTGCTAACGTTTGCTAAGTTATTAGTAATATTATTATTATTAGTTTATTATTATTTTCTTTTCTTTTCTTTTTTTCCTTTTTCTTTTTAAATATATATATGCATATATATATTTGTGTATATATATATATATATATATATATATATATATATATATATATATATATATATATATATTCATAAGAAAATTTATAGATTATAATAATGCACACTATTAAGCTAGCAACTGCTCAAGGGGTCTCCTACATGAAATAAATTCCGAAAAATTCCTAATGGTCCCATAAATCCTCTAAGTGCACCAACACCTAAAATAAAATTTATTAAAAATCTATTCTCCTACTTAGCCACTAATTACTATAATTAAATTAATAATTAATAATTAAAAGGGTTTTATGCGGTATTTAGGAAGGGGTTTTACATGAACCAAGAATAATATATGATCCAACCAAAACTCACACTTGATGAGCTTTGTGTATAACTGGTATTCCCTTAAAATCTGCATGACCTTCCGAAGATGCTCTTCGTGCTCCTCTTCACTACTGGAATAAACAAGAATGTCGTCTACGAAAACTATCATAAATTGATCTAGATACGGCATGAAGATGCGGTTTATCAGGTCCATAAATATTATTGGAGCATTAGTAAGTCTGAACGACATAACTAAGAATTTGTAATGCCCATATCATGACCTAAATGTTGTCTTGCGTATGTCTTGATCCCGAACTCTTACTTGATGATACCCTGATCGGAGATCCATATTGGAGAAAATCTTGGCCTTGCTCAATTGACCAAACAAATCATTGATTCTTGGTAATGGGTACTTGTTCTTCATTGTCACCGTGTTTAGTTGCCTGTAGTCGATACACAACTAGGATGACCCATCTTTCTTATTTACTAGAACCACTGGCGCTCCCCAAGATGATCCATTGTCCGTATAAACTTCTTTGCCTTTAATTCTTCTACGTGTTGGTACAGCTTGTCTAGCTCTGCTTGTGCCATTTGGTATACTCTGCTCTGGGAATTAGCTCTATGCAAAACTCTATATCCCTTACTGGTGGTGTCACGACCCCTACCCTGGATTTGGGCATGAGTCATGAGTACATCCAGCCTACGCCGCAGTATCGGCGGTAGAACGTTGTATAATAAGCCACAAGTATAATCTATAACTCACAATATATATACATCTCCACACTATACTCAATCACAGGCACGAGTTTAAATGAATACACCAAGATAATAATGAAATAATAGTCTCGATGCGGGTCCAAGGAGTCTCCCCAAATGCTAAATATCCAAAGTACAATATTCAAAATACTTTAGAAAAATTATCGGAGAACAATCCGGTCCAAAATAACTAACAAAACCAACTACTCAACTAAACTACTCCATCACAGACGGTATCTGAGCTGCTAACTCTCCCTGATCCTCCGGAAGGACAAGATCAGGCTCTATTATGTCACTAGCATACGGTCCATAATATGTAAGGATTGCATCCTCATCGTAGTCACCTAAAATATGGTTGTGTAGTTAGGAAGGGAACGAGTACATCACAACAAAAATAGTTCCAACATATGGTAGAAGCTATAAGACAATAAATAGTAAAGAATATATGATAGCAACAAAACTGAAATCACAATAAGGCAACTAGAATAACTAAATGCTAAAGTCCTATTATGGCAAAGATATAGTACAATATATCCAAGAAATAAAGGAAATAATTATAATGTATGAAAGAACAGATAGGAACAACTACTCTATGTGATTTAAAATACCTTGTTGACATGTGAACGGCTAAGGGATAAAATCTGGCAAATCACACATGTCGTGCATGGCTGCTATTATTCCAATAAGACCATGATATGGAAATGGTAGTCCACACGTCTAGTAAGTATTTCTCCTCCCCACGAGTACAACATGGATTCTGAACCAGTCACGAAGAAATAACAATAATCCAGAACAATCACGTATCTCATAATAAGAATCCATCATACTAATCCGTGTAACAAGTGTCAAGAATCAAATAATCAATACTAAGCATGCATTATAGAGACTATCAAGCACTGAAAGTAATAACAGAAATATACTCGTTTGTGGTCCTTAGTTGTGGTTAGATCAGGTCCCAATTCAGAGTCCAAATCCTACGTATGATATGTTACCATGTCAAAAGATAAGTTATTTTAATTTATTTAATTTTGAAATAATTATTCTAAAATCCTATTTTAATCTTATTATTCTGATTTTTAGGTTAATTCCTAAATTTTGTCCAAAGAAACTAAATTTTATCAACTCGAGACTCATGGCACATAAATCAAGGCGATCTGTTGACCAAAAATTCTACCGATACAAACTTGACTTTCATGCATAATTTTTTATAGATTTTAGTTTCACTAATATGCTGGAATTTATGGCTCTTCCAATTTAAATTTGTTTGGAAATTATTGCGCATACCAAAATCGTATTGTGCAACGGTATTTGATTGCTAACCTAGAAGTTCTACAGAACTAATAGTACAGAAATATTTTGGATTAAATTCTAGGAAAAACATATGTCAATGATCTCGATATTAGCTTTTTGAAACTTCAAACGGTTTTTGATTTTGATTTTTTGTTCTCCCGATAACGCGAAAATACCAAGACGCATCTATTTTCGGAAATGCTGTGCTCTACGAATTTTTCAGAATTTAATATTCAGAATTCGTGAAACAACTTACATATTCAGAAATATGTAGTTGTCTATCTAGGTCAATCGATCTACTTCCACATAGCCCTGAGGCTGTGTCTCGATCTCCTTCTATTCTATAAAAAGGCGAACATCTCATCTAGGCCCGGTCGCCTTTCTATGAAGGCGAGTTGATAACTCAGATAGAGAGAATTTTCTCTACATTTCTCTGGAGCTATGACAATCTCACTAAATATCACTGGCTACACATATCTGCCTCTGGTGATGGGACAGATGGATCGAATGCAGCATAGGGGTAAATGGCAGCTGGTGGGGATTAATATCAAAATCACGTCTTTATCTTTTCTCCTAGGAGTCGCTAACCTCAATACGGTTCTAACACAAGAATTGGGCTACGTTTGGAGTCCGGAGCTATGAGTAATTGCTTTTGGAAGATGAAGGAACCCTATATGACAACTCCTCAAAATTGGCTAAAAGAAAAACCCTAGAAATTATAACCAGAATACTATATATACAGAGGAGAGAGAACGAGTCGCGGCTCAGAGTGTGCCATATGGCATCCATCCATGCACTCCCACTCGGATCGAACGGCCAGGGTTTAGCCCGGCTTGGCTCGGTTGAGTCCGAGTCGAATTCGGACTCGTCTCAGCTCGAGGTCGGCTTAGTGACCCGGTTTGACTCACACTCATCCCCTTCTCTCACTGACCGCTGGGCCCCGGCCTTACCAGAGCGCGAAGAGGGACCGGACCCATCAGAGATTAAGGTTTAGTCAGCTCAGTAGTTCCAGCCTCCGCCACGGTGCCTGGCATAGCCGGTGGAGAGTTCGCTCGGTCTGGGTCGCTGTGGCTGACATGCGGGCCAGGCTGGCTGCTGACTGGGTAGGTTGGTTTTATTAGGGTTTTTTCTGAAAAGTAGTTTTTAATTCAGTTTTGCATAATTAACTCAAAATAAATGTTAAAAATAATCATAAAATTCTTAGAAATTTCTACAAAATATATTTGATTATTTAGAAACTAAACTAAAAGCTTGGGATATTTTTAATTATGTTTGACCCTAACATAATTCTTGAAAGTCCTAGAAAATTAGTGTTAGTAGTTTTTAATTAACCAACCATTGTAAAAAATTCCAATAGCCTCAAATTAACCTAATAACAATATTTAAGTTAAAATTTTAAGATACAGGGGTTACAAGTTTACCCTCGTAAAAAAAATTTGTTCTCAAAATTTAAGGCAGAACAATACGAGAAGAAAAATTA
Source organism: Iris macrosiphon (assembly GCA_036927795.1). Lineage (NCBI taxonomy): Eukaryota > Viridiplantae > Streptophyta > Magnoliopsida > Asparagales > Iridaceae > Iris > Iris macrosiphon. Next base: position 113,915,443 of record JAYESA010000012.1, on the reverse strand, counting down.
CCTCATGGTGCAAAAAGATAGGGATAACGCTCTCGCATCTCATCTTCCCGCTCCCAAGTGGATTCGCGGGGAGAGTGATTCCTCCAAGAGACGCAAACCAAGAGAATTACTTGGTTACGAAGCACTTTCTCCCTCCGGTATAGGATCTCCATAGGCCGCTCCGGATAACTGAGGCTTGGTCCAAACTCAAGCTCCGAATGATCTATTACATGGCTAGGATCTACCATGTATCGCCTCAGCTGGGACACATGGAACACGTTGTGTACTCCTTCCAATGTAGGCGGTAATGCTAGTCGATAGGCTACTGCCCCAACTTCACCAGAATATTGAAAGGCCCGATGAATCTTGGACTAAGTTTTCTACCTCTACCGAAATGAATCTTACCACGTGTCGAAGAGATCCTCAAGAACACAAAGTCGCCAACCTATGCCAAAGCAGGAAATTAACACATAATCTAAGAATGTAATTGATATTTAAATAAATAAATTGATACCTCAAACTCTAGCGGTCTCTTGTGGCTATCGGCCCACTGCTTCTGTCTGTCCTGAGCCACACGAAGTCTCTCTCTAATCTGCTTTACTTTTTCTGCAGCACCAACTACCATCTCTGGTCCCAAAAGTACTCTCTCTCCTATATCGTCCCAAGATAATGGAGTCCTGCATCTTCTACCATACAAAGCCTCGAAAGGAGACATCTCGATACTAGCCTGATAGCTATTGTTGTATACAAACTCTATCAGGTGAAGATAATCCTCCCACGAGCCACCAAAATCTAGTACACATGTCCGAAGTATATCCTCGAGCATCTGAATAGTCCTCTCTAACTGTCCATCTATCTGAGGGTGGTAAGCAGTGCTAAATTTGAGTTGGGTACCCAAGCTAGCTTACAAACCCCTTCAAAAGTGGGCAAAAAGTGGGCTAATTTGGTCAGCCTGTCAACAATCACCCAAATTGTGTCCTTTCTTTCTGGAGTGCGTGGAAGTCCGGAAACAAAATCCATCGTGATATGTTCCCATTTCCACTTAAGAATCGGTAGTGGCTGTAGAAATCCTCCTGGTCTCTGCCTCTCGGCTTTGACCTACTGGCACACTAAACATCTGGGGACAAAACATGCTACCTCTCGGTTCATCCCATACCACCACACGTGTTCCCTCAGGTCCTTATACATCTTGTTATCTCTCAGATGTATAAAATACTGGAAATGATGAGCCTCCTGCAGGTCCCCACTAGGCACACATAACCTAGTCCCATGCCTTAGTGAACTATCCTCAACAATAGAGAAGTCATTCATCAATCATGCGTGCACCTGAGCTCTGAGGCTTCGTAGACCCTCATCCTGGTACTGTGTCTCTCGAATCTTCTCCATCAACCCTGACTGAATCTGCATGCTTATCATCTACGTCTCTATTGCTGAAAAAATAACCTTGATGCCCAGGCTATCCAAGTCTACTAATAAGTGGTAACCCGTTGTCAATTACATCGCTACTGGATATATGTTCAAGGCATCGACAACTACGTTAGCCTTCCCTAGATGATACTATAGTGAAATATCAAAATCCTTCATCAGTTTTAGCCACCTGCGATGTCTCATATTTAGCTCTGCCTGCGTAAAAATGTACTTCAAGCTCTTATGGTCAGTGTATATTTTCGTACGCTATCCGTAAAGATAATGTCTCCACAGTGGGATAGTTTCTCTCATTTGGCCGTAACTATCTAGAAGCATATGCTACCACCTTCTTGTTCTTCTCTAGAACACATCCCAAGCCCTTTTCCGAAGCATCGCTATAAATGACAAATCCACCCGTCCCCGATGGTACCGTCAAAATAGGCATTGTGGTCAACCACTTCTTTAGCTTATTAAATGCATCCTGACATCCTTCGATCCACACGAACTGCACATCCTTCCAAGTGAGTCTAGTCAATGGCTCTATGATCCGAGAAAAATCTTCCACAAATTTTTTGTAATACCCAGTCAATCCTAAGAAGCTTCTAATCTCTGCAACAGAACTCGGAGTGGTCCAAAACTCTACAGCAGCAATCTTCTTTGTATCCACCGATATCCTGTCTTCAGTCACCACATGCCTAAGAAACTCAACCTTATCCAGGAAGAACTCATATTTTGAGAGTTTTTCATAGAGCTTCTCCTTCCGAAGGGTCTCTAGCACAATCCTTAGATACTTCGCATGCTCTTCCGGTGTCTTCGAATAGAGAAGGTATCATCTATGAATACTACTACGAACTTGTCAAGGTACTAGTGGAATACCTTGTTCATCAAGTTTATAAAGACTGTTGGGGAATTAGTCAACCCAAATGGCATCACCATAAACTCATATTGGCCATATCTTGTCTGAAATATAGTTTTCGGAATATCTTCCTTCTTCACCTTCAACTGATGATAGCCAGACCTCAAATCAATCTTCAAAAAAAATCTCGCACCGCTCAACTGATCCAAAAATTGTCTATCCATGGTAGTGGATATTTATTTTTGATGGTGAGGTTGTTCAGAGCCCTGTAAACAATGCACATTCGTACAAACCCATCTTTCTTTGGTACAAATATGACCGGGGCTCCCCAAGGCGAGGAACTCGATCTAGTAAAACCCTTGTCTAGCAATTCATCAACCTGCTTCTTCAGTTTTGCCAGCTCATTGTTGTTGATCCTGTAGATCTGTTGCGACATCGGCTCTGCCCCAGGCACTAAGTTAATAGAAAATTTAAGGTCTCTGTCTGGTGGAAATCTTGGTAGCTCCTCAGGAAATACGTCTAGAAACTCTATAATAATAGGGTGTGGCAAGTCCTTCTCTACTACCATGGTTCCACAAATAACTTCATCACTCTGCTCAACTTCTTCCCTAACAAACTCAAATTCTTGCTCTCCTGGAGGGCAGAACAGTACACGTCCTCCACGACAGTCTATGCTAGCATGGTGAATACTCAACCAATCCATTCCAAGGACAATATCAAAACTCGGAAGTGGCATTACGAGTAAGCTAGCATCCAAATTATGGCCTCCCAAAGTAATATGATGTCCCTTGCAAGTATCACTGACTAGGATAGTACCTCCACCAGTCGTGATCTTGTAACTCCTACTCAAGGGTTATGTTACTAAACTATGCTTAAGCACAGGATACAGATCTGAAGCTATGCGATGCACCAGAATCAAATAAGGCAATAACAGGAATAGAATCGAGAAGAATAGAACCTGCTATCACTTTACCAGTTGGCTCAGCTTCCTCTATGGTCATGGAAAAAGCTCTGCCTATGGAGATACTCCCCTTTGCTGGTACTGGGAAAACTGTTGTTGTTGCGTAGGAAGTGGGGGTCCTCTTGGCTGCGAGGCCACTGGTGGTCCAACTGGTCCTCTCTGGGCTGAGGATCCTCCTATAGGATGTGTGGTAGGACACTCTCTCATCTGATGCGTAGGTAATCCAAAGTATAAGCACACGCCTAATCTCTTTCGATAGATCTCCCATGAATGCCCTAGCTTCTTACAATAGTTGCATAGGGGTGCTTGTTGCACTTGTCTATGTGGCTGCTACAACACTTGCTGAGCTGGGGCTCTGACTGGGGCACAATACTGTTGTTGTTGTTGTTATTGTTGAAAGGTCCTTGGCTAAAACTGTGGATGCTTTTCCTGCCCCTGACTACTATCACCGCCGATAGCATCCCTGCTCCTCTTGTTCGAAGACTCATATCCACCTTGACCCTTTGAGCCTCTGCCAATATGTCAGCAAAAGTCGTATAAGACAAATAAATGTGGACCTTGACCTCTTGGTTCAAACCCTCTCTGAATCGTCTAGCTCTATCCTCCGGGTCCCTCACCATATACTCTGCGAATCGGCTCAGCCTGTCGAATTCTGCAACATACTCATCCACGGTCATCCCGTTCTGCTCCAAGTTCTGGAATTGTTTCTCCATAACCCCTTTGGCTACTATAGGAAAGAATTTTCTCTTAAAGAGGTCCTTGAACTGCTCCCAAGTTAGGTTAGGATCTGCAATCCTAGGCTCATTTCTGAACAAAGTATGAGCAATGTCATGAAGCTGTAAGCCAACAGCCTCAATCTTTAGGTCCTCGAAAAGCCAGGAAACTCTCATGATCCGCTCGATATCCTCGACCCACTCATCAGCGTAGAGGATTCCCTCTATCCCCTTGAACTTCCGAGGCTCCATCTTCTTGAAGTCCTAGATGTTACCCACCTTCGGTTGAGCGGCCTGCTGTTGTGGTTGCTGGGCAACCCTTTCCATGGTTGCTAGGGCAACCTGTTGGGCATTTTTATTCCTGACCTTAGCATTTCTGTCTGCTGCCTCTGGGCCTCTGCCTGAGCTTTTGAGCCTCCATAATGCTTCTGAAGAGCTCGTGTAATGGCTGAGGAGGAGGAGGAGGAGGACTCCCCGATCCAGCTGATGAGGCCTTCTGCGATACGGATGGTGTGAGGAAAGCACCATTGGCTCTGGAACCGCGCGCTCTAGTCTTGGGTGGTATTTTGAAAGGTTGAAAACAATAAAAATTTAATTGATATGGCAAAAGACAAGGAAGTATTCAATAAGGACAATCAACTATGAAAGGGGTCTGATTGCTTGTAAGGAATTAATAAGGGTTAGCAAGTTGAGTATATGGGATACCTAGTTGTGATTAAGTATTTTTTTATTCCTAGTATGTATATCCTATAGCAGGCTTGCAGTCGTACATCTAACTTGAGTACCACTACGAGTTCATAACCTTGTGCAAAATTAGACCTGTATGGGCCACCATAAAAATATGTCACGACCCGCACCCTGGATTTGGGCATGAGTCATGAGTACGTCCAGCCTACGCTGCTGTATCGGCGGTAGAATGCTGTACAATCAGCACAAGTATAATATATAATTCACAACATATATACATATCTACACTATACTCAACCATAGGCACTAGTTTAAATGAATACACCAAGATAATAATGAAATAATAGTCTCTATGCGGGTCCAAGGAGTCTCCCCAAATGCTAAATATCCAAAGTACAATATTCAAAATACTTTAAAAAAATCGAAGAATAATCCGGTCCAAAATAACTAACAAAACTAACTACTCTACTAAACTACTCCATTACAGACGGTATCTGAGCTGCTAACTCTCCCTGATCCTTCAGAAGGGCAAGATCAGGCTCTATTATGTCACTAGCATACGGTCCATAATGTGTAGGGATTGTATCCTCATCGTAGTTACCTAAAATATGGTTATCTAGTCAAGAAGAGAACGAGTACATCACAGTGCAAATAGTTCCAACACATGGTAGAAGTTATAAGACAATAAATAGTAAAGAATATATGATAACAACCATAAATAGTAAAGAATATATGTTACCATGTCAAGAGATAAGTTATTTTAATTTATTTAATTCTGGAATAATTATTCTAAACTATTTTAATCTTATTATTATGATTTTTAGGTTAATTCCTAAATTTTGTCCAAAGAAACTGAATTTTATCTACTCGAGACTCATGGCACGCAAATCGAGATGATATGTTGACCAAAAATTCAACCGATACAAACTCGACTTTTATGCAAGATTTTCTGTAGATTTTAGCGTCACCAATATGCTAGAATTTATGACTCATTCGAATTCAAATTCGTTTGAAAATTATTGCACATACCAAAATCGTATTATGCGACGGTGGTTAATTGCTAACCTAAAAGTTCTACAGAATTAACAGTACAAAAATATTTCGGGTTAAATTCTTAGAAAAACATATTTCAATGATCTATATTAGCTTTCCAAAACTTCAAACGGTTCATGATTCTGATTCCTAGTTCTCCTGGAATCGCAAAAACACCGAGACGCATCTATTTTCGGACATGTTGTGCCCTACGAATTTTTCAGAATTTAATATTTAGACTTTCGTAAACAACTTATATATTCATAAAAATAACCTCAATATGGTTCTAACTCAAGAAACTAGGCCGCGTTTGGAGTCCGGAACTATGAGTAACTTCTTCTGGAAAATGAAGGAACCCTATATGACAACTCCTCAAAATAAGCTAAAAGAAAAACCCTAGAAATTATAACCAGAATACTATATATATAGAGGAGAGAGAATGAGCCGCGGCTTGGAGTGTGCCATGTAGCATTCATCCACGCACTCCCACTCAGATCAAACGGTCAGGGTTCAGCCCGGCTTGGCTCGGCTGAATCCGAGTCGAATTCAAACTCGGCTCAGCTCGAGGTCGGCTTGGTGACCCGGCTCGACTCACACTCACCCCTCCTTCTCTCACTGACCGTTGGGCCCCGCTGTCTGGGCCGCTGTGGCTGACACGCTGGCCAGGCTAGCTACTGACTAGGTAGGTTGGTTTTATTAAATTTTTTTTGAAAATTAGTTTTTAATTCAGTTTTGCATAATTAACTCAAAATAAATGCTAAAAATAATCAGAAAATTCTCAAAAAATTCTAGAAAATATATTTGATTATTTAGAACCTAAAGTAAAAGTTTAGGATATTTTTGATTATATTTTTCCCTAAAGTAAATTCTTGAAAGTTCTAGAAAATTAGTGTTAGTCGTTTTTAATTAACCAAACATTGTGAAAAAATTCCAATAGCCCCAAATTAACCTAATAACAATATTTAAGCTAGAATTTAGGATACAGGGGTTACATGTGGTAACCCTGGAAGTTCTTCTAGGAATACATCTAGGAACTCGTTGACTATTTTAAAAAGTTGTTCTTCTGTTATTGTTGCCGCTGCGATCCTCTCTTCATGCTAATCTCCTACAGATCTCTCAAAGACAAAGTATCCCATACCTAGGATGCTAAATAATACCCTACCCTTATGGAAATCTATCATAGCATGACTGTCTCTCAGCCATTCCATGCCTAAGATAACATTAAAGTTACCTATAGGGAACTAGATCAACCATGCTGGTAGTGAACGCCCACACACTATGACCGGACATGTTATATATACTCTACTAACTCCTACGAGCCTATTACCAGTGAGTATATTCAACCTCTCTAGCAATGCCTCAAACTCTAATCCAATGCATATCGCAAATCATGTAGATATAAATGAATAAGATGCACCGAAATCAAATAATGCTACAGAAGGAAAAAATACGACAGAGATATTTTCTGCCACCACGTTGCCTGATGCCAAAGTCATCACCAGAGATAAAGTAAAAGCTTGCCCTTGGCCCTGCTGCGCTCCTCGTTGTTGCCTCTCTTGGACATGATGTTTGTGGTCTCTGTTGACCATGCTGCTGATTCTGCTGCTGTTGGTACATCTGAGATCAGCGTCGGTAACAGATGCTGAGCTAATGGCCTTACTGCTATCTCTAGCCCTCTCTGTCAGGATGCCCCTGGTGATAACAATGATGGTAACTATTGGACTGGCCCTCCTAGCCTCTACATCATCGGACAATTGGCAATCCAGTGATCTGGACTACCACACCTCATACATAATCCATTGGCTACCCTATACACATCTCTAGTGTGGCCTCCCTTGCCACAATAAGTACAACCTACTGATGCTTCCTGGCTCTATTGTTGTCGCCTCGGCAGCTACCGAGCTGGTACTATTACCGTCGAAACTGTCTCCCTCCTCGGCGCTGAATCATGGATGTGAATGTCAAGTGATGGTATAGTCGTTCGGGGTACTCCTCCACCTTATCCTCCACTCTGAGCATGAGACCTCCTCTGGCCTCCTATCCTCGCTGACAACCTCTGTATGGTAAGCTCGTGCCTTCGGGCTGCTATCAATACTTCTTCATAAGTCAGGTAGCCATCTCCCTCTAACAGTTATAAAATCTCTAGATGAAGTCCTTGCTGGATCCTCATCGCTCTGTCTGGTTCCGTAGCCACAATTGTCGAAGAAAATCTACTAAGCCTGTAAAACTCGGCTGCATATCCGTCTACAGTCCTACCGGCCTGCTTGAGACCGATAAACCTCTATTGGAGCTCATATTGCAGTACGACTCCAAAATACTTAGCCCTGAACCAATTTTTGAAACTATCACAAGAGATAGGATGCCTCAAGCCAGCCTCCACTGACGTCCACCAGTCACGGCCAAGGTCTTGAAGCGGCAGTCCGACCTAGTCAACTTGTTCATCCGCCGGGACCTTCACCGCTGCCAGAATAACCTCAATGCATCTGCAGTAATGGCGTCCTTCGTGCCATCGAAGTATCTCGGGTTAAGTCAAAAAAATCTAACAGACGCTCCCAAATCAGTCCTCCTGCCTCTTTTTAGAGCCATCTACAAACCCTGACTTAACAAGACATTTTGTTCTTATTGTTGAAACTGTTGATGTTGTTGTACCGCCATCTGGTGCTGCTATATAGCCATCATTCCCCGAAGGATCTCTAATAATGCCAGGGTGTCAAGTGCCACTGGCACTGCCGCTACTACTGGGGGCACGGAGATCTCAGGGTTTGGTTCATCAACATGTCTAACTTCTGGTTCCGTTGTGCTAGCTTGCTCAACTACTGGCTCTATTAGGATCTGACTCTGAGTAGGTGCTACTTCCCATTGTTGCCCAGAAGAATTTTATCTTACCATGCCTGATGATCCAGTAACTAAAGAAGCCCTAAAGGAAAGGACAAGAAACATCAACAACAAGACGGGAAGAATCAAGTAGGCAAGCAGTTTTAATAGTTCAAGCATTGGTATCGAGGAAGGTGAAGCAAGATATCAAAGAGGACATGTTTGATTGAGACTCCTATGACCATAACACCCCATAATTCTAAAAATACAGACCTGCATGGGCCACCATTAAAAACTTGTCATGCCCTAGTACCGAAATACGGAGATGGACATGGCCAGCTACCCCGTACAAGGTACTATACATTGTACGGTGATCACGACTGTACAAGAAAAGGGGGTGCATACTACAAGCAAGTATCTTAGGGTCACATGAATATCTATTGTCTCAAACATTCAAGTAAGGACAGTAAACATAGAAGATATATGACAAGGAAGTAAGGCATCCCAAATGTCCTGCCAAAATATTCTGGAAACCAGCTGTACAAAATGAGAAGCTGGCGGAGTAGCAAAAGTATATGACCATGATCAGCTGCAGTTTGATTAATTACAATCAAGTAAGAAAACTAAATGTTTACATTTACGGCTAACAAGTGCACATAGCGCTGCATAGGATCAGGGGAGCATAGAGTCAGTGTTGCATGGGCTTAGTGTCGCATATGATAGGGCAAAGTCCACTCATTGGGACAAGTATCAAGTGACGTGCATTAAAATTAGAGAAGTTACTGAAGTGATGGATGTGACAAGCCATAAAGTGTGTCAGAAAGAAAAGACAAAATTATAGAAGTTTATGCAAGGGCAAAAAAGAGTTATACGTCCAAAAAAGAAGAGGCGCATGGGGTCAGGCCATATAAGTATGTTGGCCGCATGCTCTACTTGCCGCATAGATGACTCTTGGACTTAGCGAATTTCTCATTCGTTCAGTAAGTAAAACACAAAGAGTTCAAGGACTTAGCTCCAGAATACTTTGTGTAATAATCAGTCATGCCTCTAACAAGATGGACGCATGCTGATTAGCTATACGACAAAGAGTCCAGGTCGTATGAAGGTTGGGCCTAATGGAATCCTCGGCTGTATAGAATGTTGGCCGCATGAGAACTTCGTCTTCTCCAGACAGCAAGTTCAGCCATGGCAAAAACTCCAAACCCAAAATTTTATTTTCTCCATAAAAATCTCATTTTAACTCCAAATTATGTAAACCAAAAGCCAAAACGTCTAAAATGGAATGCTCTATCAACCACAAAAAGCTAGTTTTCTAAAATACCATATTTTAATATATCAAAATCAAGAAAAAAATTTGGAACCCATGAAAATCCTTAACTAAAATGTAGATCTACTAAATTTTATCCATCAATACCGAAAACTCCAAATATTAAAAGTGCTTAGAATCATAATGCACACATATTAGACTAATAAAATGCAAGGAAAATACAGGACTAAAATCTAGGGATTTCTCCATATCATGCAAGGTGTAATTGCCTAAATTGAAAGGAGAAAAATGGGAGAATGAGGGAAGAGAGAGAAAGAAGTTAGCTTATATAGGTAGGATTTGAGGTTTAGACCCCAACCCAACAATTAAACCATGAGTCTGATTAAACCAAAGAATGGGTCTAGTCTCTATGACATGTAACCTAATTAACATGCAAGCAATAAATAACATAAGTAGGAAAAGAATACGTTCCAAATACATATATCGAAAATGGGAAGTGACAAATAGGTGTTTGTAGGAATGCTTCTTTAGTGATTTTAGACTAAGGTTCATGATTTGAGAGGGTATATGTATCCACAAATGGATATAGTGAGTCTGTATCATGATACACCATGATACGGTGGGTGAGATTTGGGTATTTTAATGTATTTGGAGTTCTAGCATGTCAATTTCCTCATATTACATTAGAATAGTTTCTATTTATGTTATTTATATTGTATTAAATATTTTGGGAATGTTTCATATTAATTGAGGGTTAGTATCATGATGGATTGATATTAGAAGTAGATATCTGGTCTGTTGGTTCGGTTATACAGAGAGCTTGAGGGGGGTTGCATGTTGTGCACATTTGTGCATAGCAAGGTGGGGCTCAGGTTGCTTCGTGTGCTGCACTGTTGTAGTTTATGGGAGATATACAACTACTGCATTAGTTGTAACTGCAGTTCATAGCAGCAATATAGAGGTTGGAGCTTGAGGGGGGAAGCTCGAGAGTTACCTGAGAGCTTGAGTGCAAGGCTTGTGTAGTAATTTATTGGCCATGGAGGAGTATGCAAGTGTCTTCAGCATTTAGGATGGAGGGGATTATAGAGCAGCAGTTGGGGTGTACCACTTGCTGAGTACTACAGGTACAAGAGAAGGAAGGTTTTTGTGCTACTAGGAAAATGTTCTGAAACATGCAGTTTTTGGGAGTTGAGGGAAGCATGGAGCAACTGCTAATGCATGAGAGAGTAACTTAGTATTCAGTCCAAACTTTTGGAGAGTGAATGACTGTGGGTAATGCCCGGGGTTGAGCACATCTAGGCTAGTGAAGATAGTGTGGTATCAGTTGACTAATGTATATGTATCACAAGATGGGTATAGAGTAAGGTATAAACTGGTGTTGTATGTGTATATGATAGTGGAGTGAATTGGGAATATCAAGTGCGGTTAAGAGTGATGTACCAGTGTAAGTAATTCAATTAACTAGTAGAGATAAGTGTATCCATGGGATTTTATATGCTCAGATGTGTGAGGATGCTAGGATTTGTCTTGTGTGTGTGTGTGTGTGTGTGTGTGTATGTGGTTTGAGAGAGGGAACACTTGGGTGTTTAGTTGTGTGCTTGTGCCTGTGAGGGTGTTGAGAGTGTGCCAGGGAACTAGGTGTGTTGTTGGTGTGTGTGGTGGTGGCAGTGCTACCTGGGAACAGCAGTTCATTGGGGGATCTGATACTTAATATCGTGATAAGGGGAACATGCAAGCAGTGAGGTATTGAAAAGGGGGCCTTATATTAGTATTGTAGTGTTTAGCAAATGCATTAGCATTATGGGGAGATTAGGGACTGTTGTGCAAACCAGGGTCTAGGTTGCTTCATATAAGGATGAGGGAATAGGCAGGCATTGGAGTTAAAGAGTGCAAAGGCAATAGAGACCAGTGAGGTTAAGAGTGTTTGAGGGTTAGTGTGGGAGTATTCAAGTAGACTAGTGTAATGTGAGTGAAGGTGAGCTATGTGTCAAGTGAGTGTTAGTTTAATATTTGAGTGAGGATATCTTAGTATCCTAGTATCAATAAGATACGTGAGGGTTGAGTGTTCTAGAATATAAGTATAAGGGTAATGAGAGATGAGTTGGTATCAAGATACCAATTATCATGGGTAGTATAATTGTGGAATCAATGTGAGGGTGAAGTATCGAGTGTTAAGTGTTAGAAATATACTTGAGTTGTACCATGGTACACATGTACCAAAGGGTTGGTCAGGGTAATAAGCTAAGTGTAAGTTAGATATTGGGTAAGTACCAAGGTATTTGGTATTACCTTGAGGTTGAGTCTAGGAAAATGAGTATTGAGTTAAATTATTAAGTGAAACTAAGGTAAGGGCTATATATCAAGTGTTAGACTAAGTTATTGTATATATATTGATGTCATGGAGTCTATAGTTTATATATATGAGACTTAGTATCTATATTAGCTAGTATAGCCTAGAAACCTAGATTAGCAAGGTATTGACCTATAATACCTAGAGTTGACTAGTCAAGCTATGTCGGCCAACCAAGTAGCTAATTTGGAACTCAAATTAGTTAATTGACCTAGTTTACTAGTATGCCTAGATTTGACCTAGAAACTATAGTGTAACTCATTTAAGCATGTTTATTATTCCAATAGGTCAGTGTGATACCAGTTCAGACATCGATTTATATTATTTTCTCAGGACCACAGGCGAGTACATCTCTCTGTTAGTTTTTATTTCATGATAGTGTATATATCACATGTTCTAGAACTGTATACTTGATTCTGACATATTGTTACATGGACTGGTACTATATGAATCCTTTTAGGAGATGTTATATCTTATCGTGTGCATCAGGTACTTCTTACACATGTATCTTATCGTGTGCATTGGGTATTTCTTGTGCTTGTATCTATTCATGGGCCCCGTGTGCTCATGCCATATTTGTGTGCTTCGTATGCTCACACTATATTTGTGTTCTTCGTGTGCTTATATCATATTCGTGTGCGATATATGTCGTGATCGGATCCATGAGTATTAGTTAGGGAGGGGAAGTGGAAGTTGGTTATGTGATCAAGCCCTAACTCTCTCATGTGCATATCGATTATATACCTCACGTATAATCGAGTTACCTTAGTTTACTCGTGTGTAATCTAAGTCGATCACATAACAAACTTGTACTCTAAAGCACTTAGTTAGTATTCTAGTGTCTTATTGTACTTATTCGCTTGTCTAGTTATATTTATATTTTCTAGTTACTAGTTTATCTTGTATTCTTTTCTATTACTTGTCATATATTCTCTACCATGTATTTGAAATTATTTTTAGAGTTTTGTACTTTGCTCCTTTCCTGACTGGATATATTTTTTAAATGACTATTTAGAGAATTGGTGTCCCACTTATTATGGGCCGTAGGATGGCGAGCCATCTGAGGTTGCTCCCTTAGAGTAGAAGGATATAGTACCAGCCACTGAGGAGACTTAGCTATTTTTATTATTATATTGTGCATGTCTCAGTTAGATATTTTGGCATGTATATTTTATGTTGAGAATGTGGTGCTTAGAATATAGACTTGTTTGCGGATTCTATTGATACTTTGTGACTCTTTTGCTCTATTTTATATCGTGCCTTTATCTTTGTCTAGTTTTATATTGTGATTGAGTATTAATTATCATATTCATATTATCCTCCATTTGGAGTTGGGATAGCATGACAGGTATATTATATACATTGGGTGAGATATTAGATAGTATTGTTGACCCAAACAACGTTCTATTGCCGATATTGCGGCATATGTTGGACGTTGTTCACGTACTCGTGCCCTCACACCAGGTGCAAGTCATGACAACCACACTGTCACCCTCACTTTTTCAACCAGGGGTAGTTTGGTAATTTGGCATGAGTAAATAATTTTAGGAATAAATGTTAATATTAGTGTGATAATTGTATTAATTATTTAATTATTAGTGAGCTATAAATTATTTGTGACTTGTATTATTTATTTAGTTAGGAGGCTAGTCCAATAGTTAGACTCGTCACTTGTAAGCCCAATTAGACTTGTCCTGACAACTAGTGAGCCTAACTTGGACCCAACCTATTAGACCATTCTCACTAATTAAGTAGGAAGAATTAGTTAATAATAAATAGTTTGAAACTACCCAAATAGCCCTTCCTAATTAATTACTTATAATATATCATGGAGGGATACATGGGAATTTACCTGTGACTTGGGAAAGGGGGAAGGGGGTCGGCCACTACTAGAGGGGGCTCTCCTCTCTCTCTCTCTCTCTCTCTCTCTCCTCTCATTTGCATTCATTTTATATCTAGAAAGTATATCTTCAATTTTCCATCATTCCCTCCATTGAATTCCCACTCAATTCACCTCCATTTTTCTCTCTCATTCTTATTCCACAAGGAGCTTGGAGCTTGGAGAAGCAAGTTGTATTAGTTATTATTATGTGTATTTGATATGTGAGAGTATTTATTATGGTATATTGGGGGCTTTGGCATCTCAATTGGATGAGCATCATGAATACTCTATTTGCACACTCTAAGTGTTTGATTAAATACCTCTATTGTATCATATAGATATATGTATATGTTAATAAGTATATATATATATATATATATATTCCTATTGTGTATATGTAATTATGTGGTGTGGTATGTTTACTGCTAATTAGTGAGGATAGAAGTCTAAGACAGTGACAGCAACAGTATTAAGATGGGGGACAACTAGAGCAATATGAAGGGAATGAGCTAGAGAGAAAGGGGGGATTACTTGCGGACCTGGACATTGGGGTGCCCAGGTTTGGAAGTTACTGTCATTGAGATAAAGGTAGAGGGGATCGAGTTTTGGTCAGCAATAGCAACAGTTCAGAGGGGGAATGTTAGAACACTCACTTGTGCATAGCATTTGCAAGTGAGAACTGCAGTATGCGGGTGTGGTGCAGGTGATTAGGAAGTGGGTAGTAGCCTTGTGTTAGTTCAACTAGTTCAGCTAATTCTCAGATTAAGTGAGTTGGTATATATCAATATATGTTAGTGTAAGCAAGTGCTAGTTAGATGTCAGTCTTAAGGTTTTGTGTTAATCATTTAAGTTATGATATGTGTTATTAATGGGGATTCCTGTGATGGCATGCCAAAGTGAGATAGTGCTCGGTTAAGGAGTGAGTTATGAGCCTATTGTGTTAATGCAACTGCATTCATGTGTTGGAGCAAGGATGCACCTGTGTACAGGTTGCACAAGGTGGCAGAAGGGGAAAATTGTAGTGTCAAGTTTAATACCAGTATCAGATGTACTGATACTCTGTGAGCATCAAATGTTTGGGTAAGGGTACCTGGAGTTTGTATATGGTGTTGAGAGAGGTCTAAGTAGCAGTGACTACCTGAAGGTGAGGGGAACCAAGTATCAGGTTAAGGTATAGTGTAAGGAATGTACCCAGTTTGGAGTTAGTTGAATAGCAAGGTACATATATTTAAAGGAGTGGGTTCATGTGTGTACCTGTAGTTTAATATGAAATACCAATACATTGTAGTCATTAGTGATACTTGGACTAAAGGATTGGAGAAATGCTTATTGCAGTCAGTTGTATGTATGTTGAGACAACAACTTAGCATGTGGTATAATTGAGAATGAGAGGGGGGGCTCAGGTAAGTGACTGTTTTGTGGCCAGATTATACCAGTCACTTTGTGTAAAACATTGAGTGTCTAGTGAGGGTTGAACTAGATTAGAACTAATGAAGGGATGATGGGGGAATTATCTGATACAACAGTATCAGATGTTACTGATACTAATGAGCAGTAATGGAGAGTAGCAGAGTATATGCACAATGTGTTTATCAAAGGAGTATACCAAGGAGTTATCAGTTGAGGCAAGAAAATTGGTAGTTCAGTTAATATGTCAGTAGTATATTAGTTAGTTTAGTTAAGTAAATATCAGTTAGTATACATGTATCAGTTATTATAATGAATATAAGATATCATCCATACAATAAGTTAATGACTTAGTATAGCTATTATAAACTAGTGTTAGCTAATTAGTACCTAATATAGACTAATTAATTATTATTGGACCTAAAACCTTAGTGTGAACCTAATATTGACCTAGAAAGGCATATTTTAGCTCATTTAGCATTTGTTTCTCCTTGATACACCATTTTGACATAATTATTTCTAAATAGGATTGTGTGACACCAGCTTGGACATCAAGATACACTATTTGCTTAGGACCAGAGGTGAGTACATCTCTCTGTTAGTTTTTATTTTATGATAGTATATATATCGCATGTTCTAAAACTGTATACTTAATTCTGACACAGTGGTTACACGGACTGGTACTATATAGATCCTATCAGGAGATGTTATGCCCTACCGTGTTCAGCGGGTACTCCGTCACATGTATTTCATTGTGTGTATCGGATATTGATTATCGTGTACTTCGTGTCCACGCAAGGCTCGTATTCAGTGTGCCCATATTCGTGTTCGTAATGTGTCATGATTGGATCCATAAGTATTGGATGGGGATAGGGATGGGGGAGTAGGAGTTGGTTATATGATCAAGCCCAAGTGTATTTATGTACATATTGATTACATATCACACGTATAATCGAGTTACCATATTGTATTCGTGTTCAACCCAAACCGATCACATAATAAACTTGTACTCTTTGGCACATTAGTTAGTTTGATCTATTTCTATTTAAACTACAGTTATTCACATTGCCTGTTCTTTATTCCATTATATTACATGTTCACTCTAGTTTATTCTATTTCTTATGGCTAGTTATCATGTATCATTTTCTATTATCTGTTATATATGCTCGATTATGTATTTGGAACTGCTTTCAGAGGTATGTACTTCACTCCAATCCTGACTGGATATATTTTTCAAATAATTGGCTCATGGACCAGTGTTCACCTACTATGAGCCGCAGGACGGCGTACCATTAGAGGATACTCTCTTAGAGAAGGAGGACCTAGTGCCAGATACTGAGGAGGCTTAGACTTATTGTTTATGTAACGACCCGCTCCGCTCAACCCGGAGGGCCAATTCAAACGGCACAAGTGTAGCTATTCAACCCGCCTTGCTCAGCGAGATGGCTCGTTCGATGCAAAGGCTTTCATGTTGGGATCTTCAATGGAGTCAGACTTAGGCTATCAGAGGCGCGTCCGGAGTCTCGCTCGACCGATGCGATACATCGCTAAGGTGGGTAGCCCCGGTGAACCTGTCCCTACTTAGCTGCACACTAAGAAAATGAATGTTACATGCTAGTTTACAGGCGATAACCTTTGCATGCTAATAAAAGAGATGAACGCACCTAGCCAAGGGGATAACCCCGCCTTATCATTGAGTAGAACTTGGAAATCTTACTTGCTATTTGCGTAGTCGGGATTGTTGAGTTAGAATGTAGTAATTTCCTTCATATATACCATAAAGTAGTGTGAGTTCTTACTGAGGCGTTGCACCGCACGGAACATGACACGGGATGGAGTAAAATCAAGTTGCATGCATAGACGTGGAAGGCTATCAAATAGTCATTCCAAGTCAGGAGATGGAAGGAAATGAATGTACTCGGGATATGCAGATCGCCGAGGCAGTCTCTAATCAGAGAGCTGCGTAAAGAAGAAAAGATCCGAGTGTAGTCCTCGGCAAGGATTGATCCGAGTGTAGTCCTCGGCAAAGATTGATCCGAGTGTTGTCCTCGGCTAGGATGGGAAGTTGGGGGAGTAGTTGCATGGTCACGGACAACTGGTTGCGCACCAGGTAGAGAGAGTCCTCGACACGATTGCTGAGGCATCCGAATCGTGTCGGCCCGGGAGGACGGAGTGCCAGTGTAGTCCTGGCGATACGCTAGCTGATGACTAGCGGGCGAGAGCGAGGCATCCAGCAAGGCTTGCTACTGACCTGGATGGGCGTCGACTCGTTAGACGGCTAGGAGGCCCAGCAAGGCTAGCAACCGAGCTGGGGAGAAAGCCGTCCATCGCAGATATTGTCCAATATGGCTAACAGAGCCAGTGACCTTCATATAGATAAGTCATGTTTGCATAGCGGCTATCCGCACTGAGAAAAGGAGAAATGGGGAGGAGTGTGTTTGCACGACATTATGCATAATTAGAATGGATGCATGGTATCACACATAGTTCTAGTAAAATGGGTCTTATGAGGCAGAGGCACGGCATAACACTTGGGTTTTATAGTTGCTTCTTGTTATTTCGTAGATAATTATTTATATTGCTACATATGACAGGGAAGGCCGAATGGTAAGAAATGGTAAGGTGAACTCAATTGTTCATGAATATGACACTCTTGAGCTGACACGGAGATTACTTTCTTTATATTGCCATGTAACTGATCCTAAGGCAAAAGAATAGAAAGACAACGGAACTAGTCGGTTCACATAACTAATGAACGTGCTTGTTTTATGGCGTGGGCGAGAGGCCTCCCCACCAGTGCATTCAATGTACTGATACCCAACCAGTCTGCATGCAGGGTGCAGGGGGGAACTCGTACGGATTCGGAGATCGCTATCGCAATGAGGCGCCGGACCGCACTTGGCGTCTTGGAGCGTGGCGCACGGACCTGGAGCTCGCATATATGAGACATAATGTATGGGAACATCATCATCCAGATCGTTTGTATTGGTTCCAAGCCTAAGGGCATATTCAATGTAAGAGAGAGAGCATGAGCGATTTGTAATCTCGGCTTAGCGCCGCTTGTAATCTTTACTTCATATCAATAAAGAGCTTAATTTGGATTCAATACTTGTGTTCATTTTATGTTTCCGCTATGACGACTCTGTGAACTAGTTATCAACGGCCGTTTCGGTATTTGCCTTGCGCGGGCGCAACCCTAGGCTGGCGCGGCATCGCGTCCCGATGGAAATGTACGTCCCGCGGGAGCGCTGGCGCGGTGATTCGTGCCTAGCGGGGATGGCCGATTCCGGCGGGAGATCGGGGCGTGACATATTGGTATCAGAGCACGGCTTTACGTCCTTGGAATTCGTTTCGATTCTCTCAGTTTTGAACTTGTGTATTGAAGAAGTGGTAGATGCTCTCTCTCGATGCTTCGATGGATGTTCCATACAATAAGTCTAAATATTTTCGAAAAGCGCGTGTAAATTATACGGTTGCTTGAACGGGATTATGATGCGAGGGCTTTTGTCCCAACCTGTGAAAGACGTTGTGAGAGTAGGCTCGTGTTAATCGACAAGTTATATGTCGATATGAAAACACCAAGCGAGTAGAGTGCGAGACGGTATATCGTTCAGACAGTGGTCTTTGCACATGGCCTTTTGGCCAAGCTGTGTTGAGTATCGTGCACCAAGACCCTTGGTGCTAGTGAGTTGCAGCAAGATTGGGTATTGTTGGGATGAGAATAAAGTTGACTTGGAGGGAAAACGATAAAGACGTTATCGGATTGCCGCTAAGGCGAGTAATGGGAATCGTGTAGGGAATTTTCGGAAAATAGTTGGACGGTTATTCATAGCGATAAGTTATGATTTGAAGCATAGTCTGTATAGAGGACTATGAGTACAGGTGTGTACGAGTCTAAGATCGCTAAGGCGATAAATAGGGACTGTGTTGGAGTTCTAAGGAACGAATTGGGAATACGAGTGAAGGATGCGAACGCGAATCAGGAGTTATTAGGATAGCTCGATTCCTGAGTGGTGTATACGATAGTCCCCTGTTCGATTATGCGAATTGTGGATATAATGAGTTGTAAAGATTCAGGGAGTATAACTCGAACCTTGAGTGGTGTATTAGTCGGCTTAGAAATGCTCAAACGAAGTCGTAGATTCGGAGTTAAGCGAGTCTAGCGGCGAACGACGAGATTGGGTAAAGCCTTAGTATAAATAAATAATGCCTAGCAAGTAAGCGAACTCGGAGAAAGCATGCAATATTTGGTTCGAACGAGTTACAATGAGTTGAATAAGAGATAAGGCATACATCGAATAGGAATTCAGGACGATTGAAATTGATATCGTGGTCGGGAGAACTAAGAGGATTGTACGAGCGATTTGAGTTGAAACAAGTGAATTAGAAACTTGAGTTGAGACTGAATAATTTGAGATGCGGTTGGAGTAAGTGCAATTGGAAATAATGGAATGAACGAATGAAAGCGTGCATAGAAAATTTGGATTTGAGTAGAATATCGGTCGATAGAGTTTGGTTTGAGTACGAGTGCCATGATTTCAAATTTTGGGATTTTTAGACCATAACAATGGTTGGAAAATAGTATGGATTGATGCAAGTTAGTAAAAATTATGATTTTGGTGGATCGAGTTAAGCGGTAACAGATTTGGCTTGGAGTTTGGAAGAACGATCTTGAAATCAAGTTCAGAAAGATAACATCCGAAATCTGTCCTAGTGAGAACGATTATTCTGCGGGAGCGCCGACGTGGTGATTTCACGTTCGGCAGGTATAATCGAACTCAAGGGAACATGTTCGGTGATTATTCCAAACGAACACGATGAATGGATACGTGTCAAATGGGATAGATTTTGAGTTTGGGATTTGAACTTAGTTGTTTGAGGAATGCTAAGAGTAGACAAAGAAATGTTCAAAATGGTAATATTGAAGTTGGATATTTTGGCTTAGCGAATTTTGATTGCAGTAAGAACGGTTGTTGGAAGAACATGACTTGAGGGATCAATGTACAACTTGGGATAAAACGAAAATTGATGATGAGGTGTCTGTTCGTTCGAGGATAACCATAACGATTGACCTTCTTGTCTTGTGCGGGTATAACTTCTTATTCGCACATGCGTCACGTCCGGATTAGGACGATCATTCCGCGGGAGCGTTGGCGTGGTGATATCACGTCCGACGAGGATGATTGAACTAGCAGGAGACCGGAATGTGACAATTGAGGGATCATTCTAACTTGTGGTTTAATACGATAAGACAAGTTTCAGGATAAAATGAGTCTAAGGATTTTCTTGAGGAATTAGTCTAGAAACATGATGGAAGAGATAGTATGTGCGAATCGATGGGTTAGCCCTGAAACATGGGCGTATCATGGGTTCGGTTGGACGAGCGTATTGGTGTGATAGGATGAACTGTGCTCGATGTTTAGAAATCTGAGTGAAACGAGCTTGGGTAGAATACCCGTGTAAAGGAACAATAGTTTGACCTTAGGGTGTTTGGGGCGAGCGTTGTGCAACGCGGTTACGCGATGAGTCCCAAACTTGAGTTGTACCTATGACTGTGTGAGCTGACCTAGTGGCTAGGCAGACGACCTTGTGCCTTGAGTTAAACTGGAGTGGCTGACTTCAGGGTATCGTTCGGGAAGAACGATAGAACTGGGGCAACGAGACTTAGAGTTAGAATTTGGAATTTGGGAATATACACTAGCAACGTTCGCGTTGAAACAAACGCAATGCGAGATAGGACTCGGGTAATAAATTGATTTGGTTGGATAGGTTACGCGACGGTAAAGGATAAGACGATAGCTGGATCGAACAAGAGTTCGGTCATTCATATAGCAGGACGATCCGCGTTTCGAAAGATTTTCACGAGTAGCTTGTCAGACTTAGCTGTCACTGAGCTTGGTTGAAATACACATATTTGGGGGACGCCTTGAATATGGGTACGATCCAGACTTAGCGATATGCATAACTCGGATGCAGCTGCAAGGGAAAATGTTCGGATTCGCATGGATGAGTATGGCAACTGAAATGATTTAGCCTCAACCTAAATTTGCATAGAGGAAAGATTGTATCGTTCCTCGTGCTACCGGGATAGTTCTGTGCTAAGGCGCAGTACGAGACTGAGTTTGGGGTGCAATAGTTGAACGAATAGATCATTCGGATAAAATGATTAAGCACTCGGGTGAACGGAACGAGTGAAAACGAATAGGAAGTTAAGTTCGATTGGGCCAAAGGTGCGAAGGACTTAAGCGTACCCTAGGTGGGCAATTTAGCTCTGCGCTAAGGCGCAATATAGACTGAGTCAGAAAACGTAGGTGATTGGGTACGATTTACTTAGCGAGATTGGACGGTGACTCAAAGAGAGTGATGCAAGCGAGATTGGAAAATTAGCCCAAGTTCAAACCTTTGGTTTAGGCGTAACGATGGGTTTCGATAGGCGACGTCAAGTAAACTGTCGAATGTGTTCGGATGCATTTGGTTCCTATGAGAGGTAATATGACAAGTTGGACAAGTCCACCCAATTGTGAGTGGTAAGTGCCCATTAAGTTATAGAATACCATGTGCTTGGGTATTATAGCCCTGCGCCAGGTGCAGTAGATTTTGAGTCGGGAGTGCAACGAGTGAGTTGAGTATAACTCGATAGCATTGAACGATAGAGTCATTCGATGAGAATTGGCTAACGTTGGCGTAACGCATGGTGAGAAAATAAATGATTGTGGTATTAAGACAGTCCTTAGAAGTTAGGCAAGGTGTATAGAGTTGGGTTTAGAAGATGTGCGATAGTACGAGTTGCGCTCAGGAAGTCTCGAGGACGAGACTTGTTCTGAGTGGTGTATGATGTAACGACCCGCTCCGCTCAACCCGGAGGGCCAATTCAAACGGCACAAGTGTAGCTATTCAACCCGCCTTGCTCAGCGAGATGGCTCGTTCGATGCAAAGGCTTTCATGCTGGGATCTTCAATGGAGTCAGACTTAGGCTATCAGAGGCGCGTCCGGAGTCTCGCTCGACCGATGCGATACATCGCTAAGGTGGGTGGCCCCGGTGAACCTGTCCCTACTTAGCTGCACACTAAGAAAATGAATGTTACATGCTAGTTTACAGGCGATAACCTTTGCATGCTAATAAAAGAGATGAACGCACCTAGCCAAGGGGATAACCCCGCCTTATCATTGAGTAGAACTTGGAAATCTTACTTGCTATTTGCGTAGTCGGGATTGTTGAGTTGGAATGTAGTAATTTCCTTCATATATGCCATAAAGTAGTGTGAGTTCTTACTGAGGCGTTGCACCGCACGGAACATGACACGGGATGGAGTAAAATCAAGTTGCATGCATAGACGTGGAAGGCTATCAAATAGTCGTTCCAAGTCAGGAGATGGAAGGAAATGAATGTACTCGGGATATGCAGATCGCCGAGGCAGTCTCTAATCAGAGAGCTGCGTAAAGAAGAAAAGATCCGAGTGTAGTCCTCGGCAAGGATTGATCCGAGTGTAGTCCTCGGCAAAGATTGATCCGAGTGTTGTCCTCGGCTAGGATGGGAAGTTGGGGGAGTAGTTGCATGGTCACGGACAACTGGTTGCGCACCAGGTAGAGAGAGTCCTCGACACGATTGCTGAGGCATCCGAATCGTGTCGGCCCGGGAGGACGGAGTGCCAGTGTAGTCCTGGCGATACGCTAGCTGATGACTAGCGGGCGAGAGCGAGGCATCCAGCAAGGCTTGCTACCGACCTGGATGGGCGTCGACTCGTTAGACGGCTAGGAGGCCCAGCAAGGCTAGCAACCGAGCTGGGGAGAAAGCCGTCCATCGTAGATATTGTCCAATATGGCTAACAGAGCCAGTGACCTTCATATAGATAAGTCATGTTTGCATAGAGGCTATCCGCACTGAGAAAAGGAGAAACGGGGAGGAGTGTGTTTGCACGACATTATGCATAATTAGAATGGATGCATGGTATCACACATAGTTCTAGTAAAATGGGTCTTATGAGGCAGAGGCACGGCATAACACTTGGGTTTTATAGTTGCTTCTTGTTATTTCGTAGATAATTATTTATATTGCTGCATATGACAGGGAAGGCCGAATGGTAAGAAATGGTAAGGTGAACTCAATTGTTCATGAATATGACACTCTTGAGCTGACACGGAGATTACTTTCTTTATATTGCCATGTAACTGATCCTAAGGCAAAAGAATAGAAAGACAACGGAACTAGTCGGTGCACATAACTAATGAACGTGCTTGTTTTGTGGCGTGGGCGAGAGGCCTCCCCACCAGTGCATTCAATGTACTGATACCCAACCAGTCTGCATGCTGGGTGCAGGGGGAACTCGTACGGATTCGGAGATCGCTATCGCAATGAGGCGCCGGACCGCACTTGGCGTCTTGGAGCGTGGCGCACGGACCTGGAGCTCGCATATATGAGACATAATGTATGGGAACATCATCATCCAGATCGTTTGTATTGGTTCCAAGCCTAAGGGCATATTCAATGTAAGAGAGAGAGCATGAGCGATTTGTAATCTCGGCTTAGCGCCGCTTGTAATCTTTACTTCATATCAATAAAGAGCTTAATTTGGATTCAATACTTGTGTTCATTTTATGTTTCCGCTATGACGACTCTGTGAACTAGTTATCAACGGCAGTTTCGGTATTTGCCTTGCGCGGGCGCAACCCTAGGCTGGCGCGGCATCGCGTCCCGATGGAAACGTACGTCCCGCGGGAGCGCTGGCGCGGTGATTCGTGCCTAGCGGGGACGGCCGATTCCGACGGGAGATCGGGGCGTGACAGTTTAGACTTGTATTAGACTTTTATTGAGACTTTTGGCACATATATATTATTGTGGACTTGAGATTGTATTGTGACTCCTATTTCATCTTTCTTATTCCATATCGTGCTTTATCTTCCTTAGTTTGATATTGTGATTTAATATGGATATCATTATCATGTCATTATATTTTTTCTCCATTTGGAGTGGAGATGACATTGACAGGTACCTTATATATATTGTGTGAGATATTTTGTTAGTATTGTTGACCTAGACAGCGTCCTACCACTGATGCTGCAGCGTAGGCTAGGCATTGCTCCATACTCGTATCCTTATTCTGGGTGTGGGTCATGACACATTTTTAGTGGTGGCCCATGCAGGTCAAAGAGTCATAATTAGTGCGATATCGTAGTAGTACTCTAAGTCTGAGATACTTCTACGAGCCTATTTTAGGATATAGGATATAGGCTGAGAGTATACTCAATCACAACTAGGAAATATTTCCAAATATCTATTTTGCTATCCTTATATATTTGAATGCTTGCTTTACTTTGAATAATTTTGTCCTTCTTTGATGATATCGTATCTTACTCAATATTGATTCCTTTGTTCAATCTATCTTCAGGATATCACCGATGACGCGTTCCCAGCGCTTAGGTACAGTGTCAGCAAGGTCGGTTACTTTGTCGCCTCTAAGGGCAGCACCAGCAGACACTGTTCCAGCAGCTTCATTTTAGAGGTCAGCATCACCGATCCAGGTGGGCATTTTTATATTAGCTTTCAGGGGTGCTCTACCTCCGGTGCAGAGGACAGCACCGACAGTCTCAGAGGATCTTCCACCTCCACCACCCGCAGTTGATCAGACGCAGATGTTTGCACACTTTCAACAGATAATGGAGGCACAGCTGCGCCAGTCAGAGGTTATGAGATAGGGCATTGAGAATGTCCCCTAGATTGCGCTTGCCACAGTCGAGAGAGTCGCCTTAGTCCAGCCACATATGGCACCACCTCAGTTTACCCCATAGCCGAGGCCGGGGACAATCATAGATTTCAAGAGGATAGGGCCGAAGGACTTTAAAGGTAATGAGGGGATTATTTATGCTGATGATTGGATAGAAGACATTGAAAGAAAACTGCGATTGGCACAGATTCCAGAGAGGTTATAGGTAGAGGCCGCAGGAAGCATGATGTTTGACATCGCATTAACTTGGTTCAGGATGGACCCCAGGATCTCAGCACCGGAACTTACTTGGAAATCTTTTAAGGAGCTCTTCAAGAAAAATTTCTTCTCAAATATGGCTCTGACATCTCTAGAGAGCCAGTTTCGGTACTTCATTCAGGGACGTATGACGGTAGATGAGTATGTGACAGAGTATTGCAGATTAGCCACTTTAGGGAGGGACAGAATCCCAGAGGGAAGGCCAGAAAGTTCAGGAAGGGCCTGAACAAGGAGATCAAATCACATACGAATGGAGACTGCATAGCTACTTTTGAGGATATTCTGAGGCAGGCACAGCGGACAGAGGGTGATCTAGAGCTTGGATCCAAGAGGCCGAGGGATATAGGACGATCCGGTACTAGCACGGGTCCAACAAAGTGGCCTCACTTTCAACATCAGCATCAGAGACACTTCCAGCAGCCGAGGCAGCAGTACCCTATACCCGCTAGAGTGCCAATGCAACAGGCGCACCAAATCCAGAGGCCATCTATTCCTTGCCCATTCTGCAAGAAGTTGAGACATGGATGGGATGCGTGTAGGATAAGATTGGGCCAATGCTTATTATGAGGATCAGGAGACCATCAGTTGAGGGCTTGTCCTAGAGCTCCAGCTCATCCAGCTCAGGACGAGGCCCAGGCACAGAGAGCACCCATGAGACCACCAGCGGGACAACAGAGAGGACCTCCCCTACCACTACAACAGCAATTTGCTCAGCACAAGAAGCAGCAAAGAGGCACTCAGTGACAGGGGTAAGCTTTTGCCTTGACGGTTGAGGAGAAGGAGTCAATAAGAAATGTCATTTTAGGTTCAGTCTATCTTGATTATTTTCCAACTCATATTTTATTTAATTTTGGTACTTCACATAGTTTCGTATCTGTATCTTTTGCTTTGAAGCGTCATCTTGTTACTGAACCGTTGGCGAGGACTTACAAGATTACGATCGGAGGTAGCATTATCCTTGTCAGTGATGTTTGCAATGATCGAAGAGTTTCTTTAGGAGGCCGAGAGTTGAGCGTATGTCTACTCGTAATGCCACTTCTAAGCTATGACATAGTACTCGGGATGAATTAGTTTAGTATGCACCATGCTAGTATCCATTATCGTGCAGGCAGAGTTTTGTTTCAGGCGCCAGGAGAGCCATAGTTTGAGTTCGTCAGAGGAACAACAGAGTAGAGCGAGGGAGACTTCTGTGGAGATATGGTGAAAGAGAAGAAGATACCACATCCATTGATTGTAGAGTATATGGATATCTTTCTGGAGGAATTATCGGGGTTGCCACCATTCAGAGATATGAATTTCTCTATAGACTTAGTGCCAGGCGCAGAGCCGATATCATAGCACGTCTATAGGGTGAACAACAGCGAACTGGCAGAGTTGAAGAAGCAGGTGGATGATGTCACGACCCGCACCCGGTATAGGGGCACGAGAGCGTGGGTATGTCCAGCCTACACCGCAGCATCGGCGGTAGAACGCTGTCTAGGTCATGTAACTATCTAAACAATCTCACACAAGTATCCAACTCCTTAAGGAGTCACAAATATCACCATATAATACGGAATATACTCAATCACATAAACTATAGCACGATAAGATATCGAAGAAATAAATAAATCAAAATACAACACGAGTCTAAAATAGAAATAATCTAACTCAACAGTAATATCCAAGTCTCAACAAAGTATGCCGGAGACAAATTCGGTACCATAAACTGCTAATAGAAACTAACTAAATAACTATTGATTCCGGCTAGACCTCCCGGAATCACACCTGGCTATATGGTCCAAGTCAACAGCTACTCTCCCTGTGGTCCATAAAATGTCGGACACCCGTCCTCTAAGGCGTAGTCTGGAAAAATATTTCCAGTCAGGATGGAGCAAAGTACATCTCTAACAGCAGTTCTACATCAATGATATAAACTATGTAGCAGTAAATAGATGGAAATATACAAGATGTATATATATGTACAAGAGATACACAATAAAGGAAATACTGTAAATAAATGCGGGAAGGAACAATATATCAATGAAGAAGAATACTATGCCTAAGTGTGTGAGTACTAGCTTTAACATGTGACCGGCTTGGGAACTTGCACACGAGTATGGGCCTGGCTAGTCATACGTGCGGTGTATGACCAACACTAACATGAGAACAAGACTTGTACATGAAGGGTATGATCATATATCTACACTAAAATACTCCCCACCCCCGACTGGTATAGTAGATCCAACCATGGTACGCTATGGCACGGGATTCTCTAAGAAGGTAGCAAGTCTCCTCGAGAATCAGTGTCTGTATATGCACAAGATAACCAATGAAATAAGACTTGTACACGATATACCATATACAAGGAATAACATCTCATGACGAGATCTGGATATACCAATCCGTGTAACCATCGTGTCAAGAAATATGAATATTTACACTAAATACAATGAACATAGAGAATATTATAGATAAGAAACTATCAAAGAATGTACTCGCCTGTGGTCCTTTGCTGGTATGAATCAGAGTCCAAGTCACGGTCCAAACAACCTATGTATTACAATTTTACCATGTCAAAATATAATTTATTTTAATTTATTTAATTCTGGAATAATTACTCTAAAATATTATTTTAATCTTATTATTCTGATTTTTATGTCAAAACCTAATTTTGCCCAAAAGAACCTAAATTTTTATCGACTCGAGACTCATGACACGCAAATCGAGGCGATCTGTTGACCGAAAAGTCAACCGACACAAACTTGACTTTCATGCATGATTTCCTGTAGATTTCATCATCAAAAATATGCTGGAATTTATGGCTCGTCCGAATTCAAATTCGTTTGGGAATTATGGCACATACAAATTCGTATCGTGCACCGATGGTTAAATTCTAACCTAGAAGTTCTACAGAATTAACAGTATATGAATACTTCGAATTAAATTCTACTAAAAATATATGTCAATGATCTCGACATTAGCTTTCTGAAACTTTAAACGGTTCATGATTCTGATTCATGGTTCTCCCGAAATCGCGAACACATTGAAACACGTCTATTTTTGGACATGCTGTGCTCTACGAATTTTTCAGAATTTAATACTAATAATTTCGTAAAAAAATTTATATAATCAGAAATCTAACCTCAATATCGTTCTAACACAAAAAACTAGGCCTTGTTTGGAGTCCGGAGCTATGCGCAATGGCTTATGGAAGATGAAGGAACCCTAGATGGCAATTCTCCAAAATCTCTCTCTCTAAAATAATGGGATAATTAGGGTTATAATAATATATATATATATATATATATATATATATATATATATATATATATATATATATATATATATATATAGGGATGTACCTATGGCTGAATGGATATTTATAGGCTGACACATGTCAGAATCTGATTGGATAGTTTTGGTTATATTATTTGTTTTTGATTTGCCTTTATCAAAACATTATTTAAGTCGTTTTAAATCTAAATAAATCAAAATAAATATTAAAAATAATCATAAAAATCTGGAAAAATTACAGAAAATATATTTTGAATTTAAAACTCTAGAAAAATATTTGGAATAATTTTATATTCATAGGTTTCCTACTATAATTAGGAGAAGCTCTAAACATTAGTTTTACCCATTTAACTAAAAATAAATACTAAAATTATTCCAAAAATTCTGAAATAATTCCAAAAAATATATAATAATATTATAAACCCTAGAAAATAACGTGGGTCTATTCTATATTCCTGGGCTTGCACAATAAATTCTACAAGTCTTAAAAATTAGTTATTAGCCTAACTACTCCCAATAAATACTAAAAATACTCAGAAAATTCCCAAAAAATTCTAGAAAATATATTTGACTATTTAGAACCTAAAATAAAATTTTGAAATATTTTTAATTAAGTTTGTACCTAAAATAAATTCTTGAAAGTCTTAGAAAATTAGTGTTACTAGTTTTTAATTAACTAAAAATTATAAAAAAAATCCACTAGCCCCAAATTAACCTAAAAATAACATTTAAGCTATAATTTCAGGATACGGAAGTTACAGATGAGTTGTAGGATAGGGGCTTCATCCGCTCTAGTGCATCACCAAGGGGTGCTCCGATATTATTCGTACCGAGGAAGGATAGGTCGGTACGTATGTGTATCGACTATAGGACTCTCAACAACCTCACTCTCAAGAATAAATATTCTTGAAGTAGAATTGAGTTCGGGGTACTATCAGGTGAAAGTGAAGAAGGAAGATATTCCGAAGATAGTTTTTAGGACTCGGTATAGGCAGTTCGAGTTCTTGGTGATGTCATTTGGGTTGACCAATACCCCGGCGTTATTCATAAATCTGTAATAAGATATTTTATCAGTACCTGGATCAGTTTGTTATGGTCTTCATTGATAATATATTGATATATTCGAAGACTCTAGAGGAGCATGAGAAGCACCTGAGGATAGTTCGGGAGACCTTCAGGAAGGAGAAGCTATATGGAAAGCTTTCGAAGTATGAGTTCTTCCATGATAAGGTTGAATTTCTCGGACATATAATTACAGGAGATAGGATCTCAGTAGACCCGAAGAAGATATCAACAGTCGAGTCATGGTCTACCCCGAGTTCAGTGGCGGAGATCAGGAATTTTTTGGATTGGCAGGCTATTATCGGAGATTTGTTAAGGATTTTTTCAAGATTACAGAGCCGATGACTAGGCTAACCAGGAAGAACGTGGAGTTCGTCTGGACTGAGGAGTGTCAGGCTGCTTTTGAGGAGCTGAAGAAGAGGTTGACTTCAGCTCCAGTATTGACATTGCCATCGGGGACAGAAGGATTTTCCATATACAGTGATGCTTCGGGTAAGGGTTTGGGATATGTGTTACAGCAGAACAGGAAGGTAATTGCCTACACTTCCAGACAATTATGCCCTCCTAAGAAGAATTACCCTACCCACGATTTAGAGTTGGCAGCAGTTATTTTTGCTCTAAATCTATGAAAATACTACTTGTATAGAGAGCGGGTGGAGATCTTTACAGATCATAAGAGCTTAAAATATGTGTTTACACAAAAAGAGCTCAACATGAGGCAATGGCGATGGTTAGAGTTGATAAAGGACTTTGATATTTCTTTGCAGTACTATCCAGGGAAGTCCAACGTAGTCGCTGATGCCTTGAGCAGGTATCTAGTGGCTATGTACTTGACGAGGGACAGACATTTATTGGCCGATCTTGATAGCTTGGGTATTGAAGTGCTAGTTCCTGGAGTTACGACACTGATGTGGGGACTCCAGGTAAAGTCAGAGTTGATGGACCGGATCAGAGCCACATATTTCGAGGATAAGTCTCTAAGGAGCATCAGAGTGCAGGTCCGGATGGTATTGGCAGAGGATTTCAGTATTGCAGAGGATGGATCATTGCGGTACGATACTAGATTGTATGTGATGAGTGAAGCGTTGCGCGAGAAGGTTCTTCAGGAGGCGCATCGATCTCAGTACTCTATGCATCCAGGTGCCAACAAGATGTATAGAGACATGAGGGAGCAAGTTTGGTGGTATGGTATAAAGTGGGAGGTGGCTAGCTTCGTATCCAGATGCTTGGTATGCCAGCAGGTAAAGGCAGAGAGACAGAGGCCAGGTGGACTAATTCAGCCTTTACCCGTTCCAGAGTAAAAATAGGAGACGATGGACTTTGTATCAGGGCTTCCGCGTTCTCCAGGAGGGAAAGACGCAATTTGGGTCATCGTAGACAGATTGACCAAATCGGCCCACTCTCTTACAATTTAAAGTGGGTACGTCTACAGAGAATCTCGCGGAGATGTATGTACGTCAGATAGTCAAATTGTATGGAGTTCCTATAAACATAGTCTCGGATCAGGATATTCGCTTCATATCCTACTTTTGGAGGAGTTTGCAGGCTAACTTGGGCACCCAACTCAAGTTTAGTACCGTATATCACCCTTAGACAGATAGAAAATCGGAGAGGACTATCCAGACTCTCGAGGATATCCTACGCACCTATGTTTTAGATTTTGGAGGCTCTTGAAAGGATCACATTCACTTGGTAGAGTTTGCTTACTACAACAGCTACCAGGCCAGTATCGAGATGTCACCATTTGAGACATTGTATGGATGGAGATGTCGTACTCCATTATCTTGGGATGATGTTGGTGAGAGAGCCTTATTTGGACCAGAGATGGTTGTGGATGTAGCTGAGAAGGTGGAGCTTATTAGATATAGGCTTCAGGTGGCGCAGGACAGACAGCGATATTGGGTCGATAGCCACCGGAGATTATTGGAGTTTGAGGTATAGATTTTATTTTGTATTGCTTGTGATTGCTTGATATAGTTAGAGTATTAAGTGGCCTATAGGCTAGACTTGCCGCCTGCATTAGAGGGAGTGCATAACGTATTCCACGTGTCACCGCTGAGATGGTACGTAGCAGATCCTAGCAATGTATTAGATCACTAGGAGATCGAGGTTGGTCCTTGTCACTACCATATTTTCTAGGAAAGGGTATTTTAGTAATTTCTTATTTAAATAAATATTGTGCTTGATAATAATTATTTGTTGTATTATTTAATTATTGATGGATGTTAGTTATTTATTTTGGACTTGTGTTAGTGGACCTAACTAGTTAAGTTTAGACTCATGGACCAACATGTATTAATTATTATATTTGAGCCCAATTAGAAAGCCCATTGATTATGAGATGGAATAAAATTAATTAAACCATTAGACTAGAAGCCTCCCTCCTTAATTATTTCTTTATGAGAGGCCCCAAGGGGTATATTGGACAATTCATAGTAGCTTGAGGGAGGGGAAAGAGGGCCGGCCTATATAGATAGGGGGAATTAATTTTTCTCTCCTCTTTTTATTTCAAAACTAGATCTAGAATTTTCCTCAACCAAATTTCTTTATTCCCACTTTATTTCCCTACCAAATTTCATTCTAATTCCTTTCCAAATCACCATTGGAGGCAAGTGGAGCAAGGATCTAGAAGAATAAAGCAAAGATCTACAAAGAGGAGCAAGGACCTACAAGTTGGAGGCCAATTTTATCAATTTTGGAGGTTACATTGGGAATCCATCTCCCAATAAGTACAATTCAGTTTTTCCCTTAATTTAGGTTCTAAATATGAGATCTAACCATGATAAATTAACCCATATACATAGGCTACCCATAGGATTTGGTTTTGTGTTCGTAGGAGGCCTATTGTGAAAGTTATAGTACTTTTTGTGTCAATTTTGGGAGAATTCCGAGATTAACATTTGTTGTGTGTGTCAATTGGTGCTATAGATCAATTTGACATGTTCTTGTGTATTTGGGGCTAGTGTCGTATCCACAATTGGGTACGTGTAGGTCGTATCCCAACAATTTGGTGATACGTATTGATTTGGGGGGTTTTCCTCCGATACGGGACTTTGTACATGTCATATTTAGACACGTACACGTAGAATTATATTTGATTCTTCGTATTGTTCATAAATAATATATATGACTTGCTCGTTTCCTTCGGTATACGTTTGGATGAGTGGAGGACTCGTGTCGCAAGCGTATCCTAGATCTAGTGGGATACGGGGTGATACGATCCATGTGTTTGTGTAATTTAAATTGTAGATCTATTTCTCTTGTCATTGTGATATAAAATTATATATATATATATATATATATATATATATATATTATTGTGTAATTATATTTACGTAATATTGTGTCTTAGTTCTATGTATCTATGTATATACTATATGTGTATATATTGTTAGGTGGCTATTCTTCTACATGTAAGTATAATTATATATATTAGTATGTATAGATATATATGTTCAATAGATAATTATATGTTGTTATATTTCAATTTATATAATGTATGTTACATATTATTGTATGATTATATACATGTAAACATATGTGTATAGTTATATATATACATATTACTATGTATGTGTGTATGTTACTTTGTATTTATTAGGTGCATAATTTATATGGTGGTAGCTATGTATATATATAATACTATATTATAATATGTAATATTGTGTACATATCTATATCTTATAAGTTGTAAGCTATATATATATATATGTAATTAGATATGTTGTTATGTATATACATATGTTACTACATATATATGTATGTAAGGAATATGAGTGTATGTATATTCATATGTAGTAATTGCATGTATTAGATGTAAGTATATATATATATATTGTTTAGTGACAGCAACAAAGATGACAGCATCGGCAGCGTCGTAACAGCACTACAACAGCAGCTGTAGCAAGCAGCAGCAAGGGCGACAGCAACAGCAGCGTCACGATAACACAGCAGCAGCAGCAAAAGCATAGCAGCAGCAGCGATAGCAGAAAAGGCGACAGCAATAGCATCATCGCAACAAGGCAGTGGCAGCAGCAATAGCACAGCAGCAGCGGCGATAGCAATTTAGCGACGGAAGCAGAACCGTCGCTAAAATAGCAAACTATCAGAGTATCAGTGATTTCAGCGACCGTCAACAGCGGTCTTTAGTGACAGTTTGACAGATTTTTCCTATTATTAGATATTTATGTATATATATATATATATATATGCTATATATGTAAATATATTCCTAGATTGTTAATAGTATAGTATATGTATAATTATTGTGTAGCATATATAGCATATGTATATATTTACGGTTAGTAGTATAACAAGTATTTGGGTATTACCTTGAGATACCAAGGTAAGTACCAAGATATTGGAGATACCCAAGGTATTGGGTTTGGGGTATCAAGATTATGGTTTTATGTTGTGATACCAAGTTGGTTCAAAACCAAGGTACCTAATTAATGTTTGTCTTTAAGATTTTATTTAATAATATTATTTTGTCATTTGTATGTGATGTTTTTTTTTGGATTTACGTATCTGGAGATACGGTATCCTAGTATTTAAGATATGGGTTTTGTGACCAAGACTTTAGTATTTAAACCCAATATCCTTGTGTTAGACTCATGCAATCTAGAATTAGGTAGTAAAAAACAGTTGACCATAGTTTGACCATAGTTGACCTTATAGTTGACCATAGTTTGACTTGTGACTTAGAGTTGACTTATTAACCTAGAAATTGACTAGTTTAACTTATTTGCTTTCCAGAACCTTATATTGATATTATATTCCATATCTAGGTCTTCGAGGCACCGTATCAGACATCTGTGAGACTATTCATTGGACTTCAGGCGAGTACATTCTCTGATAGTTTCTCGTTTATGATATCCTCTATGTTTATTGTATCTAGTGTAGATATCTATGTTTCTTGACACGATGGTTACACGGATTGGTATATCCGAATCTTACCATGAGATGTTATTCCTTGTATATGGTGTATCTTGTGCAAGTCTTGTTTTACTGATTATCTTGTGCATGTACAGACACTTATTCTCGGGGAGATTTGCTACCTTCCTAGAGAATCCTGTGCCATTGCCTACCATGGTTAGATCTATTATACCAGTCGGGGGTGGAGAATATTTTAGTGTAGATATGTGATCATACCCTCCTTATGCATGTCTTGTTCCTTGTGAGTAATTATCATACACCGTACGTATGATCAGCCAGGCCATTATACTCTTGTGCAAGTTCCCAAGCCGATCACATGTTAAAGCTAGTACTCACTCACTTAGACATCAGTATTCTTGTTCATTGATATATTGTTCATTCTTGTATTTATTCCAGTATTTTCTTATTGTGTATCACTTGTATCTATTGTGCATCTTGTATTTTCACATCTATTTACTGTTACATAGTTTTTATCATTGATTAGAAATGTTGTTAGAGATGTACTCTGCTTCTTTCCTGACTGGATATATTTTTCCCAGATGACACCGAGGACTGGTACCCTACACATTATGGACCTCAGGATGTTGTGGGTTTAGAGTCAGAGACCCTGGTTCAGGAAAGACTTATCCCAACTAAGGTAGATGACCCGAGTTTAGTAGCTTCTTAGTATTCGTTTGTACTGGATTTGTCTCCAGCTTATTTGTTAGTATTTCTATTCGGACTCATTGATGTATTATCTTATACTCATGACTTGTTTGTTACTATTCTATTCTTTATCATATTCGTTCTCATTCCATCTTAGATCTGTGATTGAGTTTATTGTTATTATTGGTGGTTTATTATATTGCTAGATAGATTACCCAGACAGCGTTCTACCGCCAATTCTGTAGTGTAGGCTGGGCGTTGTTCCCGACTTGTACCCTTACACCGGGTGTGGATCGTGACATATTTTTAGTTATGGCCCATGCAGGTCCGGCTTCGCAAGATGTACGATGTCGTGGTAGTGCGATGACTTAGTTGTACTATTACGAGCCTGATTTAGGTTATAGGTTGAGAATACTCAATCACATTTAGGAAAAATTCTTTTGATTCATTCAACTATTCTCCTTTGATATTGATACTTGATCCCTTAATTTGTCCTTTCCTTGAATGTCTTACATCATGTGCCATATTGATTCCTTATTGTCTTTTTATGAGACATACTCGGATATACTTGCGGAGGCACGCAAGGTTGAGCGAGAGTTGGGTTTGAAGCCTAAGAGCGACCGTGATTCTTTTCTGGGGGCCAACAGCAGTACAGTATCTGCAAAACATCCTCATTTTCAGTCCAGACCTTTCTAGCAGCCTCAGCAGCACTAGACTCCAGCTAGGGTGCCTTTTCACTAGGCACCACAACAGCAGAGACAGTTACAGCAATCTTCTTGCCACTTCTGCAAGAAGCCCGGCCACATCTGGAAAGTTTGCAGGAAGAGGTTGGGAGTTTGTTTATATTATGGTACTGAAGGACATCAGCTGAGGGAGTGTCCTTCCAATCCTCGTCGTGCAGTACAGGGAGTAGCTTCAGATCCGAGGACCTAGGCGATACCAACTGCAGTACAGCCATGGGGACCGCTTCCGACACAGCTGCTGCGTTATGTCCAGCATCAGCAGTAGGGAGGTGCACGTCAGGGACGAGCGTTTTCTATGACCGTCGAGGAGGATAAACCCACCGGAGATGTCATCGCAGGTTCTATTCTTCTTGATTCCATTCCAGCTTTAGCTTTGTTTGATAGTGGTGCTTCCTATAGTTTTGTATCTATTTCTTTTGCTCTGAAGCATGGTTTGGTAGCTGAGTCTTTGCTTAGGACTTGCAAGATCATGACCGGGGGAGACATTATCCTGGTTAATGATATTTGCAAGGATCGGAGAGTTACATTGGAAGGCCGGGACTTGAGTGCGTGTCTACTTGTAATGCCACTTCCGAGCTACGATATTATACTCAGGATGGATTGGTTGAGTAGGCACTGTGCTAGCATAGATTATAGAGGAAGGATGGATCGGTGCCCCGGTATTATTTGTACCGAAGAAGGATGGATCGGTGCACATATGCATTGATTACAGGGCTCTGAATAATTTCACTATCAAGAATAAGTACCCTTTGCCACGGATTGATGATATGTTCGATCAGTTCAGTGGTGCCAAGGTATTTTCTAAGATAGATTTGAGATCAGGTTACCACCAGGTGAAGGTGAAGTCGGAGGACATACCGAAGACTGCTTTTAGAACTCGGTATGGTTAGTAGAGTTTATGGTGATGCCGTTTGGGTTGACTAATGCACCGACGATATTTATGAACTTGATGAACAAGGTGTTCCATCAGTACCTTGACAAGTTCGTGGTGGTGTTCATCGACGACATACTCATATACTCGAAGACACCGGAGGAGCATGAGGAGAATTTGAGGATTGTATTGGATGTGCTGAGGAAAGAGAAGATATATGGGAAGCTGTCCAAGTGTGAGTTCTTCCTAGACAGGGTAGAGTTCTTGGGGCATGTTGTGACTGGTGATGGTATTTCAGTGGATCCAAAGAAGATCGCAGTAGTAGAATCTTGGAAGACCCCAAGTTCGGTAGCAGAAATCAGGAGTTTCTTAGGATTGGCAGGCTACTACAGGAAGTTTGTGCAAGATTTTTCGAGGATTTCTGAACCGATGATCAGACTCACAAGGAAGGATGTAGAGTTTGTTTGGATGGAGGATTATCAGGTTGCTTTTAAGGAGTTGAAGAGGAGGTTTATGTCTGCTCCTATTTTGACGTTGCCATCAGGGTCTGGAGGTTTCACTATTTA
Organism: Iris macrosiphon; assembly: GCA_036927795.1. NCBI lineage: Eukaryota > Viridiplantae > Streptophyta > Magnoliopsida > Asparagales > Iridaceae > Iris > Iris macrosiphon. The sequence goes on along the minus strand of JAYESA010000012.1, from coordinate 113,878,010 downwards.
TAGTAATGCATCGGGGAAAGTTTTGGGTTGTGTTCTTCAGCAGAATGGAAAAGTGATTGCCTATGCATCCAGGCAATTGCGTCCTCATGAAAAGAACTATCCTATCCATGATTTGGATAAGTGATTGCCTATGCATCCAGGCAGCAGTCATCTTTGCCCTGAAGTTGTAGAAATATTATTTGTATGGAGAGCGTGTGGAGATCTTCATAGACCACAAAAGCTTGAAGTACGTTTTCACGCAGAAGGAGTTAAACATGGGGCAGCGTCGGTGGTTGGAACTGATAAAGGATTTTGATATATTTTTGCAGTATCATCCTGGAAAAGCTAATATAGTTTTTGATGCTTTAATCAGGTATCTGGTAGCTATGTTCTTGACGCAGGATCGATATTTGTTGGAGGACTTGGAGAGCTTGGGCATTGAGGTGATAGTTTCTGGTTGTGCTATGCAGATGTAGGGATTGCAGATACATTCAGATTTGATGGATAGGATTAAGGTAGCCCAGTATGAGTATGTATCTCTGAGGAGCATCAGAGCTCAGGTGAGAGCAGGATTGGAGGATGATTTTACCATTGCTTGGGATGGATCTTTGAGACATGGAGTTATATTGTGTGTGCCTAGTGGGAAGCTACGTAAGGAGGTATTGCAGGAAGCGCATCGCTCTCAGTATTCCATGCATTCAGGTTCTAACAAGATGTATCGGGATATAAAAGCCGAGAGGCAGAGGCCAGAAGGTTTACTTCAGCCATTACCCATTCCAGAGTGGAAGTAGGAGCACATTACTATGGATTTTGTGTCCGGAATTCCACAGTCTCCAGGAGGGAAAGACGCAATTTGGGTCATCGTTGATAGGTTGACCAAGTCGGTCCACTTTTTGCCTTTCAAGGTGGGTTTGCCTACAGAAAAGCTGGCAGAGATGTATGTGAGGCAGATCGTTAGGATACATGGAGTTCCCGTCAGCATAGTCTCGGATCGGGATAGTCGTTTCACTTCTCATTTCTGGAGGAGTTTGCAGGAGAGTTTGGGCACTCAGCTCAAGTTCAGTACTGCATATCATCCCCAGACAAATGGGCAGTCAGAGAGGACTATTCAGACTCTCGAGGATATATTGCACACTTGTGTACTAGATTTTGGGGGTTCATGGGAGGACCATCTCTATTTGGTAGAGTTTGCTTATAACAACAGCTACCAGGCTAGTATAGAGATGTCACCTTTTGAAGCTTTGTACAGTCGGAGGTGTCGTACTCCCTTGTCATGGGACAATATTGGAGAGAGAGTTTTGCTTGGGCCAGAGATGGTTGTGGATGCAGTGGAGAAGGTTCAGTTGATCAGAGACAGACTTCGTGTGGCGCAGGACAGACAGCGGCATTGGGCCGATAGCCACCGGAGACCTTTGAAGTTTGAGGTATAGTTTAGATTTTTTGTGCTTGTTATTGGTTATTTGTTATAGATTAAGTTCTTAAGGTGGTACTTTGTTCTAGGTGGGTGGTTTGGTGTTTCTGAGGATTTCTCCGACACGAGGCACAATTCGCTTCGGTGGGGGAGAGAAGCTTAGTCTGCAATTCATCGGACCTTTCACTATTCTAGAGAGGATCGGTGCAGTTGCTTATAGGCTAAACTTGCTACCTGCATTGGAGGAAGTGCACAACGTGTTTCATGTGTCGCAGTTGAGACGGTACGTGGCAGATCCTAGTCATATATTGGATCACTCAAAAATAGAGGTGGGCCCTACTCTTAGCTATCCAGAGAAGCCAGTTGAGATTCTGGATCGGAGAGAGAAGGTGCTGAGGAACCAGACTATTCCTTTGGTGCGCGTCGCATGGAGGCATCACTCTCCGGGGGAGTCTACCTGGGAGAGGGAGGATGAAATGCGAGAGCGTTATCCATATTTGTTTGTGCTTTGAGGTATATTCTTTGCTTATTATGTTATGTTCTTTCATAGTTAGTTATGTTCTCTAGCTCTGTTCTTGTTATATTCTGTTATTTTCTGGGGGTATTTTCATCTTTGAATTTCGAGGACGAAATTATTTTAAGGAGGGTAGACTTGTCACTACCATATTTTCTAGGAAAGGATATTTTAGTAATTTCCTATTTAAATAAATATTGTGCTTGATAAAAATTATTTGTTATATTATTTAATTATTGATGGATGTTAGTTATTTATTTTGGACTTGTGTTCGTGGACCTAACTAGTTTAGTTTAGACTCATGGACCAACATGTATTAATTATTAGATTTGAGCCCAATTAGAAAGCCCATTGATTAAGAGATGGATTAAAATTAATTAAACCATTAGACTAGAAGCTTTCCTCCTTAATTATTTCTTCATGAGAGGCCCCAAGGGGTATATTAGACAATTTATAGTAGCTTGAGGGAGGAGAAATAGGGGCCGGCCTATATAGAGGAGGGAATTAATTTCTTTCTCCTCTTTTCATTTCAAAACTAGATCTAGAATTTCCCTCAACCAAATTCCTTCATTCCCACTTTATTTTCCTACCAAATTATATCCCAATTCCTTCTCAAATCACCATTAGAGGCTAGTGGAGCAAGGATCTAGAAGGAGGAAGCAAGGATCTATAAAGAGGAGCAAGGATCTACAAGTTTGAGGCCAATTTCATCAATTTTGGAGGTTGCATTGGGAATCCATCTCCCAATAGATATAATTTAGTTTTTTCCTTAATTTAGGTTCTAAATCTGAGATTTAACCATAAGAAATCAACCCATATGTATAGGCTACCCATAGGATTTGGTTTTGTGTTCATAGGAGGCCTATTGTGAAAGTTATGGTACTTTTTGTGTCAATTTTGGGGGAATTCTGAGATTGACATTTGTTGTGTATGTCAATTGGTCCTATAGATCAATTTGGAATATGCTTATGTGTTTGGGGTTAGTTTCGTGTCCACAATTGGGTACGTATAGGTTGTATCCCAACAATTTGGTGATACGTGTTGATTTGGGGGGTTTTCCTCTAACACGGAACTTTGTACATGTCACATATTGACACAGACACGTAGAATTATATTTGACTCTTCGTATTGTTCATAAATAATATATATGACTTGCTCGTGTCCTTCGGGGTACGTTTGAATGTGTGGAGGACTCGTGTCGCAAGCGTATCCTAGATATAGTAGGATACGGGGTGATACGATCCATGTGTTTGTGTAATTTAAATTGTAGATCTATTTCTCTTATAATTGTGATGTAAAATTATATATATATATATATATATATATATATATATATATATATATTGTTGTGTAATTATATTTACGTAATATTGTGTCTTAGATCTATGTATCTATGTATATACTATATGTGTATATATTGTTAGGTGGCTATTCTTCTACCTGTAAGTATAATTATATATATTAGTATGTATAGATATGTATATGTTCAATAGATAATTATATGTTGTTATATTTCTATTTATATAATGTGTGTTACATATTATTGTATGATTATATACATGTAAACATATATGTATAGTTATATATATACATATTACTATGTATGTGTGTATGTTACTATGTATTTATTAGGTGCATAATTTATATGGTGGTAGCTATGTATATATATAATAATATATTGTAATATGTAATATTATGTACATATGTATATCTTATAAGTTGTAAGCTATATATATATGTAATTAGATATGGTGTTATGTATATACATATATTACTACATATATATATGTATGTGAGGAGTATGAGTGTATGTATATTCATATATAGTAATCGCATGTATTAGATGTAAGTATAGATTATATAGTGGTATATATATATATATATATATATATATATATATATATATATATATATATATATATATATTGTTTAGCGATAGCAGCAAAGACGACAACAGTGGCAACGTCGCAACAGCAATGCAGCAGCAGCTATAGCAAGCAGCAACAAGGGCGACAGCAGCAGCAGCGTCGCGATAACACAGCAGCAGCAGCAAAGGCACAGCAGCAGCAGCGACAGCAGCAAAGGCGACAGCAGCATCGTCGCAACAAGGCAGCGGCAGCAGCAATAACACAGCAGTTGCAGCGACAGCAGTTTAGCGATGACAGCAGAACCGTCGCTAAAACAACAGAGTATCAGTGATTTCAGCGACAGTCAACATCGGTCTTTAGTGACAGTTTGACAGATTTTTCCTATTATTAGATATTTATGTATATAGAGGTGTATATATATATATGCTATATATGTAAATATATTCCTAGATTGTTAATAGTATAGTATATGTATAATTATTGTGTAGCATATGTATATATTTATGGGTAGTAGTATAACAAGTATTTTGGTATTTGTCACGCCCCAATCCCAAAATACCGAGGGACTTGACACGTGGCAATGGCCAGCAGCACACAATAATGAGCAAACCCAATTTAATGGACCCATCAATGTGTACTTAAGATGTAAAACAACAATCAGGGTCTGCTAATCTCATCCACAGAAAAGAATACAACAATATCAGAATTATAAAGCATTAACAAGTCTTGATTAAAATATAAGTCGGGGAACAACCCGACAATGAGTTTGATACATCAACTCAATAAACTGGAAATAAAGAGTCTAACAATAGAAATAACTGAGTATAGAATGTGCATATACTCAGGAGAAATCCTCAGCTATCACCTCGTCCTCGGTTCCTGGTACTGCTCTGGGAAGTGCTTCTGTTCCGTACACTTCAGGATAGATATCTTTTGCTAACCCTGGAGACATAATCCAGATCCAGGTCCTCAAGGGACATAGCAAGGTACAAAATAACTCATGCCAAAATAAATATAGTGCAGCAATAAATGAAATAATAGGGTAAATATATAACCAGCTAAGTGATATACAAATGAGAGTTTTAATCATACTCGGGCTGAGACTACTATAGGATCTGTGTCGGAGAAACCCATAGCAGTATTCTCTCGAAGGGCTAGTACGGTACCAAAGCTCTGTGTCAGAGTCTAAGGCACTTCCATTAAAATATTATATATATATAATTAGCCTTTTGTATGTTAAATCTCTCTCCACCCAATGTAATCACACGTCACAGGTTCATGAAGTCTCATGTCCATGTCACGCAAGATCATATCTAATGCAACAAGTCATAATAAAATCTAAGCATGTAAAATGTATATGTCATAAATCATGTATCCTATACAGAATTACCATGAATATCTCAGGAAGATTATGTCTCATGAAAAGTGTCAGGTGTCCTGAGGTATGACGTACTTGATAAAGCAAGCACGAGAATATAAAGGGTCTCGATATCCATTTCTAGATGACGTTACACAACCCCGCGTACGGTGTTGGCACCCGACTATTAATCGGAAGCTAAGTAATGTCAAACGGCCCTAGGTTGAACAGATATCTTACATTCATAATTCAAAAAAATAGTATAAACAGTTGCTGCAAGTAAGGCAAGGTACACTTGCCTGGGTTTTGGTTACCAACTACGGCTCTGGTATCAACGGGTTATGCAGGTCCTTCTCTGGTTGCTGAAATAGAAATCACCATCAGGTTCAGAAAATATCAAATAGCTAGAAACGCCTGTCCTTGAGTCCAATTTGGACACAGGGGCAAAAATGACAGTTTCTAGTCAAAGCGGGGTCCACATGTGGGCCGCCTTGCACCAAAAAACGTGTCAAGAACAATGGTCTCCAAATTTGTCCAACTTAGTGTCAACAAGTCCAGAAAGATGATACGAACTCAATAGAACTTCCAGAATTGGATTCCGATGAGCCGATCACAAAATCGCCCGTCAAGTGGAGTCGCGGGGCCCACGATACGCAATTTTGTCAACGTTCTCAGAATCGAACCAAACTTGGGTCACAGGACCAGCGTATTGCTACGAGTTCGATGGCGCAGGTTTTGTTTCGATCCGACGTGTGTACACAAAGTTACAACGAGATTCAGAACAGGCGGATACGGAGCGTTGTCGGCAGATACGAGTTGATTCTGGTGTGCAAGCACATCTAAATCAACTTCTGCGAAATCTCGCACGTCCGTATCAACGGCGCGCATGTTTCGGTGAAGATCGCACTCGACCAAGTCGTCCTGTTTGGCGGGGCGCACTCAGTTCCAGTGGAAAACGGGGTATTGATTTTCCTGTTTTTGGATCGCGGTTCACGATCGCCACAGGACGCGACACACCGAGCGGGTTGCACGGGCATCGAGAGGGTTACACATCCTATGCATCACAACTGACGAAACGAAAAACGGGGCAACGAGGAGAGAGAACGGGTTACCTGAACAGGGCTCCGTGGAAACTAAATTTTCTCGTGTCCGTGAGGCGATACGACACGAACTGCACAGTGTTGTGCCGTATCCGTGTCAGGGTGCTGCTGTGTCCGGGTCAGGGTGTTGTTGTGGGAGACTCGCCGGAGTTGCTCATGGAGGAAGGTGACTCGGGGAGGAGGTGTTCAGCCGGAGGTGGCTCAGCCGGAGCTGCTGCGGCGAGGCTCGAGGTGGCTAGGGCAACGGGTCATCGAGGGCTGTGGGTCGGGGAGACGGCGAAAGACGGCGAGGGGAGAGGGGAGTTCTGGTCGTCGAGGCTGCGGGAGGGGGTCGTGGCAGAGCGGGGTGGAGTCAGGGCGGCCGGTGCTAGGGCAGGGGAGACGAGTGGGGGAGTTGGCCGGGGACGAAGCCGAGGGGGTCGTGGGCTCAGGGATGACGGCGGATCTAGGGGAGAGGGGGTTCTGGAGGAGGAAGGTGGTGTCAGGAGGCGACGGTGGGTATGGCGGAGCTGAGGAGGGAGGCGGCTGGGGACGACGACGGAGGGGGACAGGTGGCGGAGGAAAGGGGGAAGTGGTGGTGGAGACGGCGAGGAGAGGCGGGGATTTAAAGGTCGAGGGCGGATAATCGTCGCGGGGAGGCGGGGCGGTTACGGCAGAGGAAGCGGGGCAGTTATGGCAGAGGAGGCGACGCCTAACGGCCGGAGGAGCCGGCCGGATCCGTAACGGCCGGCGAGGGGTCGGGAGAGAAGCAGTTACTGTAGCAGTAACTGAAAAGGGTCGGGTTTTGGGTTTCGGGTCGGGTTTCAGATCCGACCCGACCCGCAGGGGTTTGGGTTTAGATTTAGACCGGGTCAGGTTTCAGTCGGGTTGGTTCGGTTTGGTTTGGTTTATTTTGAAATAAACCGGATTTATTTCTAGGGTTAAATTAAAATTAGTTTTTAGGTCTTTAAAAATGCTTTCAGGGTCCAATAAATTTCAGAAAAATTATCCTATGTCCAATTTTTCATTTTATACCAGAAAATATTATTTTTATAATATTTTAATATTTAATAAACACATTTAAAAATCATTTAATTTTAAAATACCTTGATTTAATTAGTTAAAAACCACCAAAAATTCTAGAAAATTCATTTTTAAAATCTGAAAATTTCTGGGGGTTTACAATCTACCCCCTTAAGAGGATTGCGTCCTCGCAATCAAAGAATAACCGGTCAACAGAGATGACACGGTTACAAATATTGTTCGAAGCACATCACGATCAAGGAGAATCAAGGTTGAGGTTTTAAGAAAACACATAGGAAAAATCATTTCCCTAAGCAATGGAAATTATGTAATTTCCAGAAGAAATTCTAGAAAACTACAATTTTAGAAAACTAGGTTTATCACTTAAGAATATACTAGGTTATCAATTATTAGCAAGTTCAAAGCTACCAGGTCAAGGCTAAGGTCACGAACTAATAAGCACGAGCTAAAACAATACTAGAAATAGATAGCTATGAAAACTTACGAGCATTAGCTACTCCATGATTCTGCGCATTTATCCAAGGCAAGAGCTTGTCCGCGTCCTTATGGTGAATTCCTCTGCTGCTGCTGGACCTGCTGGAAGAGTATGGCCTGGGGTATCAAAGGTGGCCTCGGCTGATTCTCTCCTGGAGGTGGTGGTATAACTCCTTCAACTTCTATTTACGGTGCTCCCAAAGCTGGACAGGCTGGCCTCGATACTGGTAACGCTTGTCGGTTAACCATTGATGCTTCTTCTCGGTGCATCGTGCAACTTCTGGCTAATTATTTGCTGGATCCGCAAATCAAGCACAGTCCTAACTTGCGTCTGCACTCCCTCTCAATATGGCCTACCTTGCCACAATAGTAACAAGTAGGAAGGAATGAGGCTCTGAATGCTGCTCTCGGTAGATTCTTCTGGGGTCGCTTTGTAACTCTTTCCTGCTGTGCTTGGTCTGGTACATGTGGCCACTTCTGGCTGGACTCTATCCTGGTGATGCACTCCATGGCCCGTGCTGCAGTAAGAACGTTCGTTGCAATGGAGCTGATTAACTTTCGTAGCTCTGAGCTAAGTCTGTAAATGAACTCCTCTGTTTGACTTTGTTGAACCTTCTGATAAGCTTGCATCATCGGGTAGTACGTTTAAAACATCTGTTGCACGTCCATAGCTTGCCCTTGTAGGAATACGGGCATTGGTGGAGTGAACTGCGGTGAAGTGTCATCTTGTTGGTTTCTCGAGTTATGCTGATTTGCTTGACTTTGTTAAGCAGATTGACCTTCTCCTACTGGTGTTACTTCCTCTTCGTTGGTTACCACAGCTTATCGTGGTGATCTTGCAGGAGTCTTGTCGTTTGCTCGAGGATCCATAATACTACATCCAAAATAAACAATAAGAGGCGCACAGGAATCAAGGCAGGATGCAAGTCAAAAAATTAATTTGAATCCGATATAGATATCAAGAACGTTTCAAGCAAGTGGATAAGATCCTAAAAACTTATTTTATTCTTACTGCAGGCTTGCCCGGTCCCTAAGTTGAAACTGAAGCAATTTAGTCGTTGACCTGCATGGGCCACCATAAAAACCATGTCACGTCCCAGTCCCAAAATACCGAGGGACTAGACACGTGGCAATGGCCAGCAGCACACAATAATGAGCAAACCCAATTTAATGGACCCATCAATGTGTACTTAAGATGTAAAACAACAATCAGGGTCTGCTAATCTCATCCACAGAAAAGAATACAACAATATCAGAATTATAAAGCATTAACAAGTCTTGATTAAAACATAAGTCGGGGAACAATCCGACAATGAGTTTGATACATCAACTCAATAAACTGGAAATAAAGAGTCTAACAATAGAAATAACTGAGTATAGAATATGCATATACTCAGGAGAAATCCTCAGCTATCACCTCGTCCTCGGTTCCTGGTACTGCTCCGAGAAGTGCTCTTGTTCCGTACACTTCAGGATAGATATCTTCTACTAACCCTTGGGACATAATCCAGATCCAGGTCCTCAGGGGATATAGCAAGGTACAAAATAACTCATGCCAAAATAAATACAGTGCAGCAATAAATGAAATAATAGGGTAAATATATAACCAGCTAAGTGATATGCAAATGAGAGTTCTAATCATACTCGGGCTGAGACTACTATAGGATCTGTGTCAGAGAAACCCATAGCAGTATTCTCTCGAAGGGCCAGTACGGTACCAAAGCTCTGTGTCAGAGTCTAAGGCACTTCCATTAAAGTATTATATATATATAATCAGCCTTTTGTATGGTAAATCTCTCCCCACCCAATGTAATCACACGTCACAGGTTCACGAAGTCTCATGTCCATGTCACGCAAGATCATATCTAATACAACAAGTCATAATGAAATCTAAGCATGTAAAATGTATATGTCACAAATCTTGTATCCTATACAGAATCACCATGAATATCTCAGGAAGATTCTGTCTCATGAAAAGTGTCAGGTGTCCTGAGGTATGACGTACTTGATAAAGCAAACACGAGAATGTAAAGGGTCTCGATATCCATTTCTAGATGACGTTACACAACCCCGCGTACGGTGTTGGCACCCGACTATTAATCAAAAGCTAAGTAATGTCATACGGCCCTAGGTTGAACAGATATCTTACATTCATAATTCAAGAAAATAGTATAAACAGTTGCTGCAAGTAAGGCAAGGTACACTTGCCTGGGTTTTGGTTACCAACTGCGGCTCTGGTATCAACGGGTTCTGCAGGTCCTTCTTTGGTTGCTGAAATAGAAATCATCATCAGGTTTAGAAAATATCAAATAGCTAAAACGCCTGTCCTTGAGTCCAATTTGGACACAGGGGCAAAAATGACAGTTTCTAGTCAAAGCGGGGTCCACATGTGGGCCGCCTTGCACCAAAAAATGTGTCAGGAACAATGGTCTCCAAATTCGTCCAACTTAGTATCAACAAGTCCAGAACAATGATATGAACTCAACGGAACTTTCAGAATTGGATTTCGATGAGCCGATCACAAAATCGCCCGTCAAGTGGAGTCGCGGGGCCCACCATACGCAATTTTGTCAACGTTCTCAGAATCGAACCAAACTTGGGTCACAGGACCAGCGTATTGCTACGAGTCCGATGGCACAAGTTTCGTTTCGATCCGACATGTGTACACAAAGTTACAATGAGATTCAGAACAGGCAGATACGGGGCGTTGTCGGCGGATACGCGTTGATTCCGGTGTGCACGCACATCTAAATCAACTTCTGTGAAATCCCGCACGTTCGTATCAATGGTGCGCACATTTCGGTAAAGATCGCACGCGACCAAGTTGTCCCGTTTGGCAGGGCGTACTCAGTTCCGGAGGAAAATAGGGTATTGATTTTCCTGATTTTGGATCGCGATTCACAATCGCCACAAGACGCGACACACCGAGTGGGTTGCACGGGCATCGAGAGGGTTACACAGCCTACGTGTCACAACTGACGGAACGAAAAACGGGGCAACGAGGAGAGAGAACGGGTTACCTGAACAGGGCTCCGTGGAAACTGAATTTTCTTGTGTCCGTGAGGCGACACGACACGAACTGCACAGTGCTGTGTCCATGTCAGGGTGATACTATGTTCGGGTCAGGGTGCTGCTATGGGAGACTCGCCGGAGTTGCTCGTGGAGGAAGGCGGCTCGGGGAGGAGGTGTTCAGCCGGAGGCGGCTCAGCCGGAGCTGCTGCGGCGAGGCTCGAGGTGGCTAGGGAGACGGCGAGGGGAGAGGGGAGTTCTGGTCGTCGAGGCTGCAGGAGGGGGTCGTGGCAGAGCGGGGTGGAGTCAGGGCGGCCGGTGCAAGGGCAGGGGAGACGGGTGGTGGAGTTGGCCAGGGAAGAAGCCGAGGGGGTCGTGGGCTCAGAGACGACGGCGGGTCGAAGGGAGAGGGGGTTCTGGAGGAGGAAGGCGGTGTCAGGAGGCGACGGTGGGTGTGGCGGAGCTGAGGAGGGAGGCGGCTGGGGACGACGACGGAGGGGGACAGGTGGCGGAGGAAAGGGGGAAGTGGTGGTGGAGACGGCGAGGAGAGGCGTGGATTTATAGGTCGAGGGTGGATAACCGCCACGGGGAGGCGGGGCGGTTACGGCAGAGGAAGCGGAGTGGTTACGGCAGAGGAGGCGGCGCCTAACGGCCGGAGGAGCCGGCCGGATCCGTAACGGCCGGCGAGGGGTCGGGGGAGAAGCAGTTACTTTAGCAGTAACTGAAAAGGGTCGGGTTTCGGGTTTTGGGTCGGGTTTCAGATCCGACCCGACCCGCAGGGGTTTGGGTTTAGATTTAGACCGGGTCGGGTTTCAGTCGGGTTGGTTCGGTTTGGTTTATTTTAAAATAAACCGGGTTTATTTCTAGGGTTAAATTAAAATTAGTTTTTAGGTCTTTAAAAATGCTTTCAGGGTCCAATAAATTCCAGAAAAATTATCCTATGACCAATTTTTCATTTTACACCAAAAAATATTATTTTTATAATATTTTAATATTTAATAAACATATTTAAAAATTATTTAATTTCAAAATACCTTAATTTAATTAGTTAAAAACTACCAAAAATTCTAGAAAATTTATTTTTAAAATCTAAAAATTTTCTGGGGGTTTATAGTATTACCTTGAGATACCAAGGTAAGTACCAAGGTATTGGAGATACCCAAGGTATTAGGTTTGGGGTATCAAGATTATAGTTTTATGTTGTGATACCAAGTTAGTTCAAAACCAAGGTACCTAATTAATGTTTGTCTTTAAGATTTTCTTTAATAATATTGTTTTGGCATTTATATGTGATATTTTTCTTTTGGATTTACGTATTCGGAGATACGGTATCCGAGTATTTAAGATATAGGTTTTCTGACCTAGACTTTAGTATTTAAACCCAATATTCTTGTGTTAGACTCATGCAACCTAGAATTATGTAGTAGATCACAGTTGAACATAGTTTAACCATAGTTGACCATAGTTGACCTTATAGTTGATCATAGTTTGACTTGTGACTTAGAGTTGACTTATTGACCTAGAAATTGACTAGTTTAACTTATTTGCTTTTCAGAACCTTGTATTGATATAGTATTCCATATCTAGGTCTTCGAGGCACCGTATCAGACATCTGTGAGACTATTCATTGGACTTCAGGCGAGTACATTCTCTGATAGTTTTTCGTTTATAATATCCTCTATGTTTATTGTATCTAGTGTAGATATCCATGTTTCTTAACACGATGGTTACACGGATTGGTATATTCGGATCTCGTCATGAGATGTTATTCCTTGTATATGGTATATCTTGTGCAAGTCTTGTTTTATTGATTATCTTGTGCATGTACAGACACTGATTCTCGGGAAGATTTGCTACCTTCCTAGAGGATCCTGTGCCATAGCATACCATGGTTGGATCTATTATACCAGTCGGGGTAGGGAGTATTTTAGTGTAGATATGTGATCATACCCTCCTTGTGCATATCTTATTGCTTGTGAGTGTTGATCATATACTGCACGTATGATCAGTCAGGCCATTATACTCTTGTGCAAGTTCCCAAGTCGATCACATGTTAAAGCTAGTACTCACTCACTTAGACATTAGTATTCTTGTTCATTGACATATTGTTCATTCTTGTATTTATTCCAGTATTTCCTTATTGTGTATCTCTTATATCTATTGTGCATCTTGTATATTCACATCTATTTATTATTACATAGTTTTTATCATTGATTAGAACTGTTGTTTGAGATGTACTCTGCTCCTTTCCTGACTGGATATATTTTTCCCAGATGATACCGAGGACTGGTACCCTACACATTATGGACCTCAGGATATTGTGGGTTTAGAGTCAGAGACCGTGGTTCAGGAGGGACTTATCCCAACTGAGGCAGATGACCTGAGTTTAGTAGCTTCTTAGTATTCTTTTGTACTGGATTTATCTCCAGCTTATTTGTTTGTATTTTTATTCGGACTCATTGATGTATTATCTTATACTCATAAGTTGTTTGTGACTATTCTATTCTTTATCATATTTGTGCTCGTTCCATCTTAGATCTGTGATTGAGTTTATTATTATTGTTGGTGGTTCATTATATTGCTAGATAGATTACCCAGACAGTGTTCTACCGCAGATTCTGCGACGTAGGCTTTGCGTTGTTCCCGACTTGTACCCTTACACCGGGTGCAGGTCATGACAGTCCTACTCTTAGTTACCCAGAGAAGTCCGTGGAGATTCTGGATCGCAGGAAGAAGGTGATATGGAACCAGATGATTCCTTTAGTACGCGTCACGTGGATGCATCACTTGCCAGGAGAGAGTACCTTGGAGCAAGAGGCCGAGATGCGCGAGCAATATCCTTATCTGTTTGAGCCGTGAGGTAAAATTCTTTCTTGCTTGTTGTGATTGCTTTTTGTAGATAGATTCTTCCTTAAATTTTGAGGACAAAATTTTTCTAAGGTGGGTAGAATTGTCACCCTCACTTTTTCAACCAGGGGTAGTTTGATAATTTAGCATGAATAAATAATTTTACGAATAAATATTAATATTAGTGTGATTATTGTTTTAATTATTTAATTATTAGTGAGCTATAAATTATTTGTGACTTATATTATTTATTTAGTTAGAAGGTTAGTCCAATAGTTAGACTCGTCACTTGTAAGCCAAATTAGACTTGTAAGCCCAAAAATACCCCTATTAGACCATTCTCACTAATTAAGTAGGGAGAATTAGTTAATGATAATTAGTTAGAAACTATCCAAATAGCCCTCCAAAATTAATTCTCTATAATACATCATGGAGGGGTACATGGGATATTTACCTGTGACTTGGAAAAAGGGGAAGGGCACTACCACGTTCCAAAAATAGGGTATTTTTGATTTTTTATATGTATTTAATATTGCATGTATTTAATTTAAATAATTGCATGAGATGTGTATTTATAATATTATGTACAGTGTTCTTAATGTTGAGGTAGTAGACTTGACCTAGAAGCCCACTAGGTGAACACCTAACCGAATTATAGGGTTGTGTATTAATTTATATTAATTAGAATTTAATTATTGGAAGTAGTAATTGATTTCCGTAATTTTATTTAATTATTGCGCCTTACCGTTGCTTCGATATTTGGAGCGCTACCCTAGCTTTTGCCTTCCAACAAATTTTACAACCTTGCCCTAGACATGCCCGCCTTCCATTCTGACCTTTTTATTACTCGTAATTATGCTCTCTTGTGCTTTATTTTAGCCGCACAATATTCGTCGCGGACGTTTATTTAATTTCTAAATAAATTCCAACTTTGTATCGTTGTGAGTTCCAATCGAAATTGGAGGCAATCTCGACCCATTTTTCGTGCAGCCCAAATTAGGATAATATTCTGTTCTGAGTCTTCTTCAATAATGATATTTGTGTCCCAACCTAATTTTGGCCCCATGTACTCCTAATTAATTTTAGAACATTACTTGTATTTATTTCTAATTAAATTAGGGATACCATTTTGATTAATCCCGTTTAATCCCGACTTAATCCAAATAACCCACTAATTAAGCCCATACCAAACACACAATACCCCCTCACCCTACAAAACACCAAACACCAAATCGCCCACCATTTTTTCATTATTTCATGTGTCTGTGCAAATACCCAAATTTAAGGGGACTAATTTACAAATATTGCATTAGGTGTCAATACCCCATTCGTTCAACCAAATGGAGAAGCCCAAAATTTAACTAGTCAACTCAACCCTCTCCATGTATAATTGATTTTCTCCATATCAAATCCTGGCCACCCATTCAAAATAGGGCTCATCATCACCACACATCTCCCATCACCCTTCCTATAAAGGTTAAATCACCTCACCCTTCCCAACATGCCCTAATCCCCAAACCTAGGGAACAAGCCCCCACCTCTCTCTCTCCTCTCCTCACTCAACCATAGGAAATTTTCTTTTCTTCTTCCTTTCTTCTTCTTCTCTTCTTCTTCTTCCTTTCTTCTTCTTCTTCTTCTTCCTCTTCTTCTCTTTTTTAAATTAAAAGGGGGGAGGAAATACCAACCGGGCTCCTGTTCACCCGACCCGGCCACCCGGCCAAGCTCCGACCCCGCAGCCGGCATGCTGCTCCGGCACAGCTCCACCACTTCCCCTCCATCTTCTCCTGTTGTACTCCATCACCACCACCATTCCGAGCTCTTCCCCTCCGGCGCTGCCACTTCAACTCCGGTCGAGCTCCAGCCGACTCCCTACTCCGGCACAGCTTCGCCACTCCCCCTCCATCTCTCCGGTCTGCTCTCTTCCCGCCGAGCACTGTCGAACCACCCCGCTTCTTCCGTACAGTCCGGCCAAACACCGACCCCGGCTGCTATACGAGTACCACCACCCTGCTCCAACTTTAACTCCACGACCACTCCACCCGGCCTGCCTCCAGCATCTCCCTCCGGCCACGAACAGCCCCCTTTCCCCCCGCCTGAATCCCTCCGACCTACTCTGATCTCCTCCTGTCCCCCTACTCCACCAATATCAGCAGCTCCACCACCATCACAACCCGTCGAGCCAGGACCAGCCACCTCGTCATCCTCGTCTTCGTCATCGTCGTCGACGTCTTCGCCGTCGTCGTGCACAGGTTCGATCCTCCCCCCCCCCCCGCATACACGCATGCGTGTACGTGTATGAGTTCTATGTAATGTATATAGGTATGTATTAGTATGTACGTAATAATATATATATGTATTAATATATATATATATATATATATATATATATATATATATATATATATATATATATGTATGTATATTGGTTATTTTCATATAGTATATAATTATTAAAATGTATACTGGAATAAATTCATTAGTGTATTATTATATAATATATATATTTTTATCGATATATATATATATATATGATATATTTCTCGAATTGGTATATATATACATATGTATACGTATTGTACATGCATCCCTAGTACCCTTATTAATATATGTATATATGTACATAGTATAATTTGATTAAGTATGTATATGTGTATATATCTATGATAGTGTAAATTCATCATGTGTATATATATATATTGTATGCAATTAATTGGTAATAAATTATGAGTATAATATGTATATTTATATAAATATCTCTACTAGGTAGCCCGAGTGTAAATACGGATACCCCGTAACTACACATGACCTTGTGACCCTGTGAACTGATAGTGGACTGCCACATGTACACTGATGTACTGGCGAGCCCCGTATCATTTTAAACGTCTGTCTTGCACAGCAATCACAGACGCGACGCCCGTACAACTTGACGCACTTGACCCTAGTTGACTAGTGCCATACCTGGCATAGCCCCTGAGTTCGATGTATTTTTTATTGTGTGTTAGTGTAGCATCTGATGCAAATATTGTATTGTTTTATGATATGTCTATAGGACTATTGGATCATCCAGGCGATACACTGGAACAGGATATTGGTATTACCAGCTAAGGACCCAAGGCGAGTACATTCTCTGATAATTTCTAATTATTTGATAATATCTATAAATTCAGTATCTAGAAATGTTACATCTGATTCTTGACACTGTGCTACATGGACTAGTATATAGATTGGATCTGCAATCATGAGATGTTATATTGATTATCGTATTGACAGTGTATACGACAAATATTTAGACCTTGTACATTGCTCGTGTATCGTGACGTGTCATGATTGGATCCACTGTACTAGTTGGGGGCGGGGGAAATATTAGTAAATTATGTAATCATACCCAACTCTACATGCATCATAGCTCACCCCACATCTCACGTCAGGTGCGGCCTGACCATTACATGTCTTATAGCTGTTATATATGATTAGCCTGACCACTACTAGCATCATAGCTAACCAAATGGTTAGCCTAACCTTACATGAATCATAGCTAATCATATGTAACCAGCCTGATCTTGTCCTAAGACGATCACATGATAGATTGATATTTCAAACACTTAGAATAGTTACAGTTCTCTACTTTAGATCATATACTACATCACCGTATATGATATTGTACCTCATTCTCTTTGTTTCATATGTGCATTGACTGTTTCATATTGTTTACATTGCATGTCTCTTTATTTTGCCATTGCATTTTTTTACTGTTTTCTCTCAGTATATAGCATTATCTGTTTATTGTTTTATAGTCCTTATCAATTAAATGGAAATATTATTTGAGATGTACTTTGCTCCTTCCTGACTGGAAAATATTTTCCAGACTATGCCTAGAGGACTGGTGTCCGACACTTATGGACCACAGGGTGAGTAGCTGAGACTTGGACTTGGTAGTTCAGTTGTAATTCCGGAAGGTTTAGCCGGAATCAATAGTTACCTAGTTAGTTCTTTTAGCATATTATTTTGGTACCAGATTTGTCTCCGGCATACTCTTTGAGACTTTGATTATGTTGTTGAGTTAGACTACTTCTATTTTTGACTTGTGTTACATTTTATCTTATTTCTTTGAGATCTTATCGTGCTGTAGTTATGTGATTGAGTATGTTGTACATATTATATTGTGACTATCTGTGTCTCCGTATGGAGTTGGATATCCATGTGAGATTGATTAGATAGTATCATGACCTAGACAGCGTTCTATAGCCGATGTTGCGGTATTGGCTGGACGTACCCACGCTCTCGTGCCTCTATACCGGGTACGGGTCGTGACACATTTTTAGTGGTAGCCCATGCAGGTCAGACTTCGCAAGTTGTGCGATGTCGTGGTAGTGCAACGTATTAGTTATACTACCACATGCCTGCGATAAGATATAGGACATAGGATACTAGGATGAGAGAGGATACTCAATCATATTTGAGAGATTCCTGTGATGACCCTTGAGAATCTCATTATAAATTTCGATTTAATTCCTTTCCCTTTATTTTTGTCTGTTCTCGCTTGTTGATATTGAGTTTGATTCTTGTTGACCAGTTGTTAAATTAAATTCTTGGTATCGTTATTGAGTTAATTTCTTATCGAGATGAATTTTATGGACTAAACTTTACGGTATCATCTACTGACATATATTGATGAGAACAGTAAGAAAGGTAAAATGTCTACTTTGGTTATGGAACCTAGAGTTTATCGCAGTCATACTAGCTGTCGTGACGAGAACGTAGGAACCTGACTTGGATGTACATACTGTAGTTATGAAACTTAGAGTCTCTCATAGCCATACCGGTTGGCGTGGCGAGGATTCTAGATGACATGATTATAGGGTTGCATACCTTAGTTACGGAACCTGTCGTTTATCGCACCTATGCTTACTAGCGTGGCGAGGATTCTGAGTGTCATAATTTTGGACAGACGTATATGATTATCAGGTTGTATCTTAAATTGGTTCTTAAAGTATCATCTCAACACTTATCTATTTCTGTTATTACAGGACATTATTCCATCGCTTCTTTTGTTTATTAGCAGTAGAAATACCTTCAGTCCTCAATCCAGTTCCTTTTTGAGCTTCTATTCTTTGAGGATTCCTTATTAAGTATGATAATTAGTGACTTGTAATTATGTCTGTGTCTTGTATTAGTGTTGACTGAGTGTGACTTGTAAGCTTGTAAGTGCTTCTTAGTTGGACATGTGAGCAGTAGGCATTAATCTAGAGTTAACCCGTAGCATAGTACCTTGTAATAATAGCTCTAGGATAGGTGTCATTATAGTACTATAAGTAGAAGGAGAGTATAGAGTATTAGTGACAGTTCCAAGAGTTAGTATCAGAGCCAGCATACCCGTCCTGGATAATCATGATTATGTAATTGGATGATCTATGTAAACAATTAAGTATCAAGGAATTGTATTAAGGATTAATGGAGCATGATGTTCAATTTGATAATTAATATCGGGTGTGTTAAAAATAAAGAAATGTATACGCATAAAGAGTTATAATGAGATGTCATGAGTAGAGAAATATCAGGATTGGTAATGAAAGTGGTGAAGCGTATCACAGATTAGTTTAACAGCCTGTAAAAGATTAAAGGAAAATATATATACATCAATCGAGATGAAGAACCATATACTTGCCCATGAGAGTAAAGTGAAACATGGGTGTTATAGAAGGTGCAAGTAATCGTGAGTTCTAATAAGTTGAGGAGATGATCCAATAATGAAGCAAGTGTTATCATACCAAGAGTGCTAATGATTCTATATCGAGGATTAGTCGAGAATGATGCTAATAACAGTAAGCACTTCGTGTGATGATAATTAGACTGATATACCAGTTAATATAGATAGAAACTCATTGGAGAAAATACGTGTGATGATAACTTTGATCATTTGGAAGTAATAGTGCAAGTAATTCGGGCAGTACAAATTTTAGTACACAGTTGAGAGTTGTAGACAATGGGTGTATTTGAGTGCACCTTGAGTATTAGAGACCGTGAGCATATGTATATTGTGGATTTGAAATTAAAGAATGGAAATAAATTTCAATTTTTAAGAATTTTGAGGAGTTGAGATTCTATGTTATTAAGTTTTGAGGATTCAATAAACATAGTCAAAGCTATAAAGATTTTAGAAGCGATTAAAGTTTTATTTCGATTTTGAGTATTTGACTTTTGAGGAAGTATATGTCTCTTATTTTAAATCGTTTGAGAAGTAAAATTTTGATGATTTTATTTGGAGGATTAAATTTTTATGATGGGTAAGAAATATATATTAGTATATGAGTGGATGAAGTGCATGTGTAAGGATCTATTGGCTTGAGAATGCTTGAGATGGCACTACAAACAGACTTGGGTGTCCATCTAGAGTTGCATTATAAGGAGTAGTACTTAGTGTATTGTGTTGCACTTGGCGTGCACTTGAGTGATAAGAACAACTAGTATGAACAATTATAGTAGAAAAGAAAACTAGCAATGGGTGTACTTGTAGTAGAACTGTGGTACCTAAAGAGATAGAGGTAACAAACTTTGCATGCATCATTTGACCGATAATAATGTTGAGAGGTCCTTGGTATCAGATTTTGGTATTAATAGACAAGTGTGTGCAATGAGGATGTATTCATGGATGTTGTGGACTAATGATTAGTTGATATGGGTACCAGTGTACAAGGATAGGAATTATTTAGTGAATGTGCCAGAGTTAAGTGTATATTAGAGGATGAAGATATCCAAGTAATGGGTTAGAAGACTATGTTCTGTTCTTTCCTTCTGTTCCTTTTTTCGTCTGTTGATTGATTGATTTATTCCTTAGTACCGTAGTTTGTATTCATGACTTTCTTATTAGAATGTAGTTAGTAGTACACCCCGACAGAGACAATAATACCATGACAAAGGAGACTATAACCATGCATGTTTCTGTATTGCGTGTTGTATGACTATAGGTAGGATTCTCTTAGACTTTGATTGTTGAGAGTTGACCATAGTAAAGGAATTAATGAAAGGGTTATAATTAGACAAAGAGAGACAAGGTGCCTTAAATTTAGAGGATAAAATATGAATTTAAATAAAGAGTGAAAACTAACGTGGCGGAATTGACGATTTGTTAAATCATAAATTTTATGAAGATCATGGTATGATTGAATGTCACTAACATTAAGAAAATTAAGGATATTATCATTATATTCATTGGCCTGCAAGTTATGAACTTATATTGATTGTGGTATTGAAAATTTCATAACTATTACATTATTGTTTTTGGTGTGGAAAAAGGAAATCGAGGATTGAGATCACTAACGGATTAGTATTCGATTTTAAATTTTGGGATGAGGATTTAAATTTTATAAATATGCATTGACTTGACTAAAATTTAGGATTGGATAGTAAATTTGTATCTAGTGATTTACCCAAAATTCGAGGAGTAAGATGATTAATGGGTTAGTATTTAAATACAAACTTTTGGATGAGATTTTTTATTTTATAAATGTGCATTGTTTAGATTAAATTAGAGGATTAGATATCAAATTTTGGGTTTTAATTACCAACATCAGATTCTGAGGAGATTATGATACGAATAGAATTCGATGATTAAATTTGAGGATTTTCAGGAATCCAATAATTACGAAATTTTGAAAAAAATATTGAAATAACAATGTGGATTGATTATGTGGGTTTTAAAATTTTGATGGAAGGTAATATAACGAGTAAATACTACTATTGAGGATCTTGAATTTCGGGGACAAAATTCTTTTAAGGAGGGTAAACTTGTCACTACCACGTTCCAAAAACAGGAGTATTTTTGACTTTTTATATGTATTTAATATTGCGTGTATTTAATTTAAATAATTGCATGAGATGTGTATTTATAATATTATGTACAGTGTTCTTAATGTTGAGCTGGTAGACTTGACCTAGAAGCCCACTAGGTGAACACCTGACCGAATTATAGGGTTGTGTATTAATTCGTATTAATTAGAATATAATTATTGGAGGTAGTAATTGATTACCGTAATTTAATTTAATTATTGTGCCTTACCGTTGCTTCGATATTTGGAGTGCTACCCTAGCTTTTGCCTTCCAACAAATTTTATAACCTTGCCCTAGACATGCCCGCCCTCCATTCTGACCATTTTATAACTCGTAATTATGCTCTCTTGTGCTTCATTTTAGCCGCACAATATTCATCGCGGACATTTATTTAATTTCTAAATAAATTCCAACTTTGTATCGTTATGTTCCAATCAAAATTGGAGGCAATCTCGACCAATTTTTCGTGCAGCCCAAATTAGGGTAATATTCTGTTCTGAGTCTTCTTCACTAATGATATTTATGTCCCAACCTAATTTTGGTCCCATGTACTCCTAATTACTTTTAGAACACAACTTGTATTTATTTCTAATTAAATTAGGGATACCATTTTGATTAATCCCGTTTAATCCTGACTTAATCCAAATACCCCACTAATTAAGCCCATACCAAACACACAACACCCCCTCACCCTACAAAATACCAAACACCAAATCGCCTACCATTTTTTTTTTATTTCATGTGTTTGTGCAAATACCCAAATTTAAGGGGGCTAATTTGCAAATGTTGCATTAGGTGTCAATACCCCATTGGTTCAACCAAATGGAGAAGCCCAAAATTTAACAAGTTAACTCAACCCTCTCCATGTATAATTAATTTTCTCCATATCAAATCCTGGCCACCCATTCAAAATGGGGCTCATCATCACCACACACCTCCCATCACCCTTCCTATAAAAGGTCACATCACCTCACCCTTCCCAACATGCCCTAATCCCCAAACCTAGGGAACAAGCCCCCACCTCTCTCTCTCTCCTCTCCTCACTCAACCGTAGGAAATTTTCTTTTCTTCTTCCTTTCTTCTTCTTCTCTTCTTCTTCTTTCTTTCTTCTTCTTCTTCTTCTCTTTTTTTAAATTAAAAGGGGGGAATACCAACCAGGCTCCTGTTCACCCGACCCGGCCACCCGGCCAAGCTCCGACCCCGCAGCCGGCCTGCTGCTTCGGCACAGCTCTACCACTTTCCCTCAATCTTCTCCTGCTGCACTCCATCAGCACCACCATCCCGAGCTCTTCCCCTCCGGCGCTGCCACTTCAACTCCGGTCGAGCTCTAGCCGACTCCCTGCTCCGGCACAGCTCCGCCACTCCCCCTCCATCTCTCCGGTCTGCTCTCTTCCCGCTTCTTCCGTACAGTCCGGCCAAACACCGACCCCGGCTGCTACACGAGTACCACCACCCCGCTCCACCTTCAACTCCACGACCACTCCACCAGGCCTCCCTCCAGCTTCTCCCTCCGGCCACAAATAGCCTCCTTTCCCCCCGCCTGAATCCCTCCGACCTACTCCGACCTACTCCTGTCCCCCTACTCCACCACCATCACCACCCGTCGAGCCAGGACCAGCCACCTCGTCATCCTCGTCTTCGTCATCGTCGTCGACGTCTTCGCCGTCGTCGTGCGCAGGTTCGATCCTTTCCCCCCCCTCGCATACACGCACGCGTGTACGTGTATGAGTTCTATGTAATGTATATAGGTATGTATTAGTATGTACGTAATAATATATATATGTATTAATATATATATATATATATATATATATATATATATATGTATATATATATATATATGTATATGTATATGTATATGTATATGTATGTATATTGGTTATTTTCATATAGTATATAATTAATAAAATGTATACTAGTATAAATTTATTAGTGTATTAGTATATAGTATATATATTTTTATCGATATATACATATATATATATATATATATATATATATATATATATATATATATAATGTATTTCTCGAACTGGTATATATATACATATGTACACGTATTGTACATGCATCCCTAGTACCCTTTTTAATATATGTATATATGTACATAGTATAATTTGATTAAGTATGTATATGTGTACATATCTATAATAGTGTAAATTCATCATGTATATATATATATATATATATATATATATATTATGCAATTAATTGGTAATATATTATGAGTATAATATGTATATTTATATAAATATCTCTACTAGGTAGCCCGAGTGTAAATATGGATACCCCATAACTACACATGACCTTGTGACCCTGTGAACTAATAGTGGACTGCCACATGTACACTGACGTACTGGCGAGCCCCGTATTATTTTGACCGTCTGTCTTGCACAGCAATCACAGACGCGATGCCCGTGCAACTTGACGCACTTGACCCTAGTTGACTAGTGCCATTCCTGGCATAGCCCCTGAGTTCGATGTATTTTTGATTGTGTGTTAGTGTAGCATCTGATGCAAATGTTGTATTATTTTATGATATGTCTATAGGACTGTTGGATCATCCAGGCGATATATTGGAACAGGATATTGGTATTACCAGCTAAGGACCCAAGACGAGTACATTTTCGGATAATTTCTAATTATTTGATAATATCTATAAATTCAGTATCTAGAAATGTTACATCTGATTCTTGACACTGTGCTACACGGACTAGTATATAGATTGGATCTGCAATCATGAGATGTTACATTGATTATCATATTGACAGTATACACGACATATATTTAGACCTTGTACATTGCTCATGTATCGTGATGTGTCATGATTGGATCCACTGTACTAGTTAGGGGCGGGGGAAATATTAGTAAATTATGTGATCATACCCAACTCTACATGCATCATAGCTCACCCCACATCTCACGTCGGGTGCGACCTGACCATTACATGCCTCATAGCTATTATATATGATTAGCCTGACCACTACTAGCATCATATCTAACCAAATGGTTAGCCTGACCTTACATGAATAATAGCTAATCATATATAACCAGCCTGATCTTGTCCAAAGCCGATCACATAATAGACTGATATTTCAAACACTTAGAATAGTTACAGTTCTCTACTTTAGATCATATACTACATCACCGTGTATGATATTATACCTCATTCTCTTTGTTTCATATGTGCATTGACTGTTTCATATTGTTTACATTGCATGTCTCTTTATTTTGCCATTGCATTTATTCACTGTTTTCTCTCACTATATTGCATCATATGTTTATTATTTTATAGTTCTTATCAATTAAATAGAAATGTTATTTGAGATGTACTTTGCTCCTTCCTGACTGGAAAATATTTTCCAGACTATGCTTAGAGGACTGGTGTTCAACACTTATGGACCACAGGGTGAGTAGCTGAGACTTGGACTTAGTAGTTCAGTTGTAATTCTGGGAGGTTTAGCCGGAATCATTAGTTACCTAGTTAGTTCTTTTAGCATATTATTTTGGTACCGGATTTGTCTCCGGCATACTCTCTTAGACTTGGATTATGTTGTTGAGTTAGACTACTTCTATTTTTGACTTGTGTTGCATTTTATCTTATTTTTTTGAGATCTTATCGTGCTGTAGTTATGTGATTGAGTATGTTGTACATATTATATTGTGATTATCCGTGTCTCCGTATGGAGTTGGATATCCATGTGAGATTGATTAGATAGTATCATGACCTAGACAGCGTTCTACCGCCGATGCTGTGGCGTAGGCTGGACGTACCCACGCTCTCGTGCCCCTATACCGGGTGCGGGTCGTAACAGGCGGCCACTACTAGAGGGGGATCTCCTCTCTCTCTCTCTCTCTCTCTCTCCTCTTATTTGTATTTATTCTAGATCTAGAAACTAGATCCCCAATTTTCCATCATTCCTTTCATTGAATTATCATTCAATTCACCACCATTTTTCTCTCATTCTCATTCCACAAGGAGCTTGGAGAAGCAAGGAGCACAAGGAGGAGGAGGAGTAGTCATAGCGGAGAGATCATGTCCGGATTATGTCCACTTGAGTTTTCATTGAAAATTTATCTTTCAATTGGTAATTTCTAAATTCATCTTCATTGTAGCTTCTAAATCATATATTTGACCCTTAGGAATCATCCCATGTCATAGGACTACCTATATGAACAAATTCTAGATCAATTTGTGGTGTATTGTGAGTTCTACATAGGTTTTTGTGTGGTTTGGAAGAATTACGAGATTGACACATCTATTTGTGCCATGAGACCAATTAGATATAATTAGACTTAGATCAGGATTGTGGGACTAGGTACATGTCCACAAATTGATACGTGTGGGCCGTATCACGGTATTTTAAGATATGGTATGATACAGAGCTCAATTTGGGTATTTTGTGCAATTAATCATTATTTCTCCTTGTAGCAAGTTGCATTAGTTATTATTATGTGTATTCGATATGTGAGAATGTTTATTGTGGTGTATTGGGGGCTTTGGCATCTCAATTGGATGAGTATCATGAATACTCTATTTGCACACTTTAAGTGTTTGATTAAATACCTCTATTGTATCATATAGATATATGTATATGTTAATAAGTATTTATATATATATGTATATATATATATATATATATATATATATATATATATATATATATATATATACATAACTATACCTATATATCTATATTTCTATTGTGTATATGTAATTATGTGGTGTGGTGTGTTTACTGCTGATTAGTGAGGATAGAAGTCTAAGACTCTAAGACAGTGGCAGCAGCAGTATTAGGATTGGGGATAAATCGAGCAATATAAAGGGAATAAGCTAGAAAGCAAGGGGGATTACTTCCAGACCTGGACATTGGGGTGCCCAGGTTTGGGAGTTACTGTCATTGAGATAAAGGTAGAGGGGATTAGGTTTTGGTTAGCAATAGCAGCAGTTCAGAGGGGGAATGTTAGAACACTCACTTGTGCATAGCATTTGCAAGTGAGAACTATAGTATGCGGGTGTGGTGCAGGTGATTAGGAAGTGGGTAGTAGCCTTGTGTTAGTTCAGTTAGTTCAGCTAATTCTCAGATTAAGTGAGTTGGTGTATATCAACATTTGTTAGTATAAGCAAGTGCTAGTTAAATGTCAGTCTTAAGGTTTTATGGCAATCATTTAAGTTATGATATGTGTTGTTAATGGGGATTCCTGTGATGGCATGCCAAAGTGAGACAGTGCTCGGTTAAGGAGTGAGTTGTGAGCCAATTATATTAATACAGCTGTATTTATGTGTTGGAGCAAGGATGCACCTGTGTACAGGTTGCACAGGGTGGCAGGAGGAGAAAATTGGAGTGTCAAGTTCAACACCAGTATCAGATATACTGATACTTTATGTGCATCAAATATTTGGGTAAGGGTACCTGGAGTTTGTGTGTGGTGTTGAGAGAGGTCTAGGTAGCATTGACTACCTGAAGGTGAGGGGAACCAAGTATCAGGTTAAGGTAAAGTGTAAGGTATGTGCCCAGTTTTGGAGTTAGTTGGGGACCAAGGTACAGATATTTAAAGGAGAGGGTTTATGTGTGTACCTGCACTTTAATCTGAACTACCAATACATTGCAGTCATTAGTGATACATGGACTGATGGATTGGAGAACTGCTTATTGCAGTCAATTGTAAGTATGTGGAGACAATAACTTAGCATGTGGAATAGCTGAGAATGAGAGGGGGGACTCAGGTAAGTGACTGTTTTGTGGCCAGGTTATACCAGTCACTTTGTGTACAACATTGAGTGTCCAATGAGGGTTGAACTGGATTAGAACTAATAAAGGGATGATAGGGGAATTATCTGATGCAACAGTATCAGATGTTACTAATACTAATGAGCAGTAGTGAAGAGTAGTAGAGTATATGCACAATTTGTATATCAAAGGAGTATACTTAGGATTTATCAGTTGAGGCAAGGAAATTGTTAGTTCAGTTAAGATGTCAGTTGTATATTAGTTAGTTTAGTTAAGTAAATATCAGTTAGTATATATGTATTAGTTATTATAGTGAATATAAGATATCATCCATACACTAAGTTAATGACTTAGTATAGCTAGTATAAACCAGTGTTAGCTAATTAGTGCCTAATATAGACTAATTAATTAGTATTGGATCTAAAACCTTAGTGTGAACCTAATATTGACCTAGAAAGGCATATTGTAGCTCATTTAGCATTTGTTTCTCCTCATTACACCATTTTGACATAATTATTTAATAGGATTGTGTGACACCGGCTTGGACATCGAGATACATCATTTGCTCAAGACCAGAGGCGAATATATCTCTCTGTTAGTTTCTATTTTATGATAGTGTATATATCACATGTTCTATAACTGTATACTTGATTCCGACATAGTGGTTACACGGACTGGTACTATATGGATTATGTCAGAAGATGTTATCCCCTACCATGTTCAGCGGGTACTCCTTCACATATATTTTATCGTGTGTATCAGGTATTGATTATCATGTACTTCGTGTTCACACACTGCTCGTGTTC
The DNA here is from genome assembly GCA_036927795.1 of Iris macrosiphon. NCBI lineage: Eukaryota > Viridiplantae > Streptophyta > Magnoliopsida > Asparagales > Iridaceae > Iris > Iris macrosiphon. The sequence goes on along the minus strand of JAYESA010000012.1, from coordinate 113,850,063 downwards.
AGTGTGCCCATATTCGTGTTCGTAACGTATCATGATTGGATCCATAGGTATTGTTTAGGGATGGAGGAGTAGGAGTTGGTTATGTGATCAAGCCCAAGTGTATTCCTGTACATGTCGATGACATATCACACGTGTAATCGATTTACCATATTGTATTCGTGTTCAACCCAAACCGATCACATAATAAACTTGTACTATATGGCACATTAGTTAGTTTTATCTATTTCTATTTAAATTGTAGTTATTCACATTGCATGTTTTTCATTCCAGTACATTACCTGTTCACTCTAGTTCATTCCATTTCTTATGGCTAGTTATCCTTTATCATTTTCTATTATCTGTTATATATGCTCGATTATATATTTGGAACTGCTTTCAGAGTTATGTACTTTACTCCAATCCTGACTGGATATATTTTTTAGATGATTGGCTTGTGGACTAGTGTCCCACCTACTACGGGCCGCAGGACGGCGTACCGTTAGAGGATACTCCCTTAGAGAAGGAGGACCTAGTGCCAGATACTAAGGAGGCTTAGACTTATTGTTTAGACTTGTATTAGACTTTTATTGAGACTTTTGGCATGTATATATTATTGTGGACTTGAGATTGTATTGTGACTCATATTTCATCTTCCTTATTCCATATCGTGATTTATCTTCCTTAGTTTGATATTGTGATTGAGTATGGATATCATTATCATGTCATTATATTCTTGCCTCCGTTTGGAGTGGAGATGACATTGACAGGTACCTTATATATATATATATATATATATATATATATATATATATATATATATATTATATGAGATGTTTAGTTAGTATTATTGACCTAGACAGCGTCCTACCGTCGATGCTGTGGCGTAGGCTGGGCGTTGCTCACTACTCGTGCCCTTATTCCGGGTGCGAGTAGTGACACGGGATGCGTTAGAGACATATTTTAGGACTATTAGGGCCTCACCGGACTGCAGTCACATTACATGATTTATTTTTGTTGATAGCCACGACTCATATTATATTCTCTATGACATGTCACATTTCTTAGAGTATCCACTTGATGTGTTTCTTTTTCCGTACTTGTTATTTTTCATGTTTTGATTCGTGTCTTCTCCATGCATGTTTATATACAACTACTTAGTAGTACTTAGTAGCATGTTTATATGTATCTTGTTACGTCCCTGAGGACCTGGTTCCTTTCCAGATTTAGAAGACGAGGGTTACCGCATATATATGTACTTGGACCCGAGGGTACGACAGCAGTTGATGGCCTACAAATGCTTAGTTTATTTTTAGTGTAGACATTGATATATTTTCTTGTCCTTATCTTTTTCGTCTACTAATAGTGAATTTGTATCTACCGGGTACGTCTTTTGGATTCTTAATGAAGTTAATCTATTTGTATTTACATTCATCATTATACATTACTATATTTATTTCTTGTTTACTTATTCTGATAATATAGTCTAGTTTTGATAGACTTATATTATTTTTTTATGTCTATTCGAACATATATGTCAGTGGGCTGCTGACCATGAACCATATTGTTTATTCTTGATATTTATTACTAATGTGGATTGAGATATAGCTTTACATGCAATATTAGACATGATACCCTAAGTATAGACAGCGTATATGTATTCGAATTTGGCTGGAGTACACTTGATACGTAGTTGGCCATTGTCACGTACTTTGGTCCTACATATTTTGGGACTGAGGCATGACATATCTTCCACCCAATGCACTAACCTTGAGCTACAAACATACTTATTTATTATCTTATATTAGTTATGCTTATGCCATGGATCAACATGTACCTAAATTTATCCATTAAAAATTTATATCTGCTAACTTAAATAAACATTAACATGTCCGTAGGGTCGTGGCCTATTGGTTACGATGGAGGGGCTCCCGTAGAGATGGACATGATTCGAATCCTCCCTTAGAAAATTCCTAACCTGGAGAAAATGACATATAAAAAAATATTAACATTAAATATTAAAAAAACATAAATACCTATGAATCATCTTTTGTATCACTGATATCCATGAAGGTAGAACGATGTCACGCCCCAATCCCAAAATACGTAGAACTAGGAATATGTAACATGTCAGCTACGCATTCAACCAGACTCTGGTCTGACTCGAATACATATAAGTTGTACTATAATGGTCACTATCTAAATAAAATATTAAATATATCTATGTCTTAATCCACAATGAACAGAATACAAGAATAAGCTACATGTGCTAAAGTCGACCACCCAGTAACACACAAGCTCGAATAGACTCGAGAAAGAAATATGAGTCTATAAACTAGGCTATATCAGCAGATGAATAAACAGTATGAATGATGAATAAGCATAACTCAGATAGAAATGATATGAGTACCTGGTGCCAATACCATGACAAGGCGATAAGCCTTTACAACTCCAGAAAGGCTCCACGACAGTGTATGCTACAAAAATGGCAAGGAACCAGGTCCTCAGAGGGACGTAGCAAGGTACAAAAAACAACGTGCCAAAAGTAAAATAGTACAATGCTATATACTCAAGGGTAAACTACTGTAACCGTCTATGTGCTATTCAAGTGAGAGAATCACTCATACTCGGGCATAAGACTCTCAAGGTTCTATGCATGTGAACCCCAAGCAGTCTAAAAATAACAATAACACTAAGGGATCTGTATCTGGAACCCAAAGCAGTCAAGTACAAGTATATCACTAAAGGCTTCTAATCAGGGAACCTAAAGCAGTCACGTAAATAACACCAAAGCTCTGCTACAGAGACTAAGGCAGTCACGTACATATAGATATCCGCCCAAAGTATAGTGTAAACTCTCTCCTCCCACATAATCTCATATATCATGTCATAGCTCGGGAGATCAAGACCTTCAACTATCACAATGAGTCATACTATATATATATGTAACTATCTCATATCACGAGTCCTATAAACATATACAGAATTACCAGGAATACATCAAGAAGAATTATGTCTTATAAATTAGTGTCAAGTGTCCTATGATCTGTCGTGCTAAGAATACAAGCACGTATCATGGGTTCGCGGTAATAAATCTCTAACTGACGATACTCGACTCCGCTGACAGATATCGGCACCTGAATCGGTTTCGAACGCTAAGTATCGTCTAACGACCCTAGGATAAACACACGCATCAACCATATCAAATAACTATAATAAATAAATAAAATAAATAAGTTGTCACGCCCCAGTCCCAAAAATACATGGGACCAGGCCACGTGGTAATAGCCAGCTGTCACGTCTCCGAGGATATCCCAATTTAATGGATCCAAACCAAGAGTGCTACGCTGTCCTAAATAACTAACAAGTCCAATGTTAGCATCAAACAGGTAATCTAATCTCATCCACAAATATAATCAAAAAGTACTAATATAAATACTGAAAAATAAACACCAGTCTCAAATATCATAGTACAACCAAGAATGTCTGGTGGGAACAAACCCACTACTAAGACAAAATAAAAGTACAGAATGATAGATAAAAAGAGTAATGATTAGGGCATCGGCTGACTAGATAATGATGCTCCCAATCCTAGGCAGAAGGCCTACCAACTGATCACGAAAACTCTGACGGTAGCACCTCTAGCTCCTCAACTGTAGCATACCTAGTCTCCTGTCCTGGGCCGTACACTGTGGGGTAATATGCCTCGTCCAAATCTGGAAAGGTACCAGGTCCTCAGAGGGACGTAACAAGATACATAGAAACATGCCAAATATATAAATACTGAATAAAATAAATATAATAAAGGGTGTGCTAACCATCTAAGTGAATGCAATGTGAGGACAACCTTGGTACGTATGGGTAGGCGTAGGCATAACGTCCATACCGCTCCGAAGAACGTAGAAGCTGCATAGTATATATAACGTCCATATCGCTCCGAAGAACGTGAAATTTGCATAGAATATAACGTCCATATTGCTCCGAAGAACATGGAATCTGAATAAAGGGAGTCATTGGATCCGTGGCTCCTCCGGATACTACAGATTCTAATGTGTGTATCCTATACGCCTACTAGTTGTCCTCCCCGCCCAATGTAGATACACAAATCGAATACTTGACGTGCATACCACGTATCTATATGCCAAGTCTCTACAAATAAAATAATCCTGAGTTACGTACTAACCGTGATGCATGTCACACGCACCGATAGCTAGTCGAGTACGCGAACTCGCATCCCAATATGACTTTGTTATCGTAAAACATGTAAAAGTGTCAGGTCTCGGAAGATATCAGAGTATCCTCCAATGGGGTGAGTCTGCTAATAACTAGGTCTAGTACACTACTCATCGACGCATCCGTCGACTGCACCCGAGTTAATCTCGGACGCGCACAGTCATATGAAATAAAGCAATAAGATATCATACAACATATGCATAATTTAAATTAGACAGTAAATATGGCAAGGTATCTTGCCTGGGTCCTCAAGCTGTGAATGCAATAGCCTGCTCCTGCAGTCTCTACTGGCTGGTCCAATGACCCTAAACACACAATATAATATAGCAAATACTGTCATTAGACACTAAGCAACTCATACACACAACTTACGACGCTGTTCTTAGGTACTGACGCAAGATAACGGCTGGTCGACTATAGAGTCGCGTGTGCACGTAGCTAAGGTGCACACGTGTCCTGTCCTCAGTTACCGTGTCTCTCGTGACAATAAGTTACCGAAGTTACGGGTTACCAAATAATTTATGTTTTGTACGAATACATGTCCTTATTTTCCATGTTTAAGTGTACTTGGTTTATGTCCAGGTTTTCAGGTGAATTACTAGTCTTTGATAGCAGGTCATATATTTAGGGTAATTACTAATATATTTATTATCATCTAATTTAATTAACATACATGCATACACATCTATATTATTATATTTTAATTGGTTTGTGTCGACACAAGACACAATGATACGACGACTTGATGATACAACTATACAACGATACTATGCAAGAAGAGAGCTAGGGGTCGAGTACTTAGTTTACCGAACGAGGGGGTCTGCACGTTGACTGGCCGTCCTCCGGCGTGGGGGCGGAGCTCCAGTCAACGGCGGCAACCAAGGCAGCAGCGGCAGTGGCAGTAACTACAGTAGTTGCAGCAGCGGCAGCAGCGGCGGCAGCGGGTTGGGGACGGCGCTGGGATGGCGGTCAGGTCGTGGGGGAGGTCGGAGTCGGGATGGCAGGGGTGGTTGGCGGTGCTGGAGGCGGTGGTCCGGGCTGGGGACAGTCGGGATCTGGGTAGTCGGGTTGGTGCTCGGTTTTGAGGGTGGTGAAGGGGATAGTTGATGGCGGTGGTGCAGCTTGTGCAGGCGTCCCGGGGATGGTCCGACGTGGACAGCGGGGGAAGAGGCTGAGGTGGTGATGACTGGAGATGGTCGTTGATGGCCTGTCGGGGGAAGGAGAGGGTGCTCAGGTTTGATGAGGAGGAGATCGGCTAGGGTTGAAGTGGTGGTGGTGATTAAAATTTTAGGGTTTCATGTATAGAAAAATGTGTATTTATATAGGAGGGGATTTTGCGCTGACCTCGGGACTTGGGCCGGCCTGGCTCCTCGGGGTGGGGGCTGGTCCACATGAAAGGTGTACATGGGTTTGGTTAGGTCTTGCTTTAGGGTGAGTCTGTCCTCCAATTTAATTTAATTAAAAATAATGCGCACGGCGTTCTTTTGTCAATTGAGAACACATGAGATTAAGATTGGGTAGAACACGAGAGTCATGGGCGTAGCAGACTCAGAATAGATTAATACCCTAATTTGGGTTATATGGAATTGGGTTGTGTTTGTGCCTCAAATTCAAATGGGAATGGCCAATTATGAGAATTTTGGGTTTATTGGTATTATTCATGGATGTTTGTAACGAATATTGTGCAGCTAAAATAAAGCACAATATTGAGTATTTAAAAGTTACACAAGGGTCATATGGGTAGTCTGGCATGTCTAGGAAATATGTATGCACTTGGTTTAAAGGTAACTACTAGTGTAGCGCTCCAAACATCGAAGCAACGGTGAGGTGTAATAAGTCACATAATTGTTGTACATTAATAATAATTGTATCCAAATTAATCCTAGTCTCTCAATCTAAATTAATTAAATCCTAAATTGGTCGAGGGGGTTTACATAAGGCAAGGAACTATAATACATCATGGCAAGGTATACTTGCCTGGATCTTGAATGATGGCATATCGAAGTCCAGGTAGCGGGCTCAATACGTCAACTACCCACAAAAAGGTAGAATCCTCACGAACGTCTTCGGATGCTGAAACAAAAATCATCAATATTTTCATAATATATGAAATAGCTAGGATTGACTACCCATAAGTCCGATTTAGACACAGGGTATATTTGGTAGTTTTGGGTCAAAATGGGGTCCACATGTGGCCCACTTTGCACGAAAAAATATGTTAGAACGTTTTTTAAATTTGGCATATTTAGTGTCTACGAGTCTAGAACGATGATAAGAACCCAACGGAATATCCAGAACTGGATTCCGATAAGCTGGTCATGAAATCGACTGTCAAGTATGAGCGTGGGGCCCACAAAACGATGTTCCGTCAACGTTGTCAGAATTGAACCAAACTTGGTTCACAGGACCAACGTAATGCTATGAATCTGATGGCACAAGTTTAATTGTAAAATGACAAGCACATATGAAGTTATTGCACAAATTTGGAAAAGGACAAAATAGGGATTTTGGCGAATACGGGTTGATTCTGGCGAGCACACACGTCCAAATCAAGTTTCGCAAAATTCCACACATCTGCGTTAACGATACGCACTTTTGGTGCAATCTGCATGCGATGAACTCATCTTGTTTGGCGGGATGCACCACGTATCAAAAAAAAATTAGGCTTAGAAATCATATTTTTTTGTCAAGTTCAATACTGAATTGTCAGCGATCTAACATGAATTAAAATAAATTAAAAGAAGGGATTTAAATTTGGATATGTTGTTTAAAATATTGTTTAGATAGATTTTTAAAACGATTAATATTTTGGAAGAAAATTGGCTCATAAATTTTGGAAGAAAATTGGGGGTTTGAGACAGTTTTCTATACTGTTTTAAAACAGATTTTCGTCCGACTTTCGAGTCGATTTACACTCATTTTAAAATAGTAATAAAAAATCTAGTTGAAGGGACTTGAAGGGGTTTATGTTGTGTACATTTTGGAGAAGGCAGCATCCGAAATGGCAGGCCGAGCAGGAAGGAAAGACTGCGCAAAGGGGGGTCGCTGCTGCCTATCGTGCGCTTGTTGTTCACAGCGCATGTTACTGCTGCCCGCGCCAGTGGTGTTGCGGCGCTCCGGCGTGGCGGCGGCGGCGGTGGTACGGTCGGGGCGGTCGCCATAGGTGTTAGGTTAGGGTTAGGGTATAGATGATATATTTATATAGGGAGGGATCGGGTGAGCGAAGGCCATCCGCGGCCTGGGATGGGTGAGGATAGATTTAGGTTTTAAAGTTATTGGGTTTTGGGTTTAGTTTTGGTTTTATTTATTTTCTCTTTTCTTTTTCCACTTTTCTTTGCTTTTCTTTTATAAAGAGAAATATATATATATATATCAAAAAATAGTTTTATATATGAATAAGTTTTAGAAAATATTTTATAACATTTTATATTTACTTTTACACCCAAAAATACTTTTGTGACATATTTGTTAATATAAAATATAAATCAGTATTTATATAAGTTTATAATCCAAAGAATTATATATATATTTTTTAAATTAGCTAAAATACCAAAAATATATAATTAAATAAACTAATAAATTTAAAGATTTAAAAAAAATTAGGGTGCCCACAATATTCCCAACTTATAAAAATTTCGTCCTCAAATTTTAAAAATTAAGCATGGTGGAAAAGAGTAAGAGAAATTACTATAAAATAAGGATAATACAACTTGTCATTTCGAATTCCTCGATATTAAAGATAAGGCACGATCCAAGGATAAGGGACACAACATGGTAAAAAGAATTTAAGTACACTAGATCGTACCCTGATTCTCGAAAAGATCGGGGACATAGTTACCAACGAGATCCTAATTTGATGTCATATTCTATAGTAATAGTACGTTTAGTCTAAGATGCTACCTAAATTATAGAAATTAAGTTGGTAGTAGGAACTCTAGTCATAATCCTATTTACAAGGGTTATAGAAAGTCTAACATCAAGAATGGATACGAGATGATGATACTTTTGTCACCGTAGTCATAGGTGATCGAAAGAAATCTAGATACTACCAGTGTTATTGAGTCAACTCCCAATTAGATCATGAGTTTACAAGACAATATAAAATGTCTTAGTCAACTAGGGTGAGATGGTATAGAGGAATACGTTCATTACATTTCATGGTTGTCGATAAACGGTTTAACAATAAGTGCCAAAGGTAAAATAATTTGTCAAGGTGATTTATATTGTGTAGAGAGTATAAGGAGGCTCAATTTAATGCAACACAAGTATCATGGACATATTTTGGCTCAAGTGTATGATGGGTATATCAGTAGTTGGGGTAATTGGGTTGTCGATGAACAATTTAATTTAATTCTAACGAAATTGAATATTTAAGTATAGGTTTTTAAAAGGAGGTATGCCCCAAATGTTGTGGGGTCTATTTGGAGCATGGGAGTGTATATTTGGGAGTAACAACTAGGTCATGAGTGAGTAGGTCCAGCTAGGCTCATGAATGTCAAAGTTGTCGGAAGAATTGATTCAGTGTTACGTATTAAAATCGACTGCAATAAAAAATAATATCTATGTGTCATTTGTGTGTGCAAATGCATCGTGAATATTGTGCGACTAAAATAAAGCATGGAAAGGTGAGTTTGTGAGTGATAGTTCTATCATGGGTGTAGAGTGGCTAGTCTAGGTCATAAGGATAAAAGTTGTTGGAAAGGAAAAGATAGTGTTGTGCTACAATTATCCGGGCCACAACAAAGGGTATCAAAGGATACAAAATTAAAGAGGTGATTTAATCCGTGTGAATTTAAACCTAGTTAATAGCAAATAAATTCAAATTTACTCTAAAATTTTAAAAATAATCCTACACTAAAACCAGGGGCTACGATCTACCCAACTTATAAAAATTAAGTTGGTATCAAAACTAAAGTTATGGTCCTGCTAACAAAATTTTTGGAAGGGCCTATTTCCTAATAAGGATATAAGAATTGTAGGGTTTACTGGTCGTAATCAAAGATTCTCTAAGGGAACCTAGATGCTATCAGGGTGCTATTGGTTTATGGAGTTACAACTAATTCTAAGATTTTAACTGGGTATTCTCTCAAATAGTAACCATAGTCATCTCAGTCATTGCGAAAATTTTATATCTATCCTAACCAATATTTGCGAATGGTAGTGCTTCTAGTCCAACACTAACTGCCGGTGGGAGTTCAAATATCCGTTAATAGAAAAATTTCTTTACTAAGGCCATTTCTTATATAAAACTCCAAGCTATTCCCTCGGTCTAGTAGTCTACCTAGTACATGCATCTATCTTATCCATTTCTAACTTAGATAACCCTTCCTATGAATTATTTTACCAATACTGCTTATAAATATATAACTAACAGTCAATCACGAATGTTTGTTTTTCCGAAATAGGAAAGAACGAGAATCAATGATAGTGAGCTCAAGAAGGGTATCATCAAATAAGATTTTTAAGGTTCAAAGGCGATAAATGAAATTAAAAGAAGGTTCAAAGTAATTATGGATTAAGATCCTAACAAACGTATCCTAGCACAGGCTCGCTTGGTATAGTAACGTAATCGAGATGATTTAATCAGGATATGCATGGGCCACCACAAAAATATGTTGTAGAAGCCTGAAAAATACGCTGGGAAGAGCTACGCAGCCTCTTGATGCAGAGCAGCATAAACGGAGGCCTTTAGAGCCATCAAGCGTGCAACAGAGCTTTCTTCGCTAAAACAAGGCATGAAGTATAAGCTCAAAGGACCATCCGCGTAAGTGCAGTACGTCCAGGCCGCTCCAGCGTAAAACAAAGTTCTTCATCGCCTCCATGGCGTAAAACTCAACCGCTCTCAAAGCAGCGTTAATGCGTACGAGGAACGCTTCGTCTTCCCCGAAATGAACCTGTCAAGTCACGCAGTGAATCTGACCTCTGACTCCTGACAAAAAGTGCTGCACGGCTACCCAGACGACGGCTGGAAACGATGGCAGACCCCTCGGGACGCGCCCCACAGTATGATGGCGGATCTCGGCATTTAATGCAGAGGATTTGGTTAAAGCATCACCAAACCGTCGTTTACTGGAGTCCCCTCAGCATAAACCACTCTTTCGCGTACAAGGGAATACGCCGCCCTATTTTACACAGGCAAACATGAGCTGTTTTACGCTCCACAGCAGGCAAACCACCTGCCACGTCAAAAGTTGCACCTCGTACGGGACTCGAGGCATGTCTCCACGTCTAATTGTACAGAGCGGTGACAGTTTCTCTTGAGGCACGTCTCCACGTCTAATTGCACAGAGCGGTGACAGTTTCTCTCAAGACACGTCTCTGCGACGGGTGCACAAAAGGGCTGCAGACCTTCAAAACATGCCTCCGCATTTAATGCATAAGATGGTGGCAAATCTCTGCAAGAGATTCGATTATATCTCCAAAAGCCGTAATTCCGGCTAAGACGTCCACATCAGCACGGTACGCGGCGGCTTCTACGCCCCTTCAGGATCTGTGCTCACGCGGCTCCTACGCCCATTCCAGCACGGTACGCGGCGGCTTCTACACCCCTTCAGGATCTGTGCTCACGCGGCTCCTACGCCCATTCTAACACAGTACGCAGCAGCTTCTACGCCCATTCAGGATCTGTGCTCACTCAGTCTCTACGACCACTCGGCTTCTATGCCTGTTCGGCTTCTATGCCTATTCGGCTTCTATGCCATGGTGACAGACATTTGGCTTCTATGCCAACCTCTGCTACACAATGGATACCTACCTACGTGGCTTTTACGCCGTGATCTTAGTAGCAATTTGTACGTGTTGTGTCCCCTTAGTTGGACCGGCGTCACACGCTCATTCAAAAGATCATCTATACGTAGGCATTGGTTACTTTAACCGTTGTGTAAAAGGGTTCTGTACTTTCCACTCCTCGGTTGTTACACCGATGGAGTGGTCACTGTCACCAAAACTCTATAAATAGAGACCCCTATCAATGGGGAACAAGGTCGACAATTTGGAAGATCGAACCAGGTCAGAGAATTGATAGAGAGAGAGAGAGAGAGAGCACCCGGAGCTCAGGCAAAGAGTAGGGATCGACGACTTCAGCATCGTGCATCCACCCTCTTCTGCAACCTTCGAAGCTGCTTCCTGTCTCCTACGGTACTTCTTCAACATCGTGTGGTCCAAGGGCTAAAGTGATCGACCGCAGATCAGACACCTATAGCAATATCTACCCAGATTAAATAAATTGTACTCCCACATCCTCGTATAGGATTATATTGTACAAGTTTGTTTATAAACAAAAGAAGGCGGGTTCCGTGTAAACCCCCATATCGAATACATTCCTATTCTTTTCGTTTAAATAACCACAAACAAGATGGCGACTCTGCTGGGGACATCTTTCTCTTCTGACGAGGAAGCAATTGCTCAACACGATGCGGTATCCGTAGGATCCGTGAAGAAGACACTGGTCGTCCAATTCGACCAGTCTGCCTACGAAGACATGCTTCGGACTGGGGGTGGCTCTCACTCTCTCTCCGTCCAAGACAACAGGAAGCTGTGCAAGGTGTGGATGCCCAAGACATCCTCTACCGTTCCTGTGGACTCTCCGATCTCTCCGATCTCTCCGACCAATGAGATGGTAGCATCGCTCCCTCCGTGCCCTGCACGTAAAAGTCAGTCTCCCGCTATGCGCGGTACAGACAAAACTTCGGGCAAAGCCTCAGCGCTGACCCAGAAGTATCCACTGCGCTTTACGCGTAGGAATCAGTCTCCCGCTACGTGCGGTACAGACAAAACTTCGGGCAAAGCCTCAGTGCTGACCCAGAAGTATCCACTGCGCTTTACGCGTAGGAATCAGTCTCTCGCAACGCGCGGTACAGACAAAACTTCGGGCAAAGCCTCAGCACTAACCCAGAAGTATCCACTGCGCTCTACGTGTAGGAATCAGTCTCCCGCTATGCGTGGTACAGACAAAACTTTCGATGGTGCCTCCACGCCAAATCGGAAGTATAGATCATGCTCCACGCACAAAACAACATCTGACCTCTACGGTAAACCAGATGAGTGCTGTGATCTCCGCGAGGGGAAGCAAACAGGCGAATACTCAGCTTCTCGGCCTTTACGCCAGTAAGAGAATAATCTGCCTACTCTCCGGATTACGCGAGAAGCCGATGCCCGACTGAGGACCTCTTCAGCTTTACGCCAGTCTGAGCGAATCTCCAAATTACGCCAGGCGAGGTCCCACGACGTGAAGCAAGCTCAGGTTGCTACTCCTGACCTACGCGAATGCCTAAACCAGAAGCGTAAGGAGAGGGGACCTTCCAACATGTCTATTACGCCCCCTAGAGAGCAATATTGTAATAGTCATAAAATCATGATTGACTGCTACTGTTCTAAAGCAAGACGGTCGGTTTTCGATCGACTGAGCTACTCTCAGTCTTTTTCGGAAGAAGAGCCCGCGTATGCATCCGTGAACATGGCTTCACGTATACCTAGAAGAAGGTCAAGCTCAAGACGTCATCCCTCTGGACCTCCGAGCCGAAGGAGATTCGAAGACCTCCTCAGGAACACTAAAGCTGGGGTGTTCTAAAACACCCGTGCAAGGTCACAGCAACCGGCTTCGTACTCATCTGATTCCAACGCTGGGGGTCACCAATCTCCCAGATCAGATGCTGAGAGTATAGAGTCGACTTCTGCAGCGACCTATACTAATCCTTCGGTGACGCCCAGGGAAATGGGAGTTTACGCTGTTGAAGATGGACGCGAGGAAGCTTCGCCCTCAGGAAACGCGGAATAACGCATCACTGTGCTGGAGACGTCTCTGAAACAAATGCAATCCGTAATGGAGAACATGCACCAGATGATGCTAACTCAGCACGTAACTGCCGTGGCTCAAGCATCGGTCCCGCTAACTCAGATACGTGTGGGGGTGGACTTGCCACCATCCAACCCAAGCCAAGAGCCTGCTCTAGATCAAGAGTCAGCAGCTCCTCCGCTTTCCCACTCGGTGAATATATTACCTCCCGTTGGAGTCACGATACAACCAACTCCACACTACACCGGAGCCTCGCTCTCAACTGAAAATCCGATGCAGGCAGTACGGGAGTTGAAAGCCTAGTTTGACGCCTTGAAGCACAAAGATCAGCTCAAGAAACTGGGAATCAACCAACCTTACCCAGCTACCTGGGAAGAAGTCCCTTTTCCTCCGAAATACAAACATCAGACTATGGCTCTATTCGAAGGAAAAACATCACCAAGTCAATACATGAACTACTTCAGTATGATGACGGTGTTGCTACAAGGGAACGACGCCCTCATCACTCGGGTGTTCAAAGGCTGCCTCTCAGGAGTAGCCTATCAGTGGTACCGTAGCTTGACGGACAACTGCATTACTTCCTTCGAAGACTTCAAAGCTTTGTTCTTTACGCGATTCTATGAGGGTGAGATGGACATGTCTATGTCCTCTCTCATCGAAGTCAAACAAAGGGAGAAGGAGGACGTTCGCACCTTCGTCGAACGTTTTCGTCAGGCCACCTTACAAATGCCTCCAGGAGTTCCGGACTCGGCGTTAGTAGACATTTGCAGGAAGAACCTCCTTCCCATAGTCTCGGTGTTTACGGGACCATATCAGTTCCATGAGTGGCCTTCGTTCATCGTCTCGGCAGTGGCCGTCGAAGACAACAGTCGCAAGGCGCACGACAATGGCATTATGATCTTCGCCTCCGATAGAGGCAAAAGGTCATCTCCCAGCGGCGACCATCCTCGCAGCTCCAAGGGAAAAGAAGCTCTGACGGTCAATACGTCCAGACAAAAGGCGGCAGCAACCACGCAGACGAAGCCCGGGACTTCCAGGCCCGTCGAAGTCTACTCTTTCGACGACGACGATATCCCTAGTATATTCGAGTGTCTCATCAAAAGCGGCAAAATCACTCTTCCGGAGCTAAGGCGGCCCCAAGAAGTCGGCAGCACTGACGACCCCAAATACTGCATCTTTCACAGATACGTACACCACCCAACAAAGGTGTGTTACGTACTAAAAAGGAAGATCTAGGGGTTGATCAATGCTAAGGCCATCACTCTGCACAACACCGAGAAGACGGTCACGGCCAACATGATCTCTCTGCGGTTCGGCGATCTGCCTCCCCAAGAAGTCATGAACGGTGTCACGCCCATTTCCCGAGCTACGATGAACATCATCAATCTTCCTCCAGCTAGGGATCAAAATTATGACCTGGTACCCCTGACCACCCGTCAGGGCGAGATTATGTGGGTCCATCCGGATTTGGTGTCAGAGCTCGAAGAAGAGACTAAAGCTACTAAAGCTACGTCTAAAAAGATCCCTAAATACAGGCCATGCCACATGGTCGCAACTTCTTCGGCATCAGACGGAGACGAAGTATTTGCCGCAACCCGTTCGGGGAAGGCCTACCTCAACGACAATGGAGCAGGTCAGGAAGGCGCACCGGCTGACTCTCCAGCCGCCAAACCTTCAGAACAAGGCCCCGCCATGCAACACATCAGCCCTGAGAAACCTACTCCGGCGGACAAGGGGAAGCAGAGAGAAGTATGCTTTGATAAACCTGTAAAAAACATTCCAAGCAAGGGTTTAGAGAAGCCGTACAAATTTGACATCCTGGCCCAACTAGCCAATACGCCAGCCAGGCTCTCCATCTTTGAGCTACTCAGGCTCTCCCCAGACACTCGTCTAGCCCTGAGTGAAGCACTGATGCAGGCGGAGATATACTTGACCCAGCTCAAGTCCCCCGACGAGGAGCCAGTGGCGTGTCCTCAATGCCACAGCGTGATGGAGGTGGTCCCAAATATCACTTTCACTCAAAATGATATGATGTTAAAACATAACAGACATGACAGGCCCCTCTATTACACCGGGTATGTCGGTTCCAAGGAGGTCGACCGGATTCACATAGATCCGGGGTCGTCGATCAGCATCATCCCTCACAGTCTGCTCAGGCCGCTAAGAATTCCTACCAGCCAACTGGGCTTCCTTAGACAGAGGCCGGCGACAACGCCTCAAGTAACTACAGGCCTTAGTGCCTTCGGGGCACTTTCCTACCCCCTCGACGAGAATCTGATCCGGAGCTGCGGCCTCCTCCATAAGACCCTCGACGACCTGGGCGCTAAGCACGCCCAAACAATTCACGGGCTTATTTTTGCCCCCCGAGGTTTTCTCCGACTTGGCAGCCCTAGCTCGGTGAAAGAAGAGGTAGAACATCCACTTGGTGGTGTGAGCCAAATCAGAAGGCTCATTATAAAAAGTGGTGCACGCGAAGTATTGACACATCAGCTCCTGATATACTTCCGCCACCCGAGGGTCCAAATCCCCCAACTCCCGGTTGGTGGGAACGTACTCTTCATAGGGGGTATCCCCCATCGGCAGTCTCGAGACAACTGCCATCTCATGGAGCGCCAATCCCAACTCCCCCAGTAGAGTGGCAAAGGTCCCAGTGAGCGGAATGTACCGCTCCATCAGCGCTAGGAAGTTAGGGTTCGGAGGCAACCCGACGCTCGTCGCACTCACAGCGGCATATAGTCCAATAACCTCCAGCTCTCTCCGGAATTGCTTCAAGGCCCAGTCAACCAGGCATGTCCATCGGGAGTTTGTTGGGGCAATCCACCCATTACACCGGGGATTCTCCTTGGGATATACCCCGCCTCGTCCCATGAAGTCGTTGCAGAAGGTCGGCAATTGGACCGGCTGGATCACCGAGCTGTCTTCACTCGGGACACTACCCGGGCACAGTCCCCGGAACAACGTCACAAAGCCGGAAGGGCGACTGACAAACGACCCCCGGTCAGCTCCTTTGATATGAAAGATCTTCCCCAGCTTACCGTGAAGATCAGGAGTCAGCATCCACGACATCTTCCTGGGATGCGTCGCATGGAAGAAGGCCGAGATGGGATAATCCCTCGGCATCGTTGGCAAATACAAAACCAAATTCCCGGCAGGAAAAACCCAGGGCTCCCTCTTGGGCCTCGTCTGGGACTGTTTGTCAATCATGTCCCCAAAGAGGAAAGCCGGCTTTATGTACTGCTTCCCGTCTACGTAGGTTAGGGGCTCGCCATTAATCATGCTCAGCAGCGTCCGCTCGCCCTGAACCGATATCAGAAACCCCCTTTCCTCAGGATACTGGGGTCCGGAGATGGGAAATGCCACGTGGGACAGATCCTCCAGGTAGTTTGAGTGCAGCATCCCAGCAGCGGAGCCCATCACCTCGGCCAGTGGAGACTCACCCAAATCAACTGCAAAAGTGCAAGGAAAAGATGTCACTACAAGTCTTGCACGAACATGCAGACCGATGAAACGACAGTCTGTGCTCTACGCATGATTATGCAAATCTGGCTATTTTACGCCGACAGTCCTCCCGATAAGCGTAAAACTCAAATTTTACGATATACACCAATTTTTAATAGCCAGAGCTTTTACGCTCAGAGCTACGAAAATATGGAGTCTTTACGCTGGCACATTAGAAATGTGGGCGTAAAAGATAAAAACGCCTCCGTGCATCAACTTCCTCCAAAGAGGCTATCAGCACAGAAGACGACCTAGCGCGGTCACGTTCAATGTGTGCGAAGGATTTTTCATCGTTTTTTGTCACCCCAAAGGCTCTACCTCTAAGGCCGGGTGCGCTACTCGTTGGCGGGATACTTTGCTCGGAAGGAAGTTCGCCTTGCCCGACTAGAGACTCCCTCGCTGGGGCAGAAGAATGAGAGGAAGAACCTATGCTCTTTCCCTTAGCGGAGGGGGTTTGTTTCGGCGCCATTTCTGAAGACTCGGAGTGCTCGGAGAAGGAACGAAGAAAAACTCGGAACAGTCGAAAGCTCTCTTTCGCAGAAAACAGATGAAAAGTTTTTCTCTCAAAAAAAAAAAAACTTCGGGTATATATTGTCACCACCCCATTTCCAGAGCCGGGTATTTTTTTTTATTTTTAATTTAGTTAATTGTGGATTATTTATATTTAATTGTATTTATATTTAATTAGTGATTGCATTATTTTTTAATATTTTTATTTTGTTTGTTTTAGGATTTTGGCTAGCCTGGACCCATGTCAGACCCTAGTGGACCCATGTCCGACCCAGCCCACACCCTTGTGAGAATTATTTTGGGGCTTAGAATATTTATTTTATTTTTAGGAAGTTAGTTGGAGAGATTTGGAACTAGTTTGAGTGCATTTGGAGCCCCGAAACCCAAAACCTTTGTTAGGAGGGCATTTTGGTAATTTCTCCAACTTGTGAAACCCTTTATTATGTGTGACCGGCCTATTCCCAGCCCATTTTCGTGAACCACAGCAGCCTCTTCTCCCATTCTCCTCTTCTTCTTCACTTCTTCTTCTTCTCCACTCATTTTTCTTCTTCCTTTCTCCTTCCTACTTCAAGTAAGTCCATTTTTCTTCCCTCCTCTTTCCATTTCTTCTACTTGTGTTAACCCTAACCCTAGATCTTTCCCTAACCTAGGTGGGTAGAGCCTAAATTTGGTGTTGGAGCTTGGATTTAAGGCTTGGAGCTTGTAGGAGGTGAATTTGGAGAGTTTTGGGGATTTTTGCTTGGGATTCCAACTCCCAAGAGGTAAACCCTAAATTTTCTCTTGTAATTACTCTTTTATAGTGTAATTAATAGTTTAGAACCTTCCTAGACCCTTAGGCTACCCGTGGGAGGAAGTTGGAACTAGTTTGGTTGGGTTTAGAGACTTTAACACTAGGTTTTGTGTCAATTTCGGGTGGAATCCGAATTTAGCCCAATTTTGGGTGATGTCCTAGGTTAAACGGACCTAGGTAGACGTTGTCGGGTGTCGTGAGGGTGAGAGCGTGTCTCCGTTCGGACACGGGAAGCCGCGTCACGGAGAAACGGGCGTTTCGGGCGAATTTGGGGCTTTTCGTCGTCGCCGATTCTAAGTGCGTGCGCGTTTCCGCCACGGACCTAGAATCGACGCGGGAGCGCATTTTCTAGGATCTAGACATCGTTTAGAGCGCGTGGGTAAATTTTGGGCCGATTCCGAGTTCGTTTGGTGTGCGTTTCAGGAGGTTTTCCGAACCGCGTACCACGTGTTCGTCGAAATGACCGAACGGCCATTTCGACTTGGTTTCCTCGTTTCGGGCTTGTGCGCGCGTTGGGTTAGTATCGGGGAGTGTGTGCTAGAATTCTCGGGCTATATTTTATATATTTTAGGGTATTGGTGAGTGTCGGGGTCGTTGGGCGTGAGTAGGGCGTGTGGTTTGAGTGTTGTGTGCGTGGTTGTGTTTGTATTGATATGTGTCTATATATATATATTTTTTTATATATGTATGTGTGTTTATGTATATATATTTATATATATATATGTGTGGTTATGTGTTTGTGAGTGTGTTAGTGAGTGCTAGTGTATGTGTGTAGGTGAGTGCTTGTGTGAGTGTGTGCTAGTGCGTAGGTGAGTGTGTGTGAGTGTGAGTGAGTGCCTATATATATATATATATGAGTTTGAGTGAGTGTGTATATATGTATATATATTTATATATATGTATGAGTGTTTGTGTGTGTAGTTGTGCATTAGTGAGTGTGTGTGTTAGTGTGTGTGAGAGTGTGTGTGTGAGGTTGTGTGAGAGTGAGTGTGAGAGTGTGTGAGGATATATATATATATATGTTTGAGTGTGTGAGTGTTTATATGCATATATATATATTAGTGTGTGTATATATATATTGATATTTGTGTGTAGATATATGTTAGTGTGTGTTAGTATATAGATATTAGTATATATGTTAGTGTGTGTGTGTGTGTGTAGATGTATAGATATATATATTAGTGTATATATATATATATAGATATATGTGAGTATATATGTAGATGTGTGTTTATATATATATAGAGATATGTGTTTGTGTATATGTGTGTGTGTATTTATGTGTGTGTGTGTGTTGATTTGTGTTTGAGTGTGAGTGTGTGTTAGAATGTATAAGTTAGTGTGTATATATATCTATAGAGTTATATATATATGTATATATATATATGTATATATATATAGGGGTGTGTGTGTGTATGTGAGATGAGAGGGGGGGGTGCCCAGCTGAAACAGGGAGCAGCAGCAGCTATGTGCAGCTGCAGCAGCAGCAGCAAAATCAGCAGCAGCAGTAGCATAGCACAGCAGCAACAGCAACATTAAGCAGTGGCAGCAGCAGCAGATAAGCACAGTAGCAGCAGCAGTTTTAGGTAGCAGCAGCCGCAGTACAAGCAGCAGCAGCAGCTAGCAAGAGCAGTGTGCGAGAGAGAGGGGTATGTATATATATATAGATAGATAGATTGTTAGATAGGTAGATTAATGGATTGATAATTGGATAGGTAAATGGATAGATAATTAGATAGGTAGATAGCTAGTTAGATAAATAGGTAAATAGATAGATACATAGATATAAATAGATAGATAGATATATGGATAGATAGATACATGGATAGCTAGATTGATAAATAGATATATACGTAGATAGTAGATAAATAGATAGATAGACATAGATAGTTAGATAGATAATTACCTAGTTGTTTAAATAGATAGATAGGTATTGGATAGATTTAGATAAATAGTTAGATAGCTAGATATATATAACTAGATTGATAGATAGACACATAGATAGATAGGTAATAGAAAGATAGATAGATATATAGTTATATAGCTAGCTAGCTAGGTAGATACATAAATAGGTAGATAGATGGATATCTATATAGATAGTTATATAGTTAGATAGGTAAATACCTAGGTATAGATATATATATACCTATAGCTATATAAATATATCTATAGATATCTAGAGAGAGAGATAGATAGATTTATATATAGATATCTATATATAGCTAGGTAGATAGTTTAGATATCTAGATATAGATATATTTATATATTTATGAGGAGGGTAAGGTAAGGTATGTGTAAGATAAGGTAAGGTATTGGGTATAGATATATAGGTATATGCCTATATGTATTAGATATCTATATTTTAGCCTAGATTATAGCTAGATATATATGTTTATGCATAGTTAGTTAGCTAGAGGGGTAGTCGGGTTGAGTTTAGAGCGGTATCTCAATACCTTGAGATAACCAAGGTATTGGGTTTCGAGCGGGGTTTTTGAGCAATAGCCTAGGATTTGTCTTGGAGTGATTTTTATATGCTTAGGTGTATATATTTACGCGTGCTAGCATAGGTTTTAGCGGGTTTAGGCGGGGTGCGTAGCCTAGGTTGAGGTATCGGATACCGAGGGTATCCCGGTATCTCAAGGAGGCGAGTTTGTGAGTTTTCTAGCTTAATGACCTCGGTTTGACCTAGAATTTCAGGAGCACCCTAGTTTGACCCAGACTTGACCGTAGTTGACTCGGTTGACCGCCAAAGTCAACTTTTGACCTAGTTTTGACCCAGAGTTGACTTTTTGGACCCAGAGTTGACTTTTTGACCCAGATTTCACCGGTTTGACCCGTTTGACCTAGAACGACCCTAGAAACCTATTTTTAGTTATTTTATATCTGTTTAACTCATTAGAACCCTGTTTAACCTTGCTTTTCGCATTAGGTCCTTGCGACACCAGTTCGGATCGCCAGTTGCTCAGGACGTCAGGCGAGTACATTCTCTGATAGTTTTCATTATTTGATGATTATTATGATTCAGCTTCTAGTATAGTATCATCTGATTATTCTGGCACAACACGGGACACTGATTGATATTTCTGGATTTATTTACTTGCGACACGTACATTTCATGTTTCTGGCCTCTATTCTGGAATCACTACTGGCATCACCTACAGGCATCACTACAGGCATCACTCATGTACAGGCTGGACTCATCTTGATTTGCGTGTCGGGTCTTGGATCCACTTGTATTAGTCGGGGCGGGGAAATACTCGAGTAGACATGTAAACATTCCTATCTGGCATCATCAGGAATCACTCCCTCTGGTCTAATCTGGAATGATAGCAGCCGCGCACCCAGTGCGCGGTGAGCCGTACTTACCCCTAGCCGTTTACATGTCGAAACAAGTATTTCAAAGACACCGAGTTCATTCTTTATAGTCTGGACTCTCATGCATTCTTGTTGGTCTCACTTACATGTTTCTGGACTTGACTCACTACATGTTTTTCATGCTGGACTCACTACATGTTCATGTGCACGGACTTGATCTTAGCTTAGATTTTCTGTATCTTGTAGTTATTACTATCTTGCTCTGATATCCATGCATCTTTACCTTTATGCACCAGTGACTTACATATTTTCTTGTTCATACTTGCTCCATTTTTCTTGCTACTTGCTATAACTGTTTTATAGTTTTTATCATTTAAATGGAACTGCTGTTAGAGATGTACTTGCTCCAGTCCTGACTGGACATATTTTTCAGAGTATCCGGAGGATTGGTGTCCGACGTTTTATGGACCTGAGCCTGTCGATGGTGCAGACAGGGACCCTCTAGCTTAGGGGTGATTTCCGGGTTGGTAGCCGGGATCACTAGGATCTTGTTGTTGTTTTTATTAGCTTTTAGCACCGGATTTGTCTCCGGTTTTGGATTGAGACCTTGTTTGTATATTATTTTGGATGATGTATTGTTGTATTATTATTATTATTATTGATGTTGTGGTTGTTGTAGTAGTTGTTGTTGGTTAGACTTTATAGTTGTTAGATTTCTGTGTTATCTTATCGTGCTTAGATTCGTGATTGAGTATATCGTGATTATCATTATGATATTTGCTCCTCCGTTTGGAGTTGAGATCTTGGCAGATTATATATATTGTTTGTGTGGTTGCCCTCCTTTTGGAGAGGTCATGCCCTATTTTTGTGTGAGATTATTATCTAGATAGTTGACCTAGACAGCGTTCTACCGCCGATGCTGCGGCGTAGGCTGGACGTACCCACGACTCATGCCCGATTTTCGGGTGCGGGTCGTGACACGTTTTTGGTGGTGGCCCATGCAGGTCTCGATTCGCAATTAGTGCGATGTCGTGGTGGTACAACAACTTAGTTGTACTGCTGCGAGCCTGCTATAGGATCTAGGATCTAGGATGAGAGTGTACTCAATCACGACTAGGAACAATTCCAATCTAATTATTCTGAAATTGCTTCTTTTGAAATATTACTGTCCTTTCTTGATGATATCGTATCTTGCGCCGTATTGACTTCTTTTGATCTGTGTTCAGGATGCCTCCGAAGACACGATCCCATCGTACCGTTCCAGCAGTTGCCTCGGAGAGGTCTGCTACCTCTCGTCCAGCTCGTATTCAGGCAGCTGCTACCGCTCCACTCACCACTCCTGCGGTTGAGGGAGCCTCTGTTTCTCTCGGGGATCCTTCTCCACTTATCGATCCGAGGACTACCCCAGTCGTTCCGGTGGTTCCTCCACCACTTCCTGCTCCAGTAGATGCCGCGCAGTTGTTTGCGTTCTTCAGGGAGATGATGGACGCGCAGCACCGTCAGGTAGATGTGATGAGGCTGGGCATTGAGAACGCCCACCAGGTGGCCATGACGGCAGTGGATAGGGTGGCACAGGTTCAGCCACAGGCAGATCAGATTCAGCATCCGAGGCCGGGCAGTATTATCGACTTTCAGAGGATGCGGCCCAAGGAGTTCCGTGGTACAGAAGGGATCCTGTACGCAGATGACTGGATAGAGCAGATTGAGGGCATCTTCAGGCTAGCGCAGATTCCAGACAGCATGCAGATAGAGGCGGCGGGCAGTCAGATGTTCGACCTCGCTTTGACATGGTATCGCACAGATACGAGGATCGCAGCGCCAGGGCTTACTTGGGAGGCTTTCAAGAGGCTTTTTAAGGAGAAGTTTTTCCCAGATGTGGCGCTCAGTGCTTTGGAGAGCCAGTTTGAGGCACTCGTCCAAGGGAGCATGACAGTGGACGAGTACGCAGCGGAGTTCTGCCGTCTGGGCAGATTCGTGGATGGCTTGAGTGAGGCAGCCAAGGCGAGGAAGTTTCGCAAGGGCTTGGTTATGGCGGTCAAGTCTTTGACCAGGAGCGACCGCGAGGCGACTTTCGAGCAGATAGTAGGAGATGCTCAGAGAGCAGAGGATGACTTGGAGCTCAAGTCCAAGAGAGGCAGGGATGATTCAGGCAGTGCGAGTGGCAGTGCGGGACCAGCTAAGCGTCCCTATGTGCAGAAGGCAGCGCAGCAGGGTCAGGATCAGAGGGCGCCCACTTGTGCCTACTGCAGGAAGGCAGGACACACTTGGGATGTTTGTAGGAGGAGGCTGAAGGTGTGTTTGTTCTGTGGATCCGCTGCTCACCAGATGCGAGATTGCCCTACTGCACCTCCATTGGGTGGAGCATAGGATCAGAGAGTTGGAGCTAGGCCATCTGTGGCACAGCATCATGCCCCGCACCAGCAGAGGGATACACCCCAGCAGGGCAGGGCTTATGCGTTGACGGTCGAGGAGGCCGATGCTACGGATGTCGGGTTAGCAGGTCTGTCTCTTGTTTCTTCTTCCTGTCCTTTCCATTCCTGTGGTGTGCTTCATTAGTACCTGTTAGACTTTTTTTCTTTGTGCTGTGGTAGATAGTATAGTGACCCCGATTGAGACTGTAATAACACGACCAGTAGGACCCTGATCTTGTATGTTGTTTAGGTAGAATTTCTTGACTGTGATTGTTGGGGGTTTGACCTAGAGGAGTGTGATTGACTTTAAATTTCGAGGACGAAATTTTCTAAGGAGGATAGGCTTGTCACCACCCCATTTCCAGAGCCGGGTATTTTTTTTTATTTTTAATTTAGTTAATTGTGGATTATTTATATTTAATTGTATTTATATTTAATTAGTGATTGCATTATTTTTTAATATTTTTATTTTGTTTGTTTTAGGATTTTGGCTAGCCTGGACCCATGTCAGACCCTAGTGGACCCATGTCCGACCCAGCCCACACCCTTGTGAGAATTATTTTGGGGCTTAGAATATTTATTTTATTTTTAGGAAGTTAGTTGGAGAGATTTGGAACTAGTTTGAGTGCATTTGGAGCCCCAAAACCCAAAACCTTTGTTAGGAGGGCATTTTGGTAATTTCTCCAACTTGTGAAACCCTTTATTATGTGTGACCGGCCTATTCCCAGCCCATTTTCGTGAACCACAGCAGCCTCTTCTCCCATTCTCCTCTTCTTCTTCACTTCTTCTTCTTTTCCACTCATTTTTCTTCTTCCTTTCTCCTTCCTACTTCAAGTAAGTCCATTTTTCTTCCCTCCTCTTTCCATTTCTTCTACTTGTGTTAACCCTAACCCTAGATCTTTCCCTAACCTAGGTGGGTAGAGCCTAAATTTGGTGTTGGAGCTTGGATTTGAGGCTTGGAGCTTGTAGGAGGTGAATTTGGAGAGTTTTGGGGATTTTTGCTTGGGATTCCAACTCCCAAGAGGTAAACCCTAAATTTTCTCTTGTAATTACTCTTTTATAGTGTAATTAATAGTTTAGAACCTTCCTAGACCCTTAGGCTACCCGTGGGAGGAAGTTGGAACTAGTTTGGTTGGGTTTAGAGACTTTAACACTAGGTTTTGTGTCAATTTCGGGTGGAATCCGAATTTGGCCCAATTTTGGATGATGCCCTAGGTTAGACGGACCTAGGTAGACGTTGTCGGGTGTCGTGAGGGTGAGAGCGTGTCTCCGTTCGGACACGGGAAGCCGCGTCACGGAGAAACGGGCGTTTCGGGCGAATTTGGGGCTTTTCGTCGTCGCCGATTCTAAGTGCGTGCGCGTTTCCGCCACTGACCTAGAATCGACGCGGGAGCACATTTTCTAGGATCTAGACATCGTTTAGAGCGCATGGGTAAATTTTGGGCCGATTCCGAGTTCGTTTGGTGTGCGTTTCAGGAGGTTTTCCGAACCGCGCACCACGTGTTCGTCGAAATGACCGAACGGCCATTTCGACTTGGTTTCCTCGTTTCGGGCTTGTGCGCGCGTTGGGTTAGTATCGGGGAGTGTGTGCTAGAATTCTCGGGCTATATTTTATATATTTTAGGGTATTGGTGAGTGTCGGGGTCGTTGGGCGTGAGTAGGGCGTGTGGTTTGAGTGTTGTGTGCGTGGTTGTGTTTGTATTGATATGTGTCTATATATATATATTTTTTTATATATGTATGTGTGTTTATGTATATATATTTATATATATATGTGTGGTTATGTGTTTGTGAGTGTGTTAGTGAGTGCTAGTGTATGTGTGTAGGTGAGTGCTTGTGTGAGTGTGTGCTAGTGCGTAGGTGAGTGTGTGTGAGTGTGAGTGAGTGCCTATATATATATATATATGAGTTTGAGTGAGTGTGTATATATGTATATATATTTATATATATGTATGAGTGTTTGTGTGTGTAGTTGTGCATTAGTGAGTGTGTGTGTTAGTGTGTGTGAGAGTGTGTGTGTGAGGTTGTGTGAGAGTGAGTGTGAGAGTGTGTGAGGATATATATATATATATGTTTGAGTGTGTGAGTGTTTATATGCATATATATATATTAGTGTGTGTATATATATATTGATATTTGTGTGTAGATATATGTTAGTGTGTGTTGGTATATAGATATTAGTATATATGTTAGTGTGTGTGTGTGTGTGTAGATGTATAGATATATATATTAGTGTATATATATATATATAGATATATGTGAGTATATATGTAGATGTGTGTTTATATATATATAGAGATATGTGTTTGTGTATATGTGTGTGTGTATTTATGTGTGTGTGTGTGTTGATTTGTGTTTGAGTGTGAGTGTGTGTTAGAATGTATAAGTTAGTGTGTATATATATCTATAGAGTTATATATATATGTATATATATATATGTATATATATATAGGGGTGTGTGTGTGTATGTGAGATGAGAGGGGGGGTGCCCAGCTGAAACAGGGAGCAGCAGCAGCTATGTGCAGCTGCAGCAGCAGCAGCAAAATCAGCAGCAGCAGTAGCATAGCACAGCAGCAACAGCAACATTAAGCAGTGGCAGCAGCAGCAGATAAGCACAGTAGCAGCAGCAGTTTTAGGTAGCAGCAGCCGCAGTACAAGCAGCAGCAGCAGCTAGCAAGAGCAGTGTGCGAGAGAGAGGGGTATGTATATATATATAGATAGATAGATTGTTAGATAGGTAGATTAATGGATTGATAATTGGATAGGTAAATGGATAGATAATTAGATAGGTAGATAGCTAGTTAGATAAATAGGTAAATAGATAGATACATAGATATAAATAGATAGATAGATATATGGATAGATAGATACATGGATAGCTAGATTGATAAATAGATATATACGTAGATAGTAGATAAATAGATAGATAGACATAGATAGTTAGATAGATAATTACCTAGTTGTTTAAATAGATAGATAGGTATTGGATAGATTTAGATAAATAGTTAGATAGCTAGATATATATAACTAGATTGATAGATAGACACATAGATAGATAGGTAATAGAAAGATAGATAGATATATAGTTATATAGCTAGCTAGCTAGGTAGATACATAAATAGGTAGATAGATGGATATCTATATAGATAGTTATATAGTTAGATAGGTAAATACCTAGGTATAGATATATATATACCTATAGCTATATAAATATATCTATAGATATCTAGAGAGAGAGATAGATAGATTTATATATAGATATCTATATATAGCTAGGTAGATAGTTTAGATATCTAGATATAGATATATTTATATATTTATGAGGAGGGTAAGGTAAGGTATGTGTAAGATAAGGTAAGGTATTGGGTATAGATATATAGGTATATGCCTATATGTATTAGATATCTATATTTTAGCCTAGATTATAGCTAGATATATATGTTTATGCATAGTTAGTTAGCTAGAGGGGTAGTCGGGTTGAGTTTAGAGCGGTATCTCAATACCTTGAGATAACCAAGGTATTGGGTTTCGAGCGGGGTTTTTGAGCAATAGCCTAGGATTTGTCTTGGAGTGATTTTTATATGCTTAGGTGTATATATTTACGCGTGCTAGCATAGGTTTTAGCGGGTTTAGGCGGGGTGCGTAGCCTAGGTTGAGGTATCGGATACCGAGGGTATCCCGGTATCTCAAGGAGGCGAGTTTGTGAGTTTTCTAGCTTAATGACCTCGGTTTGACCTAGAATTTCAGGAGCACCCTAGTTTGACCCAGACTTGACCGTAGTTGACTCGGTTGACCGCCAAAGTCAACTTTTGACCTAGTTTTGACCCAGAGTTGACTTTTTGGACCCAGAGTTGACTTTTTGACCCAGATTTTACCGGTTTGACCCGTTTGACCTAGAACGACCCTAGAAACCTATTTTTAGTTATTTTATATCTGTTTAACTCATTAGAACCCTGTTTAACCTTGCTTTTCGCATTAGGTCCTTGCGACACCAGTTCGGATCGCCAGTTGCTCAGGACGTCAGGCGAGTACATTCTCTGATAGTTTTCATTATTTGATGATTATTATGATTCAGCTTCTAGTATAGTATCATCTGATTATTCTGGCACAACACGGGACACTGATTGATATTTCTGGATTCATTTACTTGCGACACGTACATTTCATGTTTCTGGCCTCTATTCTGGAATCACTACTGGCATCACCTACAGGCATCACTACAGGCATCACTCATGTACAGGCTGGACTCATCTTGATTTGCGTGTCGGGTCTTGGATCCACTTGTATTAGTCGGGGCGGGGAAATACTCGAGTAGACATGTAAACATTCCTATCTGGCATCATCAGGAATCACTCCCTCTGGTCTAATCTGGAATGATAGCAGCCGCGCACCCAGTGCGCGGTGAGCCGTACTTACCCCTAGCCGTTTACATGTCGAAACAAGTATTTCAAAGACACCGAGTTCATTCTTTATAGTCTGGACTCTCATGCATTCTTGTTGGTCTCACTTACATGTTTCTGGACTTGACTCACTACATGTTTTTCATGCTGGACTCACTACACGTTCATGTGCACGGACTTGATCTTAGCTTAGATTTTCTGTATCTTGTAGTTATTACTATCTTGCTCTGATATCCATGCATCTTTACCTTTATGCACCAGTGACTTACATATTTTCTTGTTCATACTTGCTCCATTTTTCTTGCTACTTGCTATAACTGTTTTATAGTTTTTATCATTTAAATGGAACTGCTGTTAGAGATGTACTTGCTCCAGTCCTGACTGGACATATTTTTTAGAGTATCCGGAGGATTGGTGTCCGACGTTTTATGGACCTGAGCCTGTCGATGGTGCAGACAGGGACCCTCTAGCTTAGGGGTGATTTCCGGGTTGGTAGCCGGGATCACTAGGATCTTGTTGTTGTTTTTATTAGCTTTTAGCACCGGATTTGTCTCCGGTTTTGGATTGAGACCTTGTTTGTATATTATTTTGGATGATGTATTGTTGTATTATTATTATTATTATTGATGTTGTGGTTGTTGTAGTAGTTGTTGTTGGTTAGACTTTATAGTTGTTAGATTTCTGTGTTATCTTATCGTGCTTAGATTCGTGATTGAGTATATCGTGATTATCATTATGATATTTGCTCCTCCGTTTGGAGTTGAGATCTTGGCAGATTATATATATTGTTTGTGTGGTTGCCCTCCTTTTGGAGAGGTCATGCCCGATTTTTGTGTGAGATTATTATCTAGATAGTTGACCAAGACAGCGTTCTACCGCCGATGCTGCGGCGTAGGCTGGACGTACCCACGACTCATGCCCGATTTTCGGGTGCGGGTCGTGACATATATAGTCTGGGTCGACTCCTCGAATCCTCGGACGAACTCCTCGAGACCCTAAACAAATCTCGCAAATTAAATGAGGGGTTATGATTGGATGCTACGTCAGCCCACTACCCTTGGAAGACAGACAGTCAGCGAATTCGAAAGGTTTTTCGTACAAAACGGTTCAGCGGGTTCTACGCTAAAGAAGCTTTCTACGCTCGACAGCTACGGATCTACGGTTTTTACGCTCGCAAGCTACAAGTCTATGGTTTTACGCCCGGATGCCTTTGTGCTCGGTAGTTTTTATGCTCGAGAGACCACAAACCTACGACTTTACGCTCAGCAGATACCAAATCGACGATCTCACGCTCGGTGGCGCTCAGTTTACGCTCAGAGGCAACAGATCCGCAAACTTCACGCTCGAAGAAATTTTCTTTTCAGGAGCTACAAATCAAACAGTTCTATGCTAAAGGAGCTTTCTACGCTCGACCGCTACGAATCTATAGCTTTACGTTCGACAGCTATAAGTCTATGGTTTTTGCCCGGATGCCTTTGTGCTCGGTAGCTTTTATGCTCGAGAGTCAACAAACCTACGACTTTACGCATAGGAACCACAAGTCTACGATTTCACGCTCGATGGTGTTCTACGCTCACAGGCTACAGATCTCCAGTCCTACGCTAAAGGAGCTTTCTACGCTCGACGGCTATGAATCTACAGCTTTACGTTCGACAGCTATAAGTCTATGGTTTTATGCCCGGATGCCTTTGTGCTCGGTAGCTTTTATGCTCGAGAGGCAACAAACCTACGACTTTACGCACAGGAACCACAAGTCTACGATTCCGCGCTCGATGGTGTTTTTTGCCCAGAGGTTACAGACTGATGATTTTGCGCTCCACGACTTTCCGCATATTCGAAATAGTCCCCAAGGGGTCGATTGCAAAGAGTTCACACAGAAGATACTCGTTCTTGACCCAAAGCATCCCAAGTACCCGAAGCATACAAGAGTTCAAACATTGAGAAATTACTCTTCTCGGGTCAATTGGAGGTTCATCCAGACTCCAGTCTGAATGTCTCATCTACCAAGATGGCAAACTCAGTTTTGACAGCCATTCCTCGACCCTGTCCCAAGGGATTTTCGAGAAGTCACTCTTGAAGACGAAGTCTGAACAAAAATTCTATTCATCAGAAGTTCAGAGCTCTACGCGGTTCCTCAGTCCTAGCAACAGGACAGTTCTAAAATGTTCAAAATGCTCTACAGCGTTCTATGGACTATTCGCTACGCGTAAAGGACAGGACCTAGCACTCTTTCTACAGAGTCGGCGTAAAGATTCAGACGTGTTAAAGCTACACATATTCAGACTTCACAGCAACGTATGGCAAAATGATCATATGAAGAAGCAAGACGATTTTATTAAAGATCAAAATCATGATTACATATGAGGAAAATCCAATCTACAAGGGTTTTCTTTTCATTTTCATGATTACATCTGAGGGAAACTCCATCTACAAAGGAGATACCCCCTCGTCGTCCGAAGATCGCCCAAAAGCTGTCCTGACAGGTTCTCGCATGGGTGGAGATCTTCCTCTTCTTCGAGGACAGTTCATCGACTACCACAGTCATGAACAAGAAGATCCTCTATTCGCCATGGCCGATCCAGTTGAGGTATCTTCTACCCAACTCGATCGAGGATGATAGATTACGGTTTGTCTAATCTCGTCCGCGAGGATCTCAGAAGAAGAGATACAGCTTGCAAACAGTATGGTGAAATATGATCCTTCCCTTCTCCCAGAAGAACCACCATACAAAGTTGCTGATTATCCCGTGCAAGGGAGGCTAAGATATCCTTCTATGATCCATCGTTGCAGTGGACATTTGCTCGAAGATGCCGTCTTTTTCGGCTCCCTACATGCTAGAAGAACATGATCTCCTTCTTCCTCAGGTCGACCCGACGAACTCCGGCGATCATCTCTGCATGGTGATGGGAATGTGGTAAGAACAGGTTCACCACCCCAGCCTTTTTATAGGCAAAAGAGATCACAGCGGTCCCCAATAAATCTGCCATAAAGTCCGCATCGGCCGTTTCAGCGCTCCATTCAGAAACGTTTCGAGTTACGAGGGGCCGTTCATGCTTCATTCAAAGCGTTTTAAATTCCGAGGAATTTAAAAGCTTTGAAGGGGGTCTTGTAGAAGCATGAAAAATACGCTAGGAAGAGCTACGCAGCCTCTTGATGCAGAGCAGCGTAAACGGAGGCCTTCAGAGCCATCAAGCGTACAACAGAGCTTTCTCCGCTAAAACACGGCATGAAGTATAAGCTCAAAGGACCATCCGCGTAAGTGCAGTACGTCTAGGCCGCTCCAGCGTAAAACAGAGTTCTTCATTGCCTCCATGGCGTAAAACTCAACCGCTTTCAAAGCAGCGTTAATGCGTACGAGGAACGCTTCGTCTTCCCCGAAATGAACCTGTCAAGTCACGCAGTGAATCTGACCTCTGACTCCTGACAAAAAGTGCTGCACGGCTACCCAGACGACGGCTGGAAACGATGGCAGACCCCTCGGGACGCGCCCCACAGTATGATGGCGGATCTCGGCATTTAATGCAGAGGATTTGGTTAAAGCATCACCAAACCGTCGTTTACTGGAGTCCCCTCAGCATAAACCGCTCTTTCGCGTACAAGGGAATACGCCGCCCTATTTTACACAGGCAAACATGAGCTGTTTTACGCTCCGCAGCAGGCAAACCACCTGCCACGTCAAAAGCTGCACCTCGTACGGGACTCGAGGCACATCTCCACGTCTAATTGTACAGAGCGGTGACAGTTTCTCTCGAGGCACGTCTCTACGTCTAATTGCACAGAGCGGTGACAGTTTCTCTCAAGGCACGTCTCTGCGATGGGTGCACAGAAGGGCTGCAGACCTTCAAAACACGCCTCCGCATTTAATGCATAAGATGGTTGCAAATCTCTGCAAGAGATTCGATTATATCTCCAAAAGCCGTAATTCCGGCTAAGACGTCCACATCAGTACGGTACGCGGTAGCTTCTACGCCCCTTCAGGATCTGTGCTCACGCGGCTCCTACTCCCATTCCAGCACGGTACGCGGCGGCTTCTACGCCCCTTCAGGATCTGTGCTCACGCGGCTCCTACGCCCATTCTAGCATAGTACGCAGCGGCTTCTACGCCCATTCAGGATCTGTGCTCACTCAGTCTCTATGACCACTCGGCTTTTATGCCTGTTCGGCTTCTATGCCTATTCGACTTCTATGCCTACTTGGCTTTTATGCCATGGTGACAGACATTTGGCTTCTATGCCAACCTCTGCTACACAATGGATACCTACCTACGTGGCTTTTACGCCGTGATCTTAGTAGCAATTTGTACGCGTTGTGTCCCCTTAGTTGGACCCGCGTCACACGCTCATTCAAAAGATCATCTATACGTAGGCATTGGTTACTTTAACCGTTGTGTAAAATGGTGCTATACTTTCCACTCCTCGGTTGTTACACCGATGGAGTGGTCACTGTCACCAAAACTCTATAAATAGAGACCCCTATCAATGGGGAACAAGGTCGACAATTTGAAAGATCGAACCAGGTCGGAGAATTGATAGAGAGAGAGAGAGAGAGAGAGAGCACCCGGAGCTCAGCCAAAGAGTAGTGATCGACGACTTCAGCATCGTGCATCCACCCTCTTCTGCAACCTTCGAAGCTGCTTCCTGTCTCCTACGGTACTTCTTCAACATCGTGTGGTCCAAGGGCTAAAGTGATCGACCGCAAATCAGACACCTATAGCAATATCTACCCAGATTAAATAAATTGTACTCCCACATCCTCGTATAGGATTACATTGTACAAGTTTATTTGTAAACAAAAGAAGGCGGGTTCCGTGTAAACCCCCATATCGAATACATTCCTATTCTTTTCGTTTAAATAACCACAAACATATGTCACGCTCCAATCCCAAAATACGTAGGACTATAAATACATAACATGCCAGCTACGCATTCGACCAGACTCTGTTCCGACTCGAATACGTATAAGTTATACTATAATGGTCATTATCTAAATAAAATATTAAATTTATCTGTCTCAATCCATAATGAACAAAATACAAGAATGAGCTATATATGCTAAAGTCGGCCGCCCAGTAACACACAAACTCGAATAGACTCGAGAAAAAAAATACGAGTCTATAAAACTAGGCTATATCAGCAGATAAATAAACAGTATGAATGAATAAGCATAACTTAGATAGAAATGATATGAGTACCTGGTGCTAATACCACATGACAAGGCGATAAGCCTCTGCAACCCCAGAAAGGCTCCACGATAGTCTATGTTGCAAAAATGGCAAGGAATCAGGTCCTCAGAGGGACATAACAAGGTACAAGAAACAATGCCAAAAGTAAAATAGTACAATGCTATATATTCAAGGGTAAACTACTGTAATCGTCTAAGGGCTATGCAAGTGAGCGAATCACTCATACTCGGGCATGAGACTCTCAAGGTTCTATGCATGTGAACCCCAAGCAGTCTAATAATAATAATAACACTAAGGGCTCTGTATCTGGAACCCAAAGCAGTCAAGTACAAGTATATCACTAAAGGCTCCTAATTAAGGAACCTAAAGCAGTCACATAAATAATACCAAAGCTCTGCTACAGAGACTAAGGCAGACACGTAGATATAGATATCCGCCTAAAGTATAGTGTAAACTCTTCCCTCCTATATAATCTCACATATCAAGGCATAGATCATGAAATCAAGACTTCTAACTATCACAATGAGTCATACTATAAATATATAACTGTCACGCCCCAGTCCCAAAATACGTAAGACTAGGAATACGTAAGCATGCCAGCCGTATATATATGATAACTCCAATATATGAAAATCATAACACATACGTACGTTGTATTATGAATAACTATTCACAAGTGGTATAGATTTATGTCATAAGTCATAGGGCATAACGAGATCTCATCGACAGAATCAAATAACCAATCAACTATATAACTGAATCAAGTATAAAATGTTTGATAAGAACAAGTAGTTGGGTGGAGATAAATCTACTACCAAACTAGAATATAAGAGAACAAAATAAGTACATCTAATGAACAATGAGGCTTGAAGAGAAGGCCTCCTCGAAAGAGAGAGAAGGTAGCAAGTCCTAATCAGTGCTCCTGCGAATAGTCAAGATCGTCTATACCTGGAAAGGGACCAGGTCCTCAGAGGGACGTAACAAGATACATAGAAGCATGCCAATTGAATACAGTAAAACATGCATAATAGACAAAAAATATATAAGTACGCTGTACTAGACAATCTATATGAATGTATTATGAGGATAACCTTTCGACGTATGGGTAGGTATAGGATACCCTATCTATCTCACAACTCACATACACGTCCATGAACATCATAAGCCGTCATACTGCGAGGGTAGCGACCATCCTGACACCATCAATCGACATACTGTGAGGGTAGCGACCATCGTGACACAACTACCGTGGTGCATGCAAGTTACTATGGTTTACCAGAGTGGGTAGCCTATACGCCTACTGATTGTCCTCCCCTCTCATGATACTATGTGTTAAGTGTGTGTCAACATATATAATATATAATTATGACTGAAAAAAAATACATATATAATAAATATATAAAAATATGATAAGCATGCAAAGTACTGTAAGCAATTTGGCAATGTATACTTGCCTGGCAAGAAAGCTGCGTAGTGTAAGCGTCCAGACGTCAAGCACAAGAGATTAAAAACTATGGCATCAGAATGAACGTCTCCGGATGCTGAAATAAATATCACCAACGTTCCCAGAATAAGCGAGATAGCTAGAAAATACTACCCTTTCGTCCAATTTGGATACAGGGGCAAAATGGTAATTTTGGGTCAAAGCGGGGGTCCACATGTGGCCCACTTTGCACCAAAATATGTGTCAAAGGTAAAGGTCTATAAATGAGATAAATTATAGGTCAAACAGATTCTAAATGACGATACAAACTCAACGGTATATCCAATTTTGGATTCCGGTGAGCCGATCACAAATTCGTCCTTAAAGTCAAACTGTGGGGCCCACAAATAGACGGCTTGGTCAACTGTCTCATAATTGCACGAAACTTGGATCACAGCACCAGTGTGATACCACGAATCCAATGACACATGTTTCTTCATATTCCAACAAGCGTACACAAAATGGGATAGTATTTTGTAAAAGTTGTAATACGGGGACTTTTTGCGGATATGGGTTGATTTTGACGCGCACACACGTCCGAATTAATTTTTGTGAAAGCCCACACGTTAGGAAATACCATACGCACCTTTCAGTGCAATTGGTACACGACAAAGCGATCCCGTTTGGCGGAGCGCACTCCGTATCACAGATTTTAATATTTTAAAAACAAGTTTTTCTGAGATTCTATCTAATTATCTCTGGTTCTAACACAAAATGAAATAAACTAATTAACATAAAATGATCTTAGTTATAGAGGCTTTACACACAAAAAAGTATATTTTGATTTGGATGTCTATGTTAGAAGATATCAGCCTTTAAACATAGGTCGTTGGGGTAGTTCATAACAGTTTAAAAATATGGTTTTTTTTTCTCAACTTGGCTTCGATTTCTACCAGGTTTTTAACGCTGCTCAAATGAAACTAATTAATGGAGTTTAGAGAGGGATAGGTTGTAATCATATCAACGTAGATGGATCAGAAATCGGTCGAGTGATAAGACAGAAAATAGCGTGTGAAGAGGCGGTAGTCGCTGCATGTGGCTGTTGTGGATGCTCGCGCGGTTGCTGTCGCGACCGCGGTGCGGCTCTCCGACGGCGGCACGGGGTGCACAGGTCGGAGGTTGGCGGCGTGGAGGTATAGACGTCAGAGGTTAGGGTTGGGGTTAGGGTTTAGAATATGGGTGTATATATATATATAAGGAGCGGGAGGGGTGAGATGGGCCGCGGGGGTCGCTGTGCTCGCGGGGTTGGGGTTTTAGCAGCGGGCTGTTGATGTGGGCGGGTGTGTTTAGGCTTTAGGGATTAGTGGTTTAAGGTTTAGCTTAGGCTTTAGGAATTAGTTTAGGGATTTAAGATTAAGGGTTTTTGTTTAAGGGTTTTTAAGGATTTCTTTTTCTTTTCTTTAATTACTTTTTTATTCCTTTTCTTTTATTATTAACTATTATTATTACTATTATTATTATTAATAATATTATTATTACTATTACTATTACTATTACTATTACTATTACTATTACTATTACTATTACTATTACTATTATTATTATTATTATTATTATTATTATTATTTATTCACATATATAGATGAGACTATATAAAAATTTAAAAAGAACATTTGCATATAGAATAAATTCTAGAAAATCTATCGCCCTTTAACAAGACTCTAAAATAATAATAAAATTATTTTATGGAATAATTCTAAATGAGTATTTATATAATTTAATTAATCAGTAAATTTTATTTTCTATTTAACTATAAAAAATACTCTAAAGAAATTCAATAATTTTCTAAAAATACTTTAAATAAAATTTAAAAATTGTAGGGGGTTTACATTCTACCCAACTTACAATAATTTTGTCCTCGAAATTAACACCAACCCATATTCGTAATAAATCACTATAGATATTAACACTTCATTGCTAGCTTACAGTGCTTCCTAAAAGGTTATGTCAGCCATCCTAACACTTTTCTCTCTTATTGTCTATACACTATTCATTTATCCTCTAACTCGTCTATACTACCCAACTTACAAGAATTATACTAGTAGTTAAATTTCTTTGAGACTATTGTCTAGGTTGTAAGACAAATTTATTCATTGGGTCAAAAAATTTGGGATACTTGTCTGTAATATCATAACCATGATTTTTCTATGTAACCGTCAAGTATCCTAGTCTAATACTGCCACACCACCTGGCCAGTATGTCTGCAAATAATTCAACTACTCTACTATAATGGTCTAGCTGCAGCTGTCGCTACCTCACCAGCGATTTGTCATAGTCATCATTTCGTAACAAGTGCCTTCAACTCTTTCCTAAGCTTAGTCTAAGTTTTAGGGCAACAATTAAGGTCTTGACTAACTTATAAAACTATTAGAAGTATGAACTATTTCAACAATCCAACTAATTCTTGTTAGACTAAAGGATGCTACTCATGGTTTAAAAATAATAAGAGAATACAGATATTGTTATAGTGCATATATATAAGGGTTATCATTATGAACTCATCTTTTTAGTTATTAATTATTCCTAACCCATTTATGTTTTAACTAACAAAATAAGGGTAAGGTTGAAGTAACTCAAACAATTCATGATGGCACAAAAAGATGCAACTACGATAGGAAGAATTAAGCAGGAGATAAGGAATGGATATAGAAGAGAAGATGAGCCACCCAAGGGGACGAGATGGTGATAGAAAAGAGAATACTACTACTACTACTACTCGTGTCATCCATTAGTATCGTGGGTATGCCATCTAGTTAAAATATCAATATATTCTTAAAAAATTTAACACTAAATATATCACATTATGATATGCCCTTAATCACAAAAGATAGTCACAAAGTAATATGATTGGCCTATGGGGTATATCTAGTAATCTTCGTGTATCAAACTTATATTAAGCACGAGCGTTCGTCTTTCCGAAATAGGGGAAGACGAAAAACAATAAATAAAGAATTCAAGGAGGAGGTGATAGAATATAAGTACGGGATTCAAGGTGATTAAAGAATTCAAAAAGAGAGTTGTCAACACAGTTGTGGATGAGATCCTATTTTGATAAATTCCTATTCACATGCTCATATTCAGTACAATTATGTAACCGATAAGATATGCTCGGACGTGTCTAAAGGGAAAGTATATTCATCTAAGATGCTGAGTCAACTATATCTCAATCCATATAAAGTAGTCATGTGAAGAGCGAACCAAGTACATTAAGATTGATCATACCGTAATACACTAATTCTGATTTAGATAATGTATTAGTAGTCGTCTCCAATAACACATATGTCATGAACAAGCTCGATAAAAGAATAAGCTTGCAAAACTAGGCTATAAAATAGCAGCATAAGCGGAGGTAGTCCAAAAAATATAAGTACGCTGGATTATGATGAAGGAAGGTACAAAATAATTTAAGTTCACCAAGAAGACCTGTGTTGTGCCTCTACAGTTGCTATACTAACTTCTTGTCTAAGTCTATAGTCGACCAAATGGGGGCATGGGCCTCTAAGTTCTACAGTCTAGATAACCACTATTTTTTATACAATCCTATAGTTGGTGTCATTCAATTACACTTCATTAATGGGTCAAAAGGACTATGTGATACTAGGTTATGAGGCATACTACCAAACTTACAAGAATTTAACTAATAGTGTTATTGAACAGTAGAGTGTATATACCTAGTACAAGTTACCTTCCTAACCCCTATCAAGCACGAAAGAAAAGATAAGATTAACGTTATGAAAGGATCAAGCAAGATGCAATGCAAGCTATCAAATAAGAGTACAAAATAAAATCAAGGAAGGTGATTAAATAAGTAGATGAGATCCTATACTCTAATCCTATGCGCAGGCTTGTTCGGTACAGTAACGTAACCGAGATAATATGCTCTCGACCTGCATGGGCTACCACAAAAATATATCATGCCTCGGTCCCAAAATACGTAGAACTAGAAATACGTAAGCATGCCAGCCGTATGTATATAAAAACTCCAATATATGGAAACCATAACACATACGTAGATTGTATTATGAATAAACATTCACAAGTGGTATAGATTTATGTCATAAGTCACAGGGCTAACTAGATCTCATCCACAGAATCAAATAACCAATCAACTATATAACTGAATTAATTATAAAATGCTTGATAAGAACAAGTAGTTGGGTGGAGACAAATCTAAGACCAAACTAGAATATAAGAGAAACAAAATAAGTACATCTAATGAACAATGAGGCTTGAAGAGAAGGCCTCCTCGAAAGAGAGAGAAGGTAGCAAGTCCTAATCCGTGCTCCTGCGAATAGTCAAGATCGTCTATACCTGGAAAGGGACCAGGTCCTCAGAGGGACGTAACAAGATACATAGAAATATGCCAATTAAATACAGTAAAACATGCATAATAGACAGAAAATATATAAGTACGTTGTACTAGACAATCTATATAAATGCATTATGAGGACAACCTTTCGACGTATGGGTAGGTGTAGGATACCCTATCTATCTCACAACTCACACACACGTCCATGAACATCATAAGCCGTCATACCTCGAGGGTAGCGACCATCGTGATACCATCAATCGACACACCGCGTGGGTAGCGACCATCGTGACACAACTACTGTAGTGCGTGCTAGTTACTACAGTTTACTAGAGTGGGTAGCCCATACGCCTACTGATTGTCCTCCCCTCCCATGATACTATGTGTTAAGTGTGTGTCAACATATATAGTATATAATTATGACTGAAATAAAACACATATATAATGAATATATAAAAATATGATAAGCATGCAAAGTACTGTAAGTAATTTGGCAAGGTATACTTGCCTGACAAGAAAGCTGCGTAGTGTAAGCATCCAAACGTCAAGCACAAGGGATCAGAAACTATGGCATCAAAATGAACGTCTCCGGATGCTGAAATAAACATCACCAACGTTCCCAGAATAAGCGAGATAGCTAGAAAATACTACCCTTTCGTCCAATTTGGACACAGGGGCAAAATGGTAATTTTGGGTCAAATCGGGGTCCACATGTGGCCTACTTTGCACCAAAATGTGTGTCAAAGATAAAGGTCTCTAAATGGAATGAATTATAGGTCAAACAAATTCTAAACGATGATACAAACTCAACGGTATGTCCAATTTTGAATTCTGGTGACCCGATCATAAATTTGCCCTTAAAGTCAAACCGTGGGGCCTACAAATAGACGGCCTAGAAACTTGGATCAAAGGACCAGTGTGATAGCACGAATCCAATGGCACAAGTTTTGTCACATTCTGACGAGCGTACAAAATGGGGTGGTATTTTGCAAAAGTTGCGATATGGGAACTTTTTGCGGATACGGGTTGATTCCAACGCGCACACACGTCCGAATCAATTTTTGCGAAAGTCCACACGTCAGGACATACCATAAGCGCCTTTCGGTGTAATTGGTATGCGACGAGGTGGTTCCGTTTGGCGGGGCACA
Organism: Iris macrosiphon; assembly: GCA_036927795.1. Classification (NCBI taxonomy): domain Eukaryota; kingdom Viridiplantae; phylum Streptophyta; class Magnoliopsida; order Asparagales; family Iridaceae; genus Iris; species Iris macrosiphon. Next base: position 113,810,014 of record JAYESA010000012.1, on the reverse strand, counting down.
CTCCGTATCACAGATTTTAATGTTTTGAAAACAAGTTTTTTAGGATTTCTGCCTAATTTATCTCTGGAACACAAAATGAAATTAACTAATTAATAGAAAATAATCTTGCTTATATAGGCTTTACACAGCAAAAATTAGATTTTGATTTGGATGTCTATGTTGGAAGATATCAGCTTCTAAACATAGGTCGTTGGGGCAGTTCATAACAGTTTTAAAATATGGTTTTTTCCCTCAACTTGGCTTTGATTTCTACCTGGTTTTTAACGCTGCTCAAATGAAAATAATTAATGGAGTTTAGAGAGGGATAGGTTGTAATCATACTGATGAAGACGAATCAGAAATCGGTCGAGAGATGAGACAGAAAACGGCGCGTGCAGAGGCGGTCGTCGCTGCCTGTGGCTGCTGCGGATGCTCGCGCGGTTGCTGTCGAGACCGACGCTACGGCTCTCCGGCGGCGTAGCAAGGTGCATAGGTCGGAGGTCGGCGGCGTGGAGGTGTAGACGTCAGAGGTTAGGGTTAGGGTTTAGAATATGGGTATATATATATAAGGAGCGGGAGGGGTGAGATGGGCCGCGGGGGTCGCTGTGCTCGCGGAATTGGGGTTTTAGCAGCGGGCTGTTGATGTGGGCGGGTGTGTTTAGGCTTTAGGGATTAGTGGTTTAAGGTTTAGCTTAGGCATTAGGAATTAGTTTAGGGATTTAAGATTAAGGGTTTTTGTTTAAGGGTTTTTAAGGATTTTTTTCTTTAATTACTCTTTTATTTCTTTTCTTTTATTATTAACTATTATTATTACTATTACTATTATTATTATTATTATTATTATTATTATTACTACTATTATTATTATTATTATTTTTATTATTATTATTATTATTATTATTATTATTATTATTATTATTTATTCACATATATTTACATATATAGATGAGACCATATAAAAATTCAAAAAGAATATTTCCACATAGAATAAATTCTAGAAAATTTATCGCCCTTTAACAAGACTCTAAAATAATAATAAAAATCATTTTGTGGAATAATTCTAAATGAGTATTTATATAATTTAATTAATCAGTAAAATTTATTTTCTATTTAACTATAAAAAATACTCTAAAAAAATTCAATAATTTACTAAAAATACTTTAAATAAAATTTAAAATTTTTAGGGGGTTTACAGTAACTGTCTCATATCATGAGTCCTATAAACCTATACAGAATCACCAAGAATACATCAAGAAGAATTATGTCTCATGAAGTAGTGTCAAGTGTCCTATGGTCAGTCGTGCTAAGAATACAAGCACGTATCAAGGGTTCGCGTTAACAACTCTCTAACTGACGATACTCGACTCCGCTGACAGATGTCGGCACTCGAATCGGCTTTGGACTCTAAGTATCGTCTAACAACCCTAGGGTAAACACACACACATCAACCATATCAAATAACTATAATAAATAAATAAAATAAATAAGGCAAGAAACTGTGATATATTATGGGAAGGTACACTTGCCTGGATCCTGAATGATGGCATAGTGAAGTCCAGGTAGCGGGCTCAATACGTCAACTACTCCCGAAAAGGTAAAATCCTCATGAACGTCTCTGGATGCTGAAACATATATTACTAATATTTCCAAAATATGATAAATAGCTAGAATTGACTATCCATAAGTCTGATTTGGATACAGGATAAATTTGGCAGTTTCAGATCAAAGTAGGGTCCACATATTGTCCACTTTGTACCAAAAAATGTACTGGAGATAAAGTTCTCTAAATTTGACAAACTTAGTATCTACGAGTCCAAAACGATGATATGAACCCAACGGAATATTCAAACTGGATTCCGATGAGCCGGTCATGAAATCGCCCGTCAAGTGGGACCGTAGGGCCAGCAAAACGGTATTCCGTTAACGTTCTCAAAATTGAACAAAACTTGGGTCACAGGACCAGCGTAATGCTGTGAATCCGATGGCGTAAGTTTTGTTGCAAAATGAAAAGCACACATGAAGTTATTGCACAAATTTGAAAAAAGACCGATACGAAAATTTTCGGTGGATACGGGTAAATTTTGACGTGTACATACATCCAAATCAAGTTTCGCAAAATCTCACACATCTGCGTTGACGATATGCGCCTTTATGTATAATATGCACGCAACAAAGTTATCTCATTTGGCGGGACACCCCCCGTATCGAAAAATTTTGGGCTCAGAAATCATAATTTTTTGTCAAGTTCAACGCTGAATTGTCAGCGATCTAACACGAATTAAAATAAACTAAAAGAAGGGATTTAAACTTGCATATGTTATCTAAAATAATGTTCAGATAGATTTTAAAAAATTTTAATATTCTTATAGAAAATAGGCTCGAAACATTGGGGTTTGAGATAGTTTTTTTATACTGTTTTAAAACAAAATTTTGTCCGACTTTCGAGTCTATTTACACTCGTTTTAAAATAGTAATAAAAAATCTAGTTGAAGGGACTTGAAGGGGGTTATGTTGTGTATGTACCTGAGAAGGCGACATCTGAAATGGTGGCCCGATGGGAAAGGAAATACTGCACAAAGGGGGGTCGTTGCTGCATGTCGTACGCGTGTTGTTCTTAGCGGATATTGTTGCTGCTCGCTCCGGTGGTACTGCAATGCTCCGGTGCGGCGACGTTGGTGGTGGTTTGCTCTAGGTGGTCTCCATAGGTGTTAGGGTTAGGTTATAGATGATATATTTATATAGGGAGGGATCGGGTGAGCGGGGGCCATCCACGGCCTGGGCTGGGTGAGGGTAGATTTAGGTTTTAGAGTTAATGGGTTTAGGTTTGGGTTAATGGGTTTTGATTTTTGGTTTTATTTCTTTTCTCTTTTCTTTTTCCTTTTTTCTTTTCTTTTATAAAGAGAAATATATATTTATCAAAAAAATAGTTTTATATATGAATAAGTTTTAGAAAATATTTTATAATATTTTACATATACTTTTACACCCAAAAAATTCTTTTGTGACATATTTGTTACTATAAAATATAAATCAATATTTATATAAGTTTATAATCGAAAGAATTATATATATATATATATATATATATATATATATATATATATATAAGTTTATTATATTTTATAAAATATTATAAAATATTTTATATATATATATATATATATATATATATATATATATATATATATATATAATTCTTTGGATTATATACTTATGTGATACCCTAAAATCTGTGTCGCATACGCCATGTGATGATACGATCCCTTCTGATGAGATAATTAATTAGGACATACCTATTTTTTTAAAAATCTTTAAATTTATTAGTTAATTTTAATTATAGAAATTTAAAGATCGCCAACGCTCAATGAGGAACAAGATCAAATCCCTATTTGATGTAGAAATTGTATCCTGTCAACATGCATGATTAAATCTGAAGGACTGCACCAAGTCCTTTTGGGCACTAGTCAACTCTCATACTGATCACCAATTGCCATGCTTTGGCATTTTTATATCGACATAATCATATATTTATATAATATACATATATTTTGCTATTAAATTATTAATATATAATAAAGACTAATTAATAATAATTAGCTAAAACTTAGGATTAGCTGTCCAAAAAATATCAAAGATGATATTTGTTACTTACGTTGATGGACATAGTGAGAGTAGTGGGTCCACCTAGAATCCGTTCATCATTTTGACCATCCATCTGTAAAATGACAGTGGTAGAATGATTAGGATATTGAGATGATTAGGTGTCATGCCCCAGAACCAGAATACTAGAGAGCGGGTACTATGTACAAGAGAGATTGGTTTGCTGGCTCGAGAAGAAGCCTTCCTGAAGAGCTCCTTGTTCAAACAAAAGACGATTGATCTTAGTGAGTGGGTAAAACTGCATTCTCTTATTCTTTCACGTCTGATAAAGAATCTGATTTTATAATTGCTTGTTGCTAAGAAGATTAATATTCATAAGAAGAATGCTAGAATATGACCCTATATGCTTAATAAGAGAACTTGTATACTTGTCAATGAAAGGACTCTTGCTATGCTAAGTCAAGAAAAGAATATTGTATGCTAAGTTACACGGATACTGCTATTGAACGAACCATTGCCATGCTATTAAACAAGAATAAAAGAGTGTTTGCATGTCCCTATCGTATTGCTAATAAAGAAGAGTAAAGAATGCTTGAACATGTTCCTTATCATATGCTAATCAAGAGTAGAATTGCATGCTTAGTTAACGAGATAAAAGAAATATTGACATGCTTGCTTTAAATAGAAGACATCTTACATGTTTCCTTTATCGCATTGTAAAGTTAGAACTATATAAAATGTTTATTCTGTTCAATGAAATAGCGATTGTCGGTACAGAAAGAAGAGTGCTATTAGTGAGATGGACTTGTACATCCCAACTGCTAATTGCATTATTGTGTGATTAGTGAGATGGGCGTGTACGTCCCAGATGCTAATCACACATAAAGAGAATATTGAACCTATCGATTGATTGAGAAGAAGAGAACTACATAAAAACCTCTTATGGTTTGGCCGCGATCGTTTATGAATAAGCTAAAAAGATAGAAATATGTGCATTATTCAACTTTTGCATCATAATATTTTATCTGAAAGAAATATCATGTATTGCATTGGTCAGACAACTTGTGCACAAGGGCGGTAACCTCTCGGACGATTCCCGAGGCACTGGGGACCGTTTGGCCTATGAGAGGATAGGGCACCCTGAGGCTTAGTGAGATGGGCTTGTACGTCCGAACTGCCAAGTCCTCATGTTTATGGAGGGTGCCAAGTCTATTGGTGAGATGGGCTTGTATGTCCAAACTGCTAATCAAGAGAAAGTAGACTCATGGGCCATCTTGTAGTTAGGGCGCATGCTAGGTTAGCCTTCTTGCATACCTAACACTTGATGCAGAGACGGACAGGGAATCATACATATGTTTATGCAAAGCTATTCTAATATTGTTTGTTGCAGGGATAACCGTTCGACGAAGGATAAGAATCACTGAATAAGTGATATCGTTATATTATGTCCCTGTACACGTTGCCTCTAAGAATAGTCGTTGTTGATATAAAATGCTGCCTTTATGTTTGCATGATCTGCTGCTAGTGTTCATGTATGTTGGGGTGAGATGTTGTTATCGAGTCGCAGCTCCTAACATTCATGTGTACTAGTGCAGAAAGAAGTTGCCTCATAAGAAATGATAGTATCCTGCTCAAAGAAAGAACTGAATAATTGAATGCTAATTTTGTCCATAAGAAATAAATATTGCTCACGATACGCTGCGCACATTAATATAGAAATAAAATAAATATCGTGCATGAACAATCCCTATTGTATGCTAGAATGAATTGAATATGAAATCTGATTTCAATGATGTTTTCAAAAGAAGTATAAACTGACTTTGATCCTATACCGCATGAAATGAACATAGGTAAAAGTAGCAAGATAACTAATAATGCAATATTTTCTCACATGATTACTTAGTGATAGTTTCAGAGGGTGTTACTTCTATTCGTTGCTTTTATACTCACCAGTGCTTTCCCCAAAGTGCTGACCCACCACCAGTCTGTTCGAAGGTGCTGGATTATCCAAAGCGATAGCAGATCCTCATCCTCAGGAGGCGGAGATTAGGAGACGCCTTGAGTTACATTAAGATATTTTGAGATACTTTTTGTATAAAGGAATGTAATGTATGGAACGATGTCATTGTATTATGTATGCTAAAGAGAAATATAAGTCAATTGGCAATGTAATGATAGCCTTGTAATCATTTCAAAGTTATCAATAAATATTTTGTTTTCTTATACCAATATGTTCATTCATGTTTCTGCATTATTGTGTCATTGCTTCCAACTCTGAATAGTTTATTTTGTTATTGTACAAGCCTTGGCCTTGTGCAAGCACAACTTAGGCTTGTATGGCATCACGCCAAAGTGTGGAAGAACGGTTCCGCAAGGCCAAAGTGAGGACGATCAGCCCTTGTGGGATCGGGGCATGACAATGGGGGCTGACAAAGGCCAGTTACGTATACTTAGGGCACACCAATACTCTGCATATACGGTGAAGCTGTAAAACTTGGGGGTTAGCACTATAATCCATCAGTCAATCCTAGGTCAAACGGTCCTAGGTGTCTTAATCACAAGCAAACAACAATATACAAGGAATATGATCATTAGGAGCAAAATAGTAAAGCGTCACAAACCATATATACATAGATAATCATGAAGCTAGTAATTACAAAATAAAGAACTAACAGAGTATAAGTCATACATGATTAGCACTAGCTGCAGTCTAGATAAATACAAAATCATGCTAAGCCCGTAGGCAGAATGTCAAGACCAAAACACGAGCTAAACACGTACTCGGTGGCTAAATATCTCAAAAGAATATACAGTACAAGATCTAGTGGGTGAACAAGTAGAAACCTACTCAAGTAGTCTAGTGCTCCGGGTAGTCACCAACCAGTGGAAGATAAGGAGTGTCCTCTGGATCCGCTACAAGATCTGGCCATGCAAAACCAGTGGGTCAGACCCCCAATAGCAAGTACCACAAAGAAAGCCAAAAACTATGAAATAAAACTAATACTATCTTAACACAACAACAAATAAGACAGAAGTAAATAAAAGCACACCGAGCCTCGTGCACTACCACTGCACTTATCTCGAGAAGGAAAGACAATAAGCTAAGTAACAGAGGATATATAGTAAGCTACTGGTGACAAAAAAATAAACATAGAGCAATAAAAATATAAACGTATACATGTGAGCATGTAATGTGCCTGAACAAACTGAGAACATATATAAGATCAGGAATAAGGACAAGGATCATGCAAGTCATCTAGGCCAGTGGACATGTATTGTACAAGGGGAGAGCATAGTATGTGCGTACAATATATAGAACATGGCATAAGCTGAGTAAATATAATTACAATAGCTGAAATTAATAACTATGCAACTAACGAAACCCGTGAAAAGCAATAGACCTAGTTTTATACCTTTACACCAAACAAGGACAAAGGGAAGGAACCACCCCCATTATCGTTCATGTGTCCCAATCTACGTCTACTACAATATAGTGATAAGAATAATAACAGTAGAGAAGGGAAAACCACTGGACCAGTAATAGTAACAATCAACAAGCACGGCCAAGCAGTGAGTACGACTTGCTACATTAGCTAACTAGGGTTATAATAATTCCTGGTTACTAACAAATGCACTTTGAGATTCTCCTATTGGTCACAGGCACTGCAGTCTATCCGAATTATATTCCGCATGCAAGGGTGACAATAAGTAACAATAGTGACAATTGTAACAATAGTGACAATATGATACACTCGACGGTGAGCTGGAAATAGGCCCTACTCAACGGCATGCTCCAAATCCATATCTAAATTATGGCGTCAGAATACTGGGACCACCTGCAACTAGGTAACCTCCCCTCCCAATGATCTATGTCAATAGTCTAGTCATTAATCATTAGCATTTTCAGTTCTGGATTCCGGGTGTGGCATTCTGCAGAATCTATCCTAGATATATATATAAGAAGAGACAATAAATTGACAGTTACAATTGCTAGCACAAGTGACACGTCCCAGAACCAGAATACTGGATAGCGGAGGAGTGACCCAGCCAACCATACCTTGCGAAATACCGAAGTAACCTGCAATGTGCTAAGGTTGTCAAGAGACAAGGGGGTGTACACTACAATCAAGTCACCTAGGGTCAAGAACATCTATGTCTCAATCATCAACCAAGAAATAATAAGAATGAATATATAAGATAAAGTAGTTAGGCGTCCCTAACGCTTTATCAGTATGATCATGATACCAGTTATATAGGATGATAAACTAGTACATTGTCAAAAGTACATAATTGTAAGTCAGTCGCGGTCTGAATAATATACAATCATGTAAAGGAACTAATATCCAAATAAACCTGCTAACAAGTGCCGTCGGCTAAACGCCAAAAAGGTAATACAAAATGATACTCATAGTGGGGGAGAAGAAACTAACTCAAGTTTCTCAACGGAAATCCTTCTGGTGTTCGTCATCGGTCGAATGCAGGACAGGATCCTCGGGCTCTACTACTAAACCTGGCCAGACAAAACCAGCGAGGTCAGGGCCCAATAGCAAGTACCACAAAGGAGCACAAGTGAATAAAGAAAAACCAATAAAGTACATAAAGTAGGATATGTGCCACAACTATAAGTGTATGACCTTTCATCGAAGTAGTAGGACACATTTACAACCAAACAAGGACAAGGGATGTCGTACTACGCCGAGATAGGGTATGACTCACCAGTTATGAACACGATGAAGATACAACATACCAATAAGAAACAAGAACACATATGCCACGATATAGGCTAAGATAGGTATATATACATAGTATGTAGCTTTGGTCCATGACCTATTATGACATATTGGCGCAATCCTACAACCAAACAAGGACAAGGGTTGAACCATCGTACCATTATAGTTCACGTCCCTAGACTACCAGCACATGAAAAGAGAGTTAAGTTATAAGGTCCAATCATTTGTACAACTTGCTACTGTGGAGTTTGAGTTATCTCAGATTAGATGCATAAGAGAAATCCTCAGATCGTGATATATTTACGGGCTAACCAAGCCATAGTATCACATAGCACATTGTGTATTATGCACCGGTCCCTTGTAAGGCCACCGTACTAAGATCATATAGAACACTTTGTATAATATAAGTATTCGGATATTACCGTCCACTAGTACGAACGTGACCAATATCCATGGGGGTCAGCCTTGCACGTCATGATAATAGTCTGAGGTTGTTAATGTACATGATCTCAGGATTTCATCCTTTCCAATGCTCTACCAATTTTAGTTTCCTAGATTAACCCTATGGTTATGTTAGGAATCCCATGGCATGGTCACATGATCAATCCGCTTATATGTCATACCGTAGTACGGTCCACGCTAGATACGAATCTACTTTGTTACTTGATAGCTCAAACTGGATTTACCCGAGCGTGATGCAACAATCAATCAAGTCATAGCCATGCTTTGGTAGTTGACCTATATACCATGACCATGCTGGAGAAAATAATATAATAATATCACATGTCACGTAGTATAGGAGGCATTCTCGATGCATAACCCAAAACATGTAATCTCATAGAACGTAGGAAGTTATGTCGTACCTCAGTGCATATTATAATATGGTCGCATCTCAGTACACCTTATAACATATGTACACGTAGCACGTAGTAATTGTATCAGCACAGATATAAGAAATCGGGTTGAATCACCAAACTTACAGTTGGTTGTATGAGCCTTATCACATTGAATCACTTGGTAAAAAATATAATCTCCTCAAATCAGGTACATAGACTATCAATCAAATAGAAGCCTAAATTTATGTAAAATTCTTGAATTAATGATTATTCCGTCAACGTGAGTAAGGGGAAAGTGTGAACTACTCTGGATAGATCCACAATCCTTAAACCAAACAAGGACCGGGATTGCAGATCATATCCTGAGCAGAACTATGCCCCTCACTCTAACCGACAGCAAAAGGGTAAGTTAATCTACTAATCTTAGTTAACTCTGGGTTACCATATGGTCTATTACAGCATATAATCATAATATGCACATAGTCAGTTCTAGCACATAGCCATGTCTAGCACAGTCTGGTTACTAAGTCCATTCTTCCTTAGAATAACACAAGTAAGAAACCATGATCAACCACATAGGGTACGATAGGAAATATTCCAAATAAAATAGTTAAACCCAAGAAATCGTAGGACGTATGCATAGATTACTAGGGTCGCATAGGATCACATACGTGCATGAGAAATGCACACATGGATTGTCGCATGGGATATGCCGCATGCACTGATTAGGAGCATGAGCAACTGGCCGCATGGGCGAGCTGGCCACATGGACTGTCAGCCGCATGCTACATCAGGCCGCATGCTTCGGACAAAAGTCCACTCTCTTGGAACAAGTGCCAAAGTGATGTGTGTCAGGGAGAAATGACTGAAGTAATGGATGTGACAAGCCATAAAGTGTTAGAGAGAAAAGACAAAAATTATAGAAAGATGTGCCAACTGTTCAGAGTCATGCGTCCAAGAGATGGTGGCTGCATACTCTCCAGGCCGCATAGGTCACTCGGCCGCATATTGCTCTTTTGGACTTAGTGAATTTCTCATTTGTTCAATGAGTAAAAACACAAGGAGTTCAAGGATTAGCTCCAGAATACTTGTGTAATGACACTCATGCATCCAACAAGATGGACGCATGCTGGTCAGTATGCCGCAAAGAGCTCATGCCGCATAGCACACTCGGCCGCATAACTTGCTGGGCGCATAAAGACTTTGTCTTCTCCAAACAGCAGGCTCGGCCATGGCGAAAGCTCCAAAATCCCGAAAATTATTTTCTGCATAAAAACTTCAATTTAACTCCAAATCAAGTGAACCAAAAACCAAAATGCTCGAAATGAAGTGCTTCATCAACCACAAAAACTATTTTTCTAAAATACCATATTTTAGTAGATTAAAACCATGAAAAATACATTGAACCCATAAAAAAAACTAAACTTAAAACTCATATCTACTCAAATCTATCCATAAAAACTAAAAATTCCAAGAACTAAAAGTGATAAGAATATTAAGGAGAATATTTCCTATCAAATAGATTTTTATTTAACAATAATTATGTAAAATTCAGAAAATTATGGCTTCACCACTTTGAGCAAGATGTATTTGTCTTGGTGGACTAACAAACCTCTTCCTAGAACCAAATCTAGGTTAGGGCTAGGGTTCGACCAAGGGGAGAGAAAACCTTATATATATACCAAGTGGATAAATGATGTTAGCCCTAAGATTAAGTCATGACACTCTCCAACCAAATATCAACCATCCAAAATAGACAGTGGTTCCAAAAATAAACCGGGTCAGGTATCCTTCCTACATGCGGGTCCTAGCATGGGTCCATGATAATCGCCAAGGTGTTCACTATTGGTCTCGGGTAGTCTCACCTGATAAACAAAAATTAAAAAAAATAAAATGCAGCATATATAATGAGAACTAACATGTAAAATATAGCAAAACTACTGTTTGATAATAAACGAAAGAAATAAAACAAGGTTTATACGAAACCCTCTCTTTGGTTTACAAACAAGAAGTACAATTAATCCTATACGAGGATGTCAAGTACAAATTTTAATCTGGGTAAATATTACTATAGGAGTCTGATCTGCAGTCGATCACTTTGTCCCTTGGACCACATGGTGATGAAGAAGTGTTGTAGAAGACAAAGAAGCTTCAAAGATTGCAAAGGGGAGTGGATGCTCGATGCCAAAATCGTCGATCACTACTCTCTGTCTGAGCTCTTCTCTCTCTGTTCTTCGATTTTTTGACTTCTATTCTCCAAGTTTTTGACCTTTTTCCCGACCCTGGACCTCTGTCAACAGAGGTCTCTATTTATATGGTTTTAGTGACAGTAACCGTCCAGTCGGCGTAGAAGCCGGATAGTGGAGAGTAGGGCACTTTTTACGCGGTGGTTACAACAACTGCCACCCACGTATAAATGATCCTTTGAATAAGCGTGTGACGCGTGTCCCATTAAGAAATAATGCGTATAACTGCTGCGAAGATCACGGCATGCAAGCCACGTAGGTAGCTGTCCCTCGCGTAGAAAAGGTTGGCGTAGAAGCCAATAACTGTCACCATGGCATAGAAGCCAAATAGTTGTCGAACTGGCGTAGAGGCCAGGTAGGCGTAGAAGCCTGATGCTGCATGGATAGGTAGCTAGCGTAGAAGATAGCAGATCCTCCTTTCTTGACTGAGGTCTTGGGCTAATTCTGGACCAAATAGCCTTATTACGCACAAATGCAAATGTAGCCTGAGTTGGCGTATTCCGAGGAGATAGCATACGGCGTACTCCTATGGTTAAAAATAGCCAGGTTGGCGTATTTCAAGGAGATAGCGTACAGCGTGCTCCTATAGCTAAAAATAGCCTAACGACGTAATGTACAAAGGTGATGATGTAGACGTATTAGCCGTAATTATGGTTCACCCAGTCTTTAAAAATAGAACCAAATCCCGTACATTAAATGCAGAGATCTGCCCCTATCCTGCGCATTAACTACAGAGACGTGCCTCGGGCTCTGTACGAAGAGCAGCTATTGATGTGGCAGTTCGTTTTGTCTTCTGCTGAGCGTAAAAGCTCACATCTGTCCGTGTAAAATTAGGCAGCGTATTCCATTATATGCGTAAAAGTACTTTGTATCAGGGAAATGTTACTAAACGACGGTTTGGGTCTCTGTGCCGCACCATCATTACAGCTGTCGTCTGGATAGTTGTGCAGTACTCTTTGTCAGGAGTCAGGTTCACTGTATGATTCGACAGGTTCATTCGAGGAATACAAAGCGTTCCTCGTACACTTCCATGCTGCATTAAAAGCAGATGAGTTTTACGCCATAAAGGCGATGTAACAACATTTTTACGCCGGAGCAGCCTGGAAATACTATATTATGCGGGGTTGTCCTGGAGCTTATATTTTATGCTGTACTAGCGATGAAGCTTTGTTTGTACGCTGATGGCTCTGAAGTCAAGTCTTATGCCATACAGCACTTAAATACTGCGTATAACTCTTCAGTATATTTTTTATGCTTCTACAAGACCCCCTTCAAAGTTTTCAAATTCCTCGTAATTTAAAACACTTTGAATGAATCATGAAACGGTCAAGTCTGACTCATTCCTCGAGGCTGATTTCTTGGCAGATTTTTGGGGATTTGTTGGGATTCGGTGTGTTCTCTTTTGCCTATATAAAGGCTGAGGAGTTAACCTGTTCTTCCCACATTTCCTTTACCACACAGAGATGATTGCTGGAGTTCGTCGGGTCGACTTGAGGAAGAAGAAGACCATGTTCTTCCAGCATGTAAGGAGCCGAAAAAGAAGGCGTCTTCGAGCAAAAGTCCTCTGCAACGATGGATCATGGAAGGATATCATAGCTTCCTTTGCTTGGGATAATCAGCAACTTCATATGGCGATTCGTCCAGGAGAGAGGAAGGGTCACATTCGACCATACAGCTTGCAACCTGTATTTTCTTTCGTCGTTCGTGGACGAGGGAAGACAAACTAGCCCTGTCTTCCAGTATTGAGTTGGGTCTAAAACCTCAACTCAATCTGTCATGGCATATGGAGGATGGGCTCTTGAATAATTTATACAGGCCCAGTTTTGTATCCTCCTGCCATTAATCCTTTTTTTGTTCATCGACTGTGAAAGTCGATGAACTGCTGAAGAAGACGGATAAAGATCTTCACCAATGCGAGAACCTGACAGAACAGATTCTGGGCGTGATCTTTAAATGAAGATGAGAAACCCTTTGTAGATGGGATTTACCTTATATGTAATCATGAAGATGAAAATAACCCTTTGTAGACTGGATTTCCCTCATATGTAATCATGATTTAATAAAGTCGTCTTCTTTTACGTATCTGATGATTTGCCATATTTTTTTGCTGTGATAAAGTCTGAATATGTATAGCTTCGACACGTCTGAATAACTTTACGCCGACTCTGATAAAAAGAGTATTTGGTCTCGTCCTATCTTTTACGCGTACCTGATGATGCGTAGAAGATTGCTTAGCGTTTAAGTTGAATATTCGAACTGTCCTGCTGCTAGGAATGAGGAACTGCGTAGAATTCTGAACTGTCACTCTTCTGAGAAGGAGAGTTTTTGTTCAGACCATCATCTTTAAGAATGATTTCCCAAAAATCCCTTAAAATAGGGCGAGAAATGGCTGTCAAAACTGAGTCGCCATCTTGAACTGTAGAGAAAATACTCATACTAGATTTTGGATGAACTTCCAATCGACCCAAGGAGAAGAGTCATTTTCAATGCTGAACTTTGTATGCTTTGGGTACTTGGGATGTTTTGAGGCCAAGAAGGAGCATCTTCTGCGTGGACCCTTGCAATTGACCGTCTTGAGATTTGTTCAGATATACGCATACTCTGGCCTGCGTATTTTTATATATGCAAAAAGTCATAGATCTGTAATATAGATGAGCATAAAATTATAAGTTTGTAGCCTCTTGAGCGTAAAACCTGCTGAGCATAAGAGCATCCGGGCATAAAATTATAGATTTATAGCCTCTAAAATAAAAATCTTCCGAGCATGAAGTCGTAGATTTGTCGCCTCTGAGCGTAACAAGAGCGTAAAATCATAGATTTGTAGCCTCTGAGCGTGAAGTCGTAGGTTTGTAGCCTCTCGAGCGTAAAAGCTACCGAGCGTAAAAGCATCCGGGCGTAAAACCATAGACTTATAGCCTCTAAGCGTAAAACCGTAGATTCGTAGCTTCCCGAGCGTAAAAAGCTCCTTGGCATAAAATCATGAATCTGCTCTGCACGAAAAACTTTTTGAATTTGCTGACTGTCCGCCTTCCCTGAGTAGTAGGCTGACGTGGTCCCCAATCATAACCGAATATTAAATATCGAATTTGTTTAGGGATTCGATGAGTCCATCTGAACTCTATATATACCCCAAGGCCTTCAGAGAGAAAACTCTTCACCTGTCTTTTGCAAGAGAAAAATCTTCGTCTTTTTGAGCACTCTCCTTCTTTTCTTCTCCGAGCACTCTAAGTTTTTAGCAATGGCACCAAAACCAATCTCCTTCTCTAAGGGAAAGAAGGCTGCCTCCTCTTCTCGCTCCTCTGCCCAAGCTAGAGCGACTCCCATCGGGTAGGGCGAACCTCGCTCTGAACGAAGTGTCCCACCATCAAGCTGTGCACCGGGCATTATAGGTAAAGCTTTTGGGACGACAAGAACAAAGAAAACCCTTCGCACACGTTGTACGTGAACGCGCTAGGTCATCTTCTGTGCTGATAGCCTCTTCGAGGAAGATGATGCACAGAGATGTTTTATCTTTTACGCCCACATTTCTAATGTGTTAGCGTAAAAGCTCCATATTTTTGCAGTCTGGCGTAAAAGCTTCGACTGTCAAAATTTGGCGTATACTACAAATTTTGGGTATTACGGTCTGGATGAAAATTTTGGCGTAATAACTCAAACTTTGGCAGTCTAGCGTAAAACACAGACTGTCATATTTTTGTGTATACTGCCAATCTTGGATTTTATGCCTGGGAATGAGATTCCAGCGTAAAAATTCAAGTTTTCACAGTCTGGGCGTAAAAGCACAGACTGTTTGATCTTCGGCATAAGCTGCAAGATTGTGAGGTCTAGTATAGAAACTGACATATTTTTTTTGCACTTTGTAGTTAACTTGTAGATACCTCCGTTGGCTGAGGTGATGGATTCTTCTGCTGGGATGCTGAACTCCAATTACCTGGAGGATTTGTCCCATGTGACATTTCCTATTTTCGGACCCCAGTATCCTGAAGGAAGGGGAATCCTGATATCATCTCAAGGAGAGCGAATGCTGTTGAGCATGATCAACGGAGAGCCCCTGACGTATATAGACGGGGCCAAATACATAAAATTGGCTTTCCTCTTCGGGGATATGATTGACAAACAATCCCAGACAAAGCCCAAGAAAGAAAACTGGGTTTTTTCTGCCGAGGGCCTGGTCCTGTATCTACCCAAGATGCTGAGAGATTACCCTATTTCGGTATTCTTCCATGCCACACATCCGAGGAGGATGTCATGGACTCTGACTCCCAATCTTCACGGCCAGCCGGGAAAGATATTTTATCAGAAGGGATCAGACCAAGGGTTATTTGTGAGCCGCTCTTCCGGTCCAGTCATCCCTTTCAGGGGATTATTTCCAGGCATTGTCCCGAGTGAAGACACTGCACTATTCCAGCCAGTCCAATTACCGACTTTCTACAATGACTTCATGGGGCATGGAGGAGTATACCCCAAGGCTAATCCTTGGACCAATGGGTGGCTTACCCCTACAAATCTTCGATGGGTTCGTTTAGCTGACTGGGCCCTGAAGAACTTTCAGACGGAGCTGGAGAGCATTGGTCTGTACGCGGCTGAGAGTGCTACTAGTATTGGGTTACCTCTCAACCCCAACCTGTTTCTGGCTTTGATGGAGCGATATATCTCGCTCACTGGGACTTTCGCCACTCCACTGGAGGAGTTGGGATTGGCCCTTCACGAAATGGCAGAGATTTCAAGACTGCCAATGGGGGGTACTCCTTATGAAGAGTGTGTTCCCACAAACCGGGAGCTGGGGGATACAGACCCTCGGGTGGTGGCAGTGTACCAGGAGCTGATGTGCCACTATTTAGCGTGCACCACCTTCTATAATGAGCCCTCTGATTTGGCTCATACCAACAAATGGGCGTCCTATCTCTTCTTCTATCAGGCTAGAAATGCTAAGCCAGACAAAGTTGTGGATAGCAGGGATAGGCCTTTGAATTTTTTGAGCGTGCTTAGTGCTCAAGTAGTCGATGACCTTATTGAAGACGCTGGGGCTTCAGATCAAATTCTCGACAAAGGGATAGGGAAATCTGCGGCACTAAAGCCTACAGTTATTTGAGGCATTGCCGCAGGACTCTGTCCAAGGAAGCTCAACTGGTTGGCTTCCTCTCTATATGGCTGCGTCGACTGGTAGTACCCGGCATTGCATCTTCAGATCGCATCCACCGTAACACCTTATGGCCTGCAGTGCGTTTGGTGTTCGGGACGAGACTGGGCTTGCTCGCTGCCATGGTATGCCGGATACAAGCTGGCCTGAGGGCCATTACTGATGGGCTGCTTGCCGATGAAACACGATGTGACAGCTTTCCCAGGGTAGAATTACCGTTCCTATATTTGATGGGATGGCTAATTCTTCATAACCCCAGAGTGATGTCTCCCGGCTCTGTCAGTAGTTCGGAGAAAATTTTCTTGTTGAATTACAAAAATTCTACCTGGAACGTGACCACAGTTTCAGACTGTTGGCGAGCGTTAAATTTTGCTCACAGTTGGAAGCTCTTCTGCACCGTCCCCACTGTACATCTCAATCAACAGGGGATGCGACTTCAGGATTTAGCTGAAGGGAAGACCGTTCTTTCTCCTAAAGCTTTTTATTGGTTGGTCTGCATTAGACCTTCCTATTTATTATACAGAAGTGAAGACCATTGCTTCTTGGAGCCCTATCTGCCTAGTCGGTTCGCCAGGCAGTTCGGGTATGACCAGTTGCACGTGGGAAATGCCATCACCAGCTTCAAGTCCAGAGGTGGACTTATTGATGGAGCGAGAGGATGGCGGTACTTCATAATGGGTTGTACTGGAGCGACCTTTACTATACCAGCGACTTCTCTCTCCATGGAGTTGCGCATCCTCTACTCGTACTTCCAGTTTTACGTGGCCATCAATACCTTCCATCACGATTTTGATATGCGTGGAAGTTTTAGGATGCCTTCTTCTAAGTCCGCGGAAAGAGAGAAACTCCCATCAGTTTCCTCTGACGAGGGTGAAGACTCTGTCCATCCAGATGAGCCTTTAGTGACAGTACCGAGAGGCGAAATACCTCCGCCTACAGAGCCTCTGATTCTCCCTGGTAAGCGAAGGGCTCCTGTTCTGAAGGAGGCTTCCCCTCGCAAGAAGAAGAAGATTGTTGGTGGTCCTGTCAGGACTTCCAGTCATGAGACTCCTCGGAGTGATTCTGTTGTTTTCCCTGTTGGGGGTGATCCTTTGATTAGAGGTCCCTCGCCTATTAGAGAGGAAACCTCCACAATTTCGGCTGGCAGTGCCGGAGAATCTTTGCTCGAGGCTGCTGTCGCTGCTACCGCTTCAGGTAGTGGTATGAGATCGCCTTCGGGGCCAAGCTAAATAATAATATCTTTATCCAGACCAGCAACGGGAGAAACCCCTATCGCGTTTGTAAGTATACCCAGCAAGATTCCACCTGATGAACCTCGATTGGATCTCGGTAAAGACCTGGAAGAATACATGCCAGTGTCAGTTGGCATACCCCCTTCTCCAGGTATGACAGCTCGCTTAGCATCATTAAGAAATAATTTAGTTGTACTGACTGCAGACACGCCATATATACCATCGGCCATGGGTAAATGTCATCTTTACGCCTCTTTTAGAAAAATTAACATCATGTTGATATTAACTTTCTCTTGTCTTCTTTACAGGGGGAGACATCTACGGGGAGGGCAGTGTCGATACAACTTTTGGCTCTGTTGCTACTTCTGCCGATGACATGGAGGTGCCCGACTTCGAAGAGGAATCATTTTTGGGTGCCGGCTCGCCCGAAACAACCCCGATATCTCAAGAGGAGGATGAGCCTGTCATTACGACTAATCCTCCTTTGAGTACACCAGCGACTTCAGCCGTTGTCGGTGCCTCTACCTTTGTCGCGCTCTCTACTGAAGCGATGACTGTGACGACACCCTCTACAGTCGTTCCTGGAAGGGGATTCTCTGATATTGCAGCCACTCCCAGCACCCATTCAAATCTCACCATGTTAGTTGAGCAGTTCTCAAGTATTTTTTACGCCACTTTGAAAATGCTGATATCGATAGTGCTGGAGAAGAATCTAAGCTTCGAGGCTCTGAAGACGTCCTCCAACTTCAGTATAGCGCAGATTAGATACTTCAACGATAATGACAGAGCTGATGCGCTAAAGCAAATAGTTAATGGTTTGGAATAACCCATTAACGATTATTTGCAACTATCTCGAGGCAGCATCGACGGTCTCGTTCAAGCTAGGTATGACTCCTTAACTGCAGAGCTTGCTGGACAAATGGAATCTCTGAACAAATTCGTCCAAGAACAGCAGCAGGAGATGGATCAAGAGCGTGCCGTATTGGGGTATGTCATTCCCCAGTTGGCTCAGTGCGAGGCCGAATATGAGGAAGAAGCAGCGAGGGTCCGCAAATTGAAAGATGAACTCGCTCAGGCAGAGGAGAAGGCTCTCTCTTTGTCGGCATCTCGAGATGTGCTAAAGATCCGAAGGGAAACATCTCAGCAGAACCTGGCACGTGTGGGTGTCATCCACGCAGGTTTTGTACATGCTCGGTCCGAGCTATCTGCTTTGAACAATAAGGCGGCAAGGTTGGAGCGGGCTCGCGTCGACATCTTGAGCACCAGGGATGAGAGAATGGTTACTCTGGCGCAGCAGATTCGCGACTTAACTGCTCCTCCCAAATGATGTACCTTTTGCTTTTACATGTAATTTGCTCTTTCTGGGGATAATAAAGAGATTTTATCTGACTTTGGTGGACCCATCATTTTGGAATATAAACGATAGGGGTAGAGTGAAAGTGATATCAGAGGTAATATGGACGTGATATACTTTCGGTAAGCTTCAGCTAGATATATCTATTCAGAGGTTATATGGACATGATAGAATATGATCTAACTAAATTTGTATACAAAACACAATCAGAGATAATATGGACATGATAGGTTTTGATGTTCCAAATTAGTTAAACATATCTATTCAGAGGTTATATGGACATGATAGAATATGATCCAACTAGAATTTTGTTTTGGATGTAGTATTGTCAGAATGAGATCTTCACCATACTCTATTTGAGCAAAGGAGGTTAAGCATAGTACCTCTTAAGGAATTTGCTGTTGATAGGAGCCATTAACAAGTCTCCATTAGGCTTGGCTAATCTGTAAGTGCCGTTTGAGAACGTCGTCTCGATCACATAAGGGCCTTCCTATTTGGGTTAGAATTTACCCTTACTCTTGTGAGTAATAATCATTGGCCTTCTCACAGCTAAAAATAGCTCACAAACTTTGAACACTCTTTTCTTCATTTTTTGATTAAAAGCTTTGGAAATGCGTGCCTGGTAGAACGCGATGCGCTGTTGGGCTTGAAGGCGTTTCTCGTCTAATCCTTCTAGCTCTTGAAGCCTTAATAGGTCATTCTTTTCTTGAGTCAACTCGTTAGCCACTGCTATCCTGAGTGACGGAATTTGGATTTCGATGGGGAGAACTGCTTCACTCCCGTAAACCAATGAGAATGGGGTACAACCCGTCGGTGCTCGTACCGTTGTACGGTATGCCCAGAGACATTCTCCTAGCTTCTCGTTCCAATCTCTTTTGTTCGAAGAGACGAACTTTTTCAGGAGTTTGATAATGGTTTTGTTGAAAGCTTCCGCCAAACCGTTAGCAGCAGGATTGTATGTCGTAGAGGCCACATTTTGTATCCGATTTTTATCACAAAATCGATAAAACGCTTGGCTGATAAACTGAGGCCCATTGTCATGAATTATCCTTCGGGGAATCCCAAAGCGGTAAATGACATGATGTTTGATAAAGCTGATTACGTTGGATGTCTTCACCTCAACAAGAGGGACCGCCTCTGCCCATTTGAAGAAATAATCCGTGATGGCCAGTATGAACCGGTGACCTCTGGAAGAAGACGGGTGAATAGGACCAATGATATCCATATCCCATGCTTCGAAAGGCCAGCCTGCAACTGTTTGTGGTATTAAACGAAAGAATGAAAATGTATTCAATATGGGGTTTACACGGAACCCGCCCTCTTTTATTTACAAACAAATATGTACAATTTGATCCTATACGAGAATATGAGAGTATAATTTATTTAATCTGGATAAATATTGCTATAGGTGTCTGATCTGCAGTCGATCACTTTAGCCCTTGGACCACACGATGTTGAAGAAGTGCCGTAGAAGACAGGAAGCAGCTTCGAAGGTTGCAAAAGAGGGTGGATGCACGATGCCAAAGTCGTCGATCCCTACTCTCTGCCTGAGCTCCGGGTTCTTTCTCTCTTTCTCATTCTCTCTCTCTCTCTCTCTCGACCGTTGGATCTGGTACTGGATCTCTTGATCAGTTTTCAGACCTAACTTCTTTGACCCTCCAATTTGTCGACCTTTTTCCTCATTGATAGAGGTCTCTATTTATAGAGTTTTAGTGACAGTGACCACTCCGTCGGTATAAAAACCGAGGAGTGGAAAGTACAACACCCTTTTACACAACGGTTAAATTAACCAATGCCTGCGTATAGGTGATCTTTTGAATGAGCGTGTGACGCGGGTCCAACTAAGGGACACAACGCGTATAATGGCTACGAAGATCACGGCGTAAAAGCCATATAGGTAGGTATCCATTGTGTAGAAGAGGTTGGCATAGAAGCCAAATGTCTGTCACTATGGCATAGAAGCCAAATAGTTATCAAACCGGCATAGAAGCCGAACAGGCGTAGAAGCCGTGTCACGACCCGCACCCAGAATTTGGGCATGAGTCGTGGGTACGTCCAGCCTACGCCGTAGCATCGGCGGTAGAACGCTGTCTAGGTCACAAACATAGTATATCCTGTCAATAGTCTCAACTCCGCACGGAGGACAATGATAATAATCCACAGTTCTATGATATACTCAATCACAAGCTAATAGAAATCATAGCACGAGGAGAATAGAAAAGAGTTCTAATAAAACCAACCACAATAATCTAACTCAAATCCTGGGTCTAAATGACCTCACAAAGTCACAAAATAATAAATACATCTCAGTCTCAGTCTAAAACAATAATGCAGAAAAATAATTCTAAGAACAGCCAGGTACGTTCTCCTCTAGGCTAGGCAACTCCTCTGGAGTTTCTGGAGTGAAATCACCCTCTAATCCTGGGCCATAATGAGTGGGGCAAAGATCCTCCAGGTCCTCTGAAAAATGTTATCCAGTCAGGATTGGAGCGAAGCACAAACACTAACAGCAGTTTCATTAAATTGATAAAATCTATAAACAGTGTAAGAGATACAAGATGGAAATAAATGCTGAAAATGAGAAGTACAGGAGAAAATGAAATAGACAATAGAGCATCTAGCAATGAACAATAAACAGTGAATGCTAGAACAAGTAAATCTGAATAAAGATAAATATCTAGCTAAGTGTTTGAAATATTAGTTTATTATGTGATCGGCTTGGGACTAGATCAGGCTGGTTATATATGATTAGCTATGATTCTTGAAGGTCAGGCTAACCATATGGTTAGCTATGATGCATGATAATGGTCAGGCTAATCATATATAACAGCTATGAAGCATGATGATGGTCAGGCCGCACCCGACGTGAGAAGTGGGGTGAGCTATGATGCATGGTAAGGATTTGGATATGATCACATAATCTACTAATAGTTCCCCATCCCCAGCTAGCACGGTGGATTCCAATCACGACTCCTCATGATGGGGATCTAGGGTGCTAACTCGTGTATCCACAGTGTCGGAATCAAGTATATAATACACTACAATTTATAGAAGTAATCAACAATGAAAACTGTCTGAGAATGTACTCGCCTGTGGTCCTGAGCAAAATGTGAGGATCGATGTCCAAAGTGGGATCACAATGACCTATATATAAGATATCAAAGTTAAAATGGTGTTTGGAATGATAAAAGTGATTAGCTATGTTGAAATGGGGTGTTAGGCCATTTCTAGGTCTATACTAGGTGTTACTAAGTCAACTCTAGGCTTTTGGTCAATACTAGTTAATACCTTGCTTCCAGGTTCATACTAACTATTGTTAACTAATACTAGTTAAATACACTATTATATGTTCTATACTTACAATATAGACTCTATATAATTACTATCTCTAATATCTTAGCTATATTTATTATATCACTCTAATATCTCTCATAACCCCATTAATCTTGAATACCTTGACCAATACCTTGCACCATAACATATACCTTAGTATCCCATCAAACCCATACCAATACCTTACCAACACTAAATTCAACACTGTCCCTATTCTAATTACCTACACTGCACATACCCAGAATTCCTCACTCAGTCTTCATACCTACACACTCTAATTCCCTTGCACAACTGAAACTGCTACACACACAGTCTCACACATACATAGATTCATTACCTACACTGCACCCATACATTCCTAGGTAATACACTCTCACCTACAGAATTAATACACACACACACACTTGTACACCTTGATTTGCCTACTGAAATACACAGCTAGTACACACAGCTACTGGAGAATACCTGGGACACACTGACCTTACTGCCATGCATACTAAATTAAGGAACTTACTCACTGTCACAAACACACAGTGGTTCATTCACCTACACCCAGATTTCTGAGATAAATCACACAGCCCACACAACTCAGTTAGGGACACAAAAACACCTAGTTTTGGGATACTCACACACACTTCTCACTGACCAAACTCATACACAGTTTAAACTATTGGTACACATACACACAGTTTAAAAAACTGAGCACCTCACAGTCCTCACAATACACATGTACACATACAGATACTGATACTCACTGAAATCTGGAATTCCCCAAATCCCACACATCATAACTCCCTCACATGTACATATGCATATAACATGTGACATCAATTAAACCCCCAACTCCTTAACTGATACCTGACTGCACATAATCCACCTTGCACAGACACAAACTGAAACTGATACCTACACACATACAGTCACATCTTTACACCTACACACTGGTTCTCATGAATTAACCCCCAATTCAAATACACTGGTACATAAAACTCACAGTTCCCAGTTCAATGCAGAGCCTAACTTTACACACAGGGACACACAGTGGTTCCTCACACTGTGAACACAGCACACTAGTTTCTACACAAGTCTGATACATATGAAGTACACACAAAACCACAATAATACACTGCACACAGCCAATTACCTTTATGCACAGAAATACCCAGCCACACACACACTGCCCAACTGTGCACAGTTTCTGAAAACTGGCACACAGGGATTCAGGATACTGATACATATTACTACTAATCCTACTGATACAACCCACAGAAACTGAACTCTACACAACAATATCTCACATGTTCTCTAGTCTTAAGGGAACTAGGATACACACAAACACAGTTCTGACTGATACATAGACACACAGATATTGATACTCACCCACACACAGAAAAACACACAACCCACTGCCCGACTGCACACACAGATACATATTAATACACACATATAATCCCCCAATGTCTGATACTGTGACACAGGGACACAAACCCACACTGTTAAAACACACAGTTCACACCCAATTACCCGACTGCACAGAAACCCCCAAATACTGCTCTCACAAATGAACACACAGAAACATACATGAATCCCGACTGCACAGTACCAACACAGTCAGTCACGACTGCACAAAGAATCCCTAAATCACACAATATATATTCAATACCTATGCAATTACATGTGTGTATAAATATATTTATAGATTAAAACTTGCAATATCAGAAAGAATTAGATAGGTAATTCCTAAAGGCATTTCTACAAACACCTAGGGGGCTGAAATTGAATCCACACAAGTATCCATGAATCCTCAACTCGAAAACCTAAAATCGAGGTCAACCCTACACTACATAATTACACATAACACAGATAATTCCCCCCTCTCCCCAAATCGAAACCCTAACTTCGAATCTACTCTCATACGTGAGGTAAAAATCAGCCTACACTCAATACCTAGGGTTAGGGTTCCTGATAATTGGGGAAAACCCCATGTTGGTCACCAAAACCTAATCCAAAACCCTAAAAACCGAACTACACAGCAAGGGTGGGTTCCTAATGGCCATGAACAACAAAAAACAGAATTAAAGGAATAGAAATAGGGTTTTTTTACCTGCAGGGATGGTTTTTTCAATGAGGTTCTTCTTCTCCAAGGCTTCCTGACCCACGTTCCTTGCTTTCCTTGCTTGGAGAAGGAAGGTGGAAACCCTGGGTTTAGGATTTCGAAATCTGGAAGTGGGGAGATGGTTTCTCTTGATGGAGGCTAGGGTTTCTCTTCTACATGAAGAATGAGAGGGTTCCTTTTATATATTAAGGCCCAGTTAGGGTTTCTAATGCATAGCCTAGGTTTAACCCCTAGGTTAGGTCAATAGGAACTTAACTAACTAAGGTTTAGTCAGTCCAAGGTTTGAGGTTCAACCTACAATTTGAATTCTAGGGTTTTTCTAGAATTAGGTTTACACTTAGGGTTTAGTCATTAGGGTTTGACCTAATGGGTTCTAGGGCTTGACCTAAAACAAATATCACTCACAATATATATATTTAGTTTATATAACTCAGCAGATTAATTAAATAAATAATTATTCAAAATGGCTAAATTACACAAATGCCCTTATATGGAAAAGTGGTAGTGACAAGTCTACCCTCCTAAAAGAAATTTCGTCCTCGAAATTGGACTGAACTACAACAAGAATGAAATCAGAAAAAGAATATACCTCAAGTCTAGAAGAGATACGGGTATTGCTCGCGCATTTCGTCCTCTCTCTCCCAGGTCGACTCCCCTGGAGAGTGATGTCTCCATGCAACCCGAACCAAAGGAATAGTTTGGTTCCGCAACACCTTCTCTCTGCGGTCCAAGATCTCTACGGGCTGCTCTGGGTAGCTGAGCGTCGGACCAACCTCAATCTCCGAGTGATCAAGTACGTGACTAGGGTCGGCCACGTACCGTCTCAGCTGCGACACGTGGACCACATCATGCACTCCCTCCAATGCAGGCGGCAAGTCTAGTCTATACGCCACTGCACCTATCTTCGCAAGAATACTGAAGGGTCCGATGTAGCGTGGGCTAAGCTTCCCGCCTCGACCAAAACGAATCGTGCCACGCGTCGGAGAAATCCGTAGGAATACTAGATCGCCAACCTAAAAGAAAAACAGCCTCAACACGCAGTCTAAACAAACAAACGCAAACCAGAAAATTACAATCTATACCTGAAACTCAAGGGGTCTACGGTGGCTGTCGGCCCAATGCCGCTGTCTGTCCTGCGCCACTCGCAGTCTGTCTCTGATGAGTTTCACCTTTTCTGCTGCATCCACGACCATTTCTGGTCCTAGCAAGGCTCTCTCTCCAACGTCGTCCCAAGATAACGGTGTACGACACCTCCGTCCATAAAGAGCCTCAAATGGTGACATCTCGATGCTGGCCTGGTAGCTGTTGTTGTAAGCGAATTCTACCAGGTGCAGATGATCCTCCCAAGAACCTCCGAGATCTAGAACGCAAGTGCGTAGCATATCCTCGAGAGTCTGAATAGTCCGTTCAGACTGCCCGTTTGTCTGGGGGTGATATGCGGTACTGAACTTGAGCTGAGTGCCCAAGCTAGCCTGCAGGCTCCTCCAGAAGTGCAGATGATCCTCCCAAGAACCTCAGATATCTAGAACGCAAGTGCGTAGCATATCCTCGAGAGTCTGAATAGTCCGTTCAGACTGCCCGTCTGTCTGGGGGTGATATGCGGTACTGAACTTGAGCTGAGTGCCCAAGCTAGCCTGCAGGCTCCTCCAGAAGTGGGAAGTGAAACGACTATCCCGATCCGAGATGATGCTTACTGGAACTCCATGAAGTCTAACAATCTGTCGCACGTACATCTCTGCTAGCCTCTCTGTTGACGTGCCCACCTTGAAAGGTAAGAAATGGGCTGATTTGGTCAACCTGTCCACGATGACCCAAATCGCGTCTTTCCCTCCTGGAGAACGTGGAAGCCCTGAAACAAAA
Organism: Iris macrosiphon; assembly: GCA_036927795.1. Lineage (NCBI taxonomy): Eukaryota > Viridiplantae > Streptophyta > Magnoliopsida > Asparagales > Iridaceae > Iris > Iris macrosiphon. The sequence goes on along the minus strand of JAYESA010000012.1, from coordinate 113,783,588 downwards.
TCCATGGTCACGTGCTCCCATTTCCATTCTGGAATCGGTAAAGGTTGAAGCAAACCTCCTGGCCTCTGCCGGTCTGCCTTTACCTGCTGGCACACTAGACACCGAGATACGAAGCGTGCTACCTCGCGCTTCATTCCATACCACCATACGTGCTCCCTCAAGTCTCGATACATCTTGTTGGCACCGGGATGCATCGAGTACTGAGAGCGGTGTGCCTCCTGCAAAACCTCCTCGCGCAGCTCCCCGCTCGGCACACACATCCTCGTGCCGTGCCGTAAGGAACCATCCTCTGTGATAGTAAAGTCGTCCGACAATCCTGTCTGAACCTGTGCCCTGATACTCCTCAGAGCCTCATCATCGTACTGCGCAGCTCTGATCCTGTCCATCAGCTCGGACTGTATCTGCAATCCCCACATCTGAATCTCAGTACCGGGAACTAACACCTCAATCTCCAAGCTTTCTAGATCAGCCAACAAATATCTATCAGTCGTCAAGTACATAGCCGTCGGATACCTGCTCAAGGCATCGGCGACTACGTTGGCCTTCCCTGGGTGGTACTGCAATGAGATGTCAAAGTCCTTCATCAACTCTAACCACCTCCTCTGCCTCATGTTCAGCTCCTTCTGTGTGAACACGTACTTCAAGCTCTTGTGGTCGGTGAAGATCTCCACACGCTCTCCGTACAGGTAATGTTTCCACAGCTTTAGAGCGAAGATAACTGCTGCCAACTCCAAATCGTGGGTGGGGTAGTTCTTTTCATGAGGGCGTAACTGCCTGGAAGCATAGGCAATTACCTTTCCGTGCTGCTGAAGAACGCATCCCAGACCCTTCCCTGAAGCATCACTGTATATGGTAAAACCACCTGTCCCTGCTGGCAACGTCAAAATTGGAGCTGTTGTCAACCTCTTCTTTAGTTCATCAAATGCAGCCTGGCACTCCTCCGTCCAGACAAAATCCACATCTTTCCTAGTCAATCTGGTCATCGGCGCTGCAATCTTGGAGAAGTCTTGTACAAACCTCCTGTAGTATCCTGCTAGCCCGAGAAAACTCCTGATCTCAGCTACCGAACTGGGGGTAGCCCACGACTCCACTGCCTCGATCTTCTTTGGGTTTACCGAAATTCCGTCACCTGATACCACATACCCAAGAAATTCGACCTTGTCAAGGAAGAATTCACACTTAGAGAGTTTCCCGTACAGCTTCTCCCTCCTGAGAGTCTCTAAGACCAATCTCAGGTGCTCTTCGTGCTCCTCCGGGGTCTTGGAATACACAAGAATATCGTCAATGAACACTACCACAAACTTGTCAAGGTACTGGTGGAACACCTTGTTCATCAAGTTCATGAATACTGCCGGCGCATTGGTTAAACCAAATGGCATCACCATGAACTCAAACTGGCCGTATCTGGTCCGAAAAGCTGTCTTCGGCGTGTCTTCTTTCTTCACCTTCACCTGGTGATAGCCTGACCTCAAATCAATCTTCGAAAACACCCTCGCCCCGCTCAACTGGTCGAAAAGATCATCTATCCTCGGCAGCGGGTACTTGTTCTTGATAGTGATATTGTTCAAAGCTCTATAATCAATGCACATGCGCACCGTGCCGTCCTTCTTCGGTACGAACAATACCGGAGCTCCCCATGGTGATGAACTGGATTTGATGAAGCCTTTGTCCTGCAGCTCCTCAACTTGCTTCTTCAGTTCTGCCAGCTCGCTGTTGTTGACTCTATAGACATGTTGTGAAATGGGCTCCGCTCCTGGAACCAAGTCTATAGAGAATTCAACATCTCTGTCTGGCGGCAAACCTGGCAACTCTTCTGGAAATACATCCAGGAACTCCGCTATCAGAGGATGTGGCAACTCCTCTTCTTCTGCCCTGGCTCCACAAAATGTGCTCCTGCTCTGTTCCGCTGCTCCTCTGACGACCTCAAACTCCGGCTCTCCTGGTGGTCTAAACAATACTCTGCCTCTATGACAATCTATAGTAGCCTGATGTCTACTCAACCAGTCCATTCCGAGCACAATATCGTACCCCGGAAGTGGCATGACGAGTAAACTCACGCTCAAGTCTCGGCCTCCTACTGACACTCTCCGGTCCTTGCAGTGATCACGGACTAGGATAATACCTCCACCAGTCATGATCTTGCAAGTCCTAGCTAATGGTTCTGTGTCTAAATGATGTCGAAGTGCATATGATACAGACACAAAACTATGGGAAGCGCCAGAATCGAATAAGGTAAATGCGGGAATACAATCGAGAAGAACCGAACCTGTGATCAAGTCTCCTGCTGGCTCGATCTCCTCGACTGCCATGGCGTATGCTCGCCCCTGGGGTACACCTCTCTGCTGCTGATGCTGGGCGAACTTCTGATGTTGTGGTGGAAGTGGTCCCCTCTGTTGTTGGCCTCCTGGTGCGGTAGGCACCCTGTCTGATCCTCTCTGGGCGGCTGCTCCACCCTGACCTGGACGAAAGGTAGGACAATCCTTCAGCTGGTGTGTCGTCGATCCACAGGATAGACATGAGCCCAATCTCTTCCTGCAGATATCTCTAGTATGTCCCATCTTTCCGCAGTACGCGCACTGGATGGCGGGCTGGTTCTGTCTCTGTTGCTGCTGCTGGACCTACCCTCGGGCTGGTGCCTGATGCTGCTGCTGAAAGGGTCTCTGCTGTTGCTGCTGAAAGTGTGGACGCTTGCCCGATCCCGTACTACTGTTTGCTCCTCCGGAACCATCGCGTCCCCTCTTGGGCCTGAGGCCCAAGTCGTCCTCGGCTACTTGGGCATCCATCAATATGCCCTCGTAGGTAGCTGTGCGACGTCCCGACGTGCGAGACTTGATCTCCCTTGTCAGCCCCTTTCTGAATTTCTGGGCCCTGTCCCCCGGATCTCTAATCATCGATGGCGCGAAGCGGCTCAGGCGGGAAAACTCTGCGGCATACTCATCGACGGACGAGCTCCCCTGGGCTAAGTCATGGAACTGACTCTCCAAAGCTCCCAGGGCAACATCGGGAAAGAACTTCTCCTTAAAGAGCTCCTTGAAATCCTCCCAAGTGAGTCCTCTGCGCAAGAGTCTCGGCTCCGTGCGAAACCATGTCAGGGCAATATCAAACATCTGGCTGCCAGCGGCCTCGATCTGGAGCGCCTCTAAAATCTGCGCCAAATGCAAGTTCCTCTCGATGTCCTCTAGCTAATCATCGGCGTAGAGTATTCCTTCTGTCCCCTTGAACTCCCGAGGCATCATCCTCTTGAAGTCCACAATGGTGCCCGGCCTCTGTTGTTGCTGACCAGGTTGTTGCTGCTGCTGAGTAACTCTCTCCACAGCCTGGAGAGCCACTTGGTGAGCATTCTCCATGTTCACCCTCATCATCTCTGTCTGGGCCTGATGTGCCTCAGCCTGCACTCTCTGGGCCTCTGCCGACGTCCTCTGGGCATCGACCATGCCCTGAATCAAAGCGAACATCTGTGCCCCATCGACGGGCACACCTCCTGGTTGCTGAACTGGTGGTGGTGGTGCCGTCGTAGCTGTGGGGACCCTCTGAACTGGTGGTGGAGGACCCCCGAATGCTGCAGACACTCCCACATGTACTGGAGATGTAGGAGGTGCTGCTGATGTCTGTCTGGCAGCGCGAGAGGTGGCAGACCTCTCTGAATCTGCTGCTCCGAGTCTCTGGGACCTTCTTGGCGGCATCCTGAAGACAAATCGAAAGATTCAATTAAAGCAATAGATACGATATCATCAAGGAAGGACAGTAAATTTCTAAAGGAAAATCATTAAGAGTAATGTCATAAGAATCAGAATTTCCTAATTGTGATTGAGCATATCCTCGGCCTAATTCCTATTTCCTAAAACAGACTCGTAGTAATACTCTAAGCGAGCACCACTACGATATCGCTCTAATGCGGTTCTAGGACTCGACTACTGACTTGCATGGGCCTCCACTAAAAACGTGTCATGACCCGCACCCGGAATTTGGGCATGAGTCGTGGGTACGTCCAGCCTACGCCGCAGCATCGGCGGTAGAACGCTGTCTAGGTCACAAACATAGTATATCCTGTCAATAGTCTCAACTCCGCACGGAGGACAATGATAATAATCCACAGTTCTATGATATACTCAATCACAAGCTAATAGAAATCATAGCACGAGGAGAATAGAAAAGAGTTCTAATAAAACCAACCACAATAATCCAACTCAAATCCTGGGTCTAAATGACCTCACAAAGTCACAAAATAATAAATACATCTCAGTCTCAGTCTAAAACAATAATGCAGAAAAATAATTCTAAGAACAGCCAGGTACGTTCTCCTCTAGGCTAGGCAACTCCTCTGGGGTTTCTGGAGTAAAATCACCCTCTAATCCTGGGCCATAATGAGTGGGGCAAAGATCCTCCAGGTCCTCTGAAAAATGTTATCCAGTCAGGATTGGAGCGAAGCACAAACACTAACAGCAGTTTCATTAAATTGACAAAATCTATAAACAGTGTAAGAGATACAAGATGGAAATAAATGCTGAAAATGAGAAGTACAGGAGAAAATGAAATAGACAATAGAGCATCTAGCAATGAACAATAAACAGTGAATGCTAGAACAAGTAAATCTGAATAAAGATAAACATCTAGCTAAGTGTTTGAAATATTAGTTTATTATGTGATCGGCTTGGGACTAGATCAGGCTGGTTATATATGATTAGCTATGATTCTTGAAGGTCAGGCTAACCATATGGTTAGCTATGATGCATGATAATGGTCAGGCTAATCATATATAACAGCTATGAAGCATGATGATGGTCAGGCCGCACCCGACGTGAGAAGTGGGGTGAGCTATGATGCATGGTAAGGATTTGGATATGATCACATAATCTACTAATAGTTCCCCATCCCCAGCTAGCATGGTGGATTCCAATCACGACTCCTCATGATGGGGATCTAGGGTGCTAACTCGTGTATCCACAGTGTCGGAATCAAGTATGTAATACACTACAATTTATAGAAGTAATCAACAATGAAAACTGTCTGAGAATGTACTCGCCTGTGGTCCTGAGCAAAATGTGAGGATCGATGTCCAAAGTGGGATCACAATGACCTATATATAAGATATCAAAGTTAAAATGGTGTTTGGAATGATAAAAGTGATTAGCTAAGTTGAAATGGGGTGTTAGGCCATTTCTAGGTCTATACTAGGTGTTACTAAGTCAACTCTAGGCTTTTGGTCAATACTAGTTAATACCTTGCTTCCAGGTTCATACTAGCTATTGTTAACTAATACTAGTTAAATACACTATTATATGTTCTATACTTACAATATAGACTCTATATAATTACTATCTCTAATATCTTAGCTATATTTATTATATCACTCTAATATCTCTCATAACCCCATTAATCTTGAATACCTTGACCAATACCTTGCACCATAACATATACCTTAGTATCCCATCAAACCCATACCAATACCTTACCAACACTAAATTCAACACTGTCCCTATTCTAATTACCTACACTGCACATACCCAGAATTCCTCACTCAGTCTTCATACCTACACACTCTAATTCCCTTGCACAACTGAAACTGCTACACACACAGTCTCACACATACATAGATTCATTACCTACACTGCACCCATACATTCCTAGGTAATACACTCTCACCTACAGAATTAATACACACACACACACTTGTACACCTTGATTTGCCTACTGAAATACACAGCTAGTACACACAGCTACTGGAGAATACCTGGGACACACTGACCTTACTGCCATGCATACTAAATTAAGGAACTTACTCACTGTCACAAACACACAGTGGTTCATTCACCTACACCCAGATTTCTGAGATAAATCACACAGCCCATACAACTCAGTTAGGGACACAAAAACACCTAGTTTTGGGATACTCACACACACTTCTCACTGACCAAACTCATACACAGTTTAAACTATTGGTACACATACACACAGTTTAAAAAACTGAGCACCTCACAGTCCTCACAATACACATGTACACATACAGATACTGATACTCACTGAAATCTGGAATTCCCCAAATCCCACACATCATAACTCCCTCACATGTACATATGCATATAACATGTGACATCAATTAAACCCCCAACTCCTTAACTGATACCTGACTGCACATAATCCACCTTGCACAGACACAAACTGAAACTGATACCTACACACATACAGTCACATCTTTACACCTACACACTGGTTCTCATGAATTAACCCCCAATTCAAATACACTGGTACATAAAACTCACAGTTCCCAGTTCAATGCAGAGCCTAACTTTACACACAGGGACACACAGTGGTTCCTCACACTATGAACACAGCACACTAGTTTCTACACAAGTCTGATACATATGAAGTACACACAAAACCACAATAATACACTGCACACAGCCAATTACCTTTATGCACAGAAATACCCAGCCACACACACACTGCCCAACTGTGCACAGTTTCTGAAAACTGGCACACAGGGATTCAGGATACTGATACATATTACTACTAATCCTACTGATACAACCCACAGAAACTGAACTCTACACAACAATATCTCACATGTTCTCTAGTCTTAAGGGAACTAGGATACACACAAACACAGTTCTGACTGATACATAGACACACAGATATTGATACTTACCCACACACAGGAAAACACACAACCCACTGCCCGACTGCACACACACATACATATTAATACACACATATAATCCCCCAATGTCTGATACTGTGACACAGGGACACAAACCCACACTGTTAAAACACACAGTTCACACCCAATTACCCGACTGCACAGAAACCCCCAAACACTGCTCTCACAAATGAACACACAGAAACATACATGAATCCCGGCTGCACAGTACCAACACAGTCAATCACGACTGCACAAAGAATCCCTAAATCACACAATATATATTCAATACCTATGCAATTACATGTGTGTATAAATATATTTATAGATTAAAACTTGCAATATCAGAAAGAATTAGATAGGTAATTCCTAAGGGCATTTCTACAAACACCTAGGGGCTGAAATCGGATCCACACAAGTATCCATGAATCCTCAACTCGAAAACCTAAAATCGAGGTCAACCCTACACTACATAATTACACATAACACAGATAATTCCCCCCTCTCCCCAAATCGAAACCCTAACTTCGAATCTACTCTCATACGTGAGGTGAAAATCAGCCTACACTCAATACCTAGGGTTAGGGTTCCTGATAATTGGGGAAAACCCCATGTTGGTCACCAAAACCTAATCCAAAACCCTAAAAACCGAACTACACAGCAAGGGTGGGTTCCTAATGGCCATGAACAACAGAAAACAGAATTAAAGGAATAGAAATAGGGTTTTTTTACCTGCAGGGATGGTTTCTTCAATGAGGTTCTTCTTCTCCAAGGCTTCCTGACCCACGTTCCTTGCTTTCCTTGCTTGGAGAAGGAAGGTGGAAACCCTGGGTTTAGGATTTCGAAATCTGGAAGTGGGGAGATGGTTTCTCTTGATGGAGGCTAGGGTTTCTCTTCTACATGAAGAATGAGAGGGTTCCTTTTATATATTAAGGCCCAGTTAGGGTTTCTAATGCATAGCCTAGGTTTAACCCCTAGGTTAGGTCAATAGGAACTTAACTAACTAAGGTTTAGTCAGTCCAAGGTTTGAGGTTCAACCTACAATTTGAATTCTAGGGTTTTTCTAGAATTAGGTTTACACTTAGGGTTTAGTCATTAGGGTTTGACCTAATGGGTTCTAGGGCTTGACCTAAAATAAATATCACTCACAATATATATATTTAGTTTATATAACTCAGCAGATTAATTAAATAAATAATTATTCAAAATGGCTAAATTACACAAATGCCCTTATATGGAAAAGTGGTAGTGACAAGCCGAGTGGTCGTAGAGGCCGAGCAGGCGTAGAAGCCGAGTGGTCGTAGAGGCCGAACAGGCGTAGAAGTCGAATGGGCGTAGAGGCCGAACAGGCGTAGAAGCCGAATGGGTACAGAGGCCGAGCAAGCATAGAAGCCGAGTAGGCGTAGAAGCCGAACAGGCGTAGAAGCCGAGTAGTCATAGAGACCGAGAGAGCACAGGAGCTGGGTGGGCGTAGAAGCCGCTGCGTACCATGCCAGAGTGCTGATGGGGACGTCTTAGCCGGAATTACGGCTTTTGAAGATATAATCAAATCTCTTGCATTAAATGCTGAGATTTGCCACCATCCTGTGCATTAAATATGGAGGCGTGTTCTTTGACGGTCTGCAACCCTTTCTGCGCACCAGTCGCAAAGACGTGCCTTGAGAAACTGTCACCGCTCTGTGCATTAGACGAAGAGACGTGCCTCAAACCCCGTACGGAGTGCAGCTTTTGGTGTGGCAGGCGGTTTTGTCTACTGTAGAACGTAAACAGCTCACGTTTTGCCGGTGTAAACAAGGCAGCGTATCCCTTCGTGCTTGTAAAAGCAGTTTACACGAAGGGGATGGCGGTATTTGACAGCCTGGGTCGCAGTGCTGTGCCATCATTATAGCCGTCGCCTGGGTAGTCGAGCAGTATCCCTTTGTCAGAAGTCCAGACGTCAGGTTCATTGCAGGATCTTCATTGCAGGGTCTGACAGGTTCACCTCGGAGAATACGAAGCGTCTCTTGTACACCTTAAAGCTGCGTCTAAAAGAGGATGAGTTTTACGCCCTGTAGGCGATGAAGTACCCTGTTTTACGCTGAAGCGGCTTGGACGTACTGTTTTACGCGGATGGTCCTTCGAGCTTTTATATTTTACGCTGCGTTCTTGGCGGAAAGAGCTCTGTTGCACGCTTGATGGCTCTTAAGGCCTCTGCTTACGCTGCTCTGCACCAATATGCCGCGTATAGTCATCCGGCGTATTTTTTATGCTTCTACAAGACCCCCTTCAAAGCTTTCAAATTTCTCAGAATTTGGAACGCTTTGAATGAAGCATGAACCGCACCTCATGACTCGAAACGTTTCTGAATGGAGCATTGAAACAGTCGATGCTGTCTTTATGGCAGATTTATTGGGGACCAGTGTGACCTCTTTCGCCTATAAAAAGGTTGGGGGAGTTAACCTGTTCTCCCCACATTTCCATCACCACGCAGAGATGATCGCCGGAGTTCGCCGGGTCGATCTGAGGAAGAAGGAGATCATGTTCTTCCAGCGTGTAAGAAGCCGAAAAAGACGGCGTCTTCGAGCAAGTGTCCACTGCAACGATGGTTCATGGAAGGATATCTTAGCCTCCCTTGCTCGGGATAATCAGCAACTTTATATGGCTGTTCTTCCAGGAGAAGGGAAGGGTCGTACTAGACCACACGGCTTGCAAGCGGTGTCTTCTCCTGTTATACTCTCGGGGATGAGAGAGAAGACAAGCTATAACAGCCGTCTTCCAGGACTGAGTTGGGTTTAAAACCCCTCAACCCAATCTACCATGGCACACGGAGCATGGGGTCTGCATAATTTATGCGAACCCCAACTTTGTGTTCTCCCGCCACTGATCATCTTCTTGGAAGAAGAGGAAGACCACCAATGCGAGAACCTGTCAGAACAGATTCTGAGGGTGGCCTTCAGACGACGGTGGGGGAATCCTTTTGTCGACGGAGTTTCCCTCAGATGTAATCATGAAAATGAAAAGAAAATCCTTGTAGATTGGATTTCCCTCATATGTAATCATGACTTTAATCTTTAATAAAATCGTCTTGCTTCTTTATATGATCATCTTGCCATACGTTGCTGTGAAGTCTGAATATGTGTAGCTTCGACACGTCTGATTCTTTACGCCGACTCTGTATAGAAAGAGTGCTAGGTCCTGTCCTTTACGCATAGCGAATAGTCCATAGAACGCTGTTGAGCATTTTGAACGTTTAGAACTGTCCTGCTGCTAGGACTGAGGAACCGCGTAGAGTTCTTACTTCTGATGAACAGAATTTTTGTTCAGACTTCGTCTTCAAGAATGACTTCTCGAAAAATCCCTTGGAACAGGGTCGAGAAATGGCTGTCAAACTGAGTTGCCATCTTGACAGACGAGATATTCAGACTGGAGTCTGGGTGAACCTCAAATTGACCCGAGAAGAGTAATTTCTTAATGTTTGAACTTTGTATGCTTCGGGTACTTGGGATATATTGAGGTCAAGAAGGAGTATCTTCTGTGTGAACTCCTGTAATCGACCGCCTTGCTGTTCGGATATGCGAAAAGTCAGAGATCCGTAGTGTAGATGAGCTAAAAATCCTGAGTTCGTAGTCTATTGAGCGTAGAAAACCACCGAGCGTGAGATCATAGATTCGGAGCTGCTAAGCATGAAGTCGTAGGTTTGTAGCCTCTCGAGCGTAAAAGCTACCGAGCACAAAGGCATCCGGGCATAAAACCATAGACTTATAGCTGGCGAGCGTAAAACCGTAGATCTGTTACTGTCGGGCGTAGAAAGCTCCTTAGCGTAGAACTGTAGATTTGTAGCCTGTGAATGAAAGAAATCTTTCGAGCGTAGAGGTTGCGGATCTGTTCCCTCCGAGCGTAAACTAAACGCCATCGAACGTGAGATCATCGATTTGGTATCTGCTGAGCGTAAAGTCGTAGGTTTATGGCCTCTCGAGCATAAAAGCTATCGAGCACAAAGGCATCCGGGCGTAAAACCATAGACTTATAGCTTGCGAGCGTAAAAATCGTAGATCTGTTGCTGTCGAGCGTAGAAAGCTCCTTAGCATAGGAACCGCTGACCTGCTTTTGCACGAAAAACTCTTCGAATTTGCTGACTGTCCGTCTTTCGAGAGTAGTGGGCTGACGTAGTACCCAATCATAACCAAATATTTAATTTTGTGGGATTTGGTTGGGGTTTCGAGGAGCCCATCTGAGGATTCGAGGAGTCGACCCGAACTCTATATATATATCCCAAGCTTTAGAGAGAAAAACTTTTTATCCGTCTTCTGCGAAAGAGAGCCTTGGTTGTTTGAGTTTTTTTTCCTCGTTCTTTCTCCGAGCACTCCGAGTTTCCAGAAATGGCGCCGAAGCAAACCCCCTCCACTAAGGGAAAGAGTATAGGCTCTTCCTCTCGTTCTTCTGTCCCAGTGAGAGAGTCTTCGATCGGGCTAAGTGAACTTCCTTCTGAGCGAAGGATCCTGCCGACGAGTAGCGCACCCGGCCTTGAGGTATATCCATTGGGAATGACAAAGAACGACAAAAAATCCTTCGCACACGTTGAACGTGACCGCGCTAGGTCATCTTCTGTGCTGATAGCCTCTTCGAGGAAGATGATGCACGGAGACGTTTTCATCTTTTACGCCCATATTTCTAATATGTCAGCGTAAAAACTCCATGTCTTCGCAGTTATGAGCGTAAAAGCTCTGGCTGCCAAAGATTTGGTGTATACTATAAAATTTTAGTTTTATGCTTTGGATGGGACCTCCGGCATAATAACTAGAATTTTAGCAGTCTGGCATAAAGCATGGACCGTATACCGCCAATTATGCTTCAGGATGTGATTTCTGGCGTAAAATGACGAAATTTTGTACAGTCTTGGCGTAAAGCACAGACTGTATCTCTTGGTCTTTTTGTTGCAAGATTCGTAATGACGTATTTTTCTTGCACTCTCGCAGTTAACTTGCAGGAGTCTCCACTGGCTGAGGTGATGGGTTCTGCTGCCGGGATGCTGCACTCGAACTACCTGGAGGATCTGTCGCACGTGACATTTCCTATCTTCGGACCCCAGTACCCTGAAGGAAGGGGGATCTTGATATCAGCTCAGGGCGAGCGAATGCTGCTGAGCATGATCAACGGGGAGCCCCTAACGTACGTAGACGGGGAGCAGTACATCAAGCCGGCCTTTCTCTTTGGGGACATGATAGACAAGCAGTCCCAGATGAAGCCCAAGAGAGAACCCTGGGTTTTCCCTGCCGAGAGCGTGGTCTTGTATCTGCCCACGATGCCGAGAGATTATCCCATCTCGGCTTTCTTCCATGCCACACATCGCAGGAGGATGTCGTGGACGCTGACTCCTGATCTTCACGGGAAGCCGGGGAAGATCTTTCACCTGAAAGGAGCTGACCAGGGGTCGTTTGTCAGCCGCCCTTCTGGTGTCGTGACGTTGTTCAGGGGACTGTGCCCGGGCAGCATCCCGAGTGAAGACAGTTTAGTGATCCAGTCGGTCCAATTGCTGACTTTTTGTAATGACTTTATGGTGCGAGGGGGGATATATCCCAAGGAGAATCCTCGGTGCAATGGGTGGATCACCCCAACAAACCTCCGATGGTCCTGCCTAGTTGACTGGGCCTTGAAGAATTTTCGGAGAGAGTTGGAAGTCATTGGACTGTATGCCGCTGTGAGCGTGACGAGTGTCGGGTTGCCTCCCAACCCTAACCTGTTTCTGGCGCTGATGGAGCGATACATTTCTCTCACGGGGACCTTCGCCACTCTACTGGGGAGTTGGGGTTGGCCCTTCACGAAATGGCAGCGATCTCGAGACTGCCGATGGGGGATACTCCATATGAAGAGTATGTTCCCACCAACCGGGAGTTGGAGGACTCGGACCCTCGGGTTGTGGAGGTGTATTAGGAGCTGATGTGCCACTACTTCGCGTGCACTGCTTTTTATAATAAGCCTTCTGACTTGGCTCATACCACTAAGTGGATGTCCTACCTCTTCTTCCACCGGGCCAGGGCCGTCAAGTCGGTAAAGGTTTCGGGGGACAAGCATGAGCCCGTTAACTGCTTGGGCGTGCTCAGTGCCCAGGTCATCGAGGATCTTATGGAGGAGGCTAAAGCTCCAGATCAGCTTCTCAACGACGGGGTAGGAAAGTACCCTGAAGGCACTAAGGCCTATAGTTACTTGAGGCGCTGCCGCAGGCCTTTGTCTGAGGAAGCCAAGCTGGCTGGCTTTCTCTCCCTATGGCTGCGTCGAGTAGTGGTGCCTGGTATCGCGTCCGCGGATCGCATTCACCGGAACATCCTGTGGCCCGCCGTCCGTCTGGTGTTCGGGGCAAGGCTGGGCTTGCTCCCTGCCATGGTGTGCCGTATACAGGCTGGACTAAGAGCCATGACTGACGGACTGCTCGTCGATGAAGCTCGACGTGATAGCTTTCCCCGGGTAGAGTTACCATACCTGTACTTGATAGGATGGTTAATTCTCCACAACCCCCGGGTGATGTCTCCTGGTCCTGGTAGTAGCGCGGGGGGTAGTTTCTTGCTTAACTACAAGGACTCCCTCTGGAACGTGAACACAGTCATGGACTGTCGGCTGGCGCTGAGCCTCGGTCATTGCTGGAAGCTCCTCTGTACTGTCCCTTCTGTACATCGCAATCAGTCGGGGATTAGGCTTGAGGATTTAGGCGAAGAAAAGACCAATCTTTCTCCGGAAGCTTTTAATTGGTTGGTCTGCATCAGACCCTCCCATTTGCTGTACAGAAGCGAGGATCATTGCTTCTCCGAGCCTTACTTGCCCAGTCGGTTCGCCAGGCAGTTTGGGTACGATTAGCTGCACGTGGGCAATGCCATCACCAGCTTCAGGTCCAGGGGCGGACTCATTGATGGAGCCAGGGGATGGCGGTACTTCATCATGGGCTGCACGGGAGCAATCTTTATCGTGCCAATCGCCATCCTCTCCACGGAGCTACGGATCCTCCATTCGTACGCTCAGTTCTACGTGGCGATCAACACCCTCCATCGCGATTTTGACACTCATGGAAGCTTCAGGGTGCCTTCTTCCAAGCCTGGGGGAAGAATCGAAGTCCCCTCGGTTTCATCTGGCGAGGGTGAGGAGTCCGTCACTCCGGATGAGCCCCTGGTGTCGGTGCCGAGGTGCGAAGTGCCTCCGCCTGCGGGGGCTTTGGCGGTCTCTGGGAAGCGAAGGGCTCATGTTTCAAAGCATACTTCCCCTCGCAAGAGGAAGAAGAAGACGGTTGATCGCCCTCTCCGGATTCCTGGCATTGAGGCTCCTAGAGAGGAACCTGCTGCCCCTCCTGTTGGGGATGTCCCTTTGATTGGAGGTTTCCCGCCTCTCGGAGAGGGACCCTCAGTTTCGGTTAGCGGTGCCGGAGGACTCCTGCTTGAGGCTCCCGTCGTTGCTGTGAAACCCCCTTCCCAGAAAATCGTAAAAGCCTTTTATTTATTAATTATTAATTAAATTGTAGTAATTAGGTCCAAATAGGAGGAATAGATTTTTAATAATTTTTATGTTAGGTGTTCGGGCACTTAGAGGACTTGTGGGACCATCAGAAATTTTTCGGAATTTATTCCATGTAGGAGACCCCTTGAGCAGTTGCTAGCCTAACGATGTACAATATCCCATTATATAAATTTTCTTACGTGTGAAAATATATATATATATATATATATATATATATATATATATATATATATATATATATATATAAACAAATATATATGTATATATATTTTAATTAAAGAAAGTAAGAAGTAAGAAGAAAGAATTAAATAGGTTAATAGAATAATATAATAATAATACTTATAATAATACAATAGTTACTACCAATACTTAAGTTCCAATGCTTAAGTTCCTTAGGAACTTGATGCAGCCGAATTCCCAGGGAAACTACAGCAGGGACCCGCCCCCAGTTCGTTGGCATTAGGCCAGCAGCCCCTAACGCGGAAAGAAAACCCGCGGACCATTAAACCCACCCTCTCTTCTAATATATATATACCATATATATATATATATGATTAGCTCTCCAAAACCCTAACCTAAACTCCAGACTTCTCCTTCCCATCTAGAGCCGTCACCGCAGCCAGAGAAGCCTCCCCAAGCCATCCAACCATCCCGTCGACGCCGACATCGCGAACTGCAGTCTCCCACTCGAGGCACCTTCGCTCCGGCATAATTTTCCGTTGACTCGCTCGACCAAACGCAGATCCGTTTTTATAGGTATGATCTTCCCTTAACCCTATCAAATATTGGTTTTATAGTCAACCTCGGAAAACGTGTGCCCCTAGGTGAAAAATAGCGCCCAAGTCAGCGCGAGCAGACAGAATTCTGCAATCGCAGAAACTTGCGATGACCACCCATATTGCCGAGTTCGTATCTCCCACCACAGAGATCCGAATTCGGTGATTCTTTTTGATACCTGTAGATTGCATGACCTAGTTTATTTTCTGTATAATAACTTTGTGCTATTAGTTGCTGTGGACAAAATTGTAATCGTCACAAAACTGCGCGCACCCACTTTTTCCGGTTTTCGAAAAGTTGGAGATCGGAGCGCGCCCCGCCAAACGGGACCGCCCCGCCGTGTGCCAAGTGTACCGAATGGTGCACGCAGCATAATCGGACACGTGAAAATTCGTGGGGACTGATTTGGACGCGTGTGCGCGTCGGAATCAGGCCGTATCCGCGAACACAATCCGTGTCGCCATTTTTGTGGAACTCGCGAGTATTTTGTGCACGCTTGTCAGATTGTGACGAAACTTGCGCCACTGGACTCGTGGTAACACGCTGGTCCTGTGACCCAATTTTCACGCATTTCTGAGATGGTTGACCAGATCGCCAATTGGCGGGCCCCACAGTTGACTTTTTGGACCAAATTATGTTCAGCTCATCGGAATCCAAATTTGGACATACCGTTGGGATCGTATTGACATTTAGAGTTGTTTGACCCATAGTTTGTCCCATTTAGAGACTGTTATCCTTGGCACGCTTTTCGGTGCAAAGTGGGCCCACCTATGGAACCCGCTTTGGCCCGAAAATGACCTTTTTGCTCCTGTGTCCAAATTGGACGTAAGGACAGGCATTTCCAGCTATTTGACATCTTCTGAGACTGTTGGTGATATTTATTACAGCTTTCGGAGTAGTACCTACCGGATCCACCGATACCAGGACGACAGTTGATATTCAAACATCAGGCAAGTGTACCTTGCCAAACTCTGCAGCTTAGTTATTTATTTTCCTTGCTATATATATATTATTGTGCATGCTCAACCTAGGACCGTGTGACGTACTTAGCGTCCGATTATCAGTCGGGTGCCGACACTGTACGCAGTGTTGGGTAACGTCATCTAGATATGGACATACGTGACACTTTATCTTCTCGTACTTGTCATACCAAGTACACTTGACCCAGGACACTGGACACTGATCATGAGACAGGATCTTCCCGAGATATTCGTGGTGATCCTGTATAGGATGCAGGACATATAGAGATACTATAATCTAGATACATTATGACTTGTGCATTAGTTATGACCCCGCTGACATGGACGTGAGACGTTATGTTCATGATTTGTGTGGTTACATTGGGTGGGGAGAGACACACAGACTACAGGCTGATCATATATATACACCCCTATTATTGTGAGGCACAAGACTCTATAGCCGAGCTTGGCCCATTACTCATTACTACTGCTACTACCGGCTCCCCTACACAGAGCTTGTAGTATGCTTCAGCCTGAGTTCTAGTGCTGCTCTCATCTTGCATATCACTTAGCTGGTTATTTTAGTATTCCCTTATTGTTCCATCTATTGCTGGAGATACCCACAGGCTACAGGTTGATTATGGTATGCCGGCTACTCAGTCTCCCGCTGAGCTAGACCACCTCTTGACACCCCTGCTACCGGCTCCCCTTCACAGAGCTTGTAGTAGTTCCAACCTGAGTACTGTTGATATTCTCTCTTGCATTTTATACAGATATTACATACTTACCCTGCTTACTTCATCATTTGCTGCACTGTATTTATTTTGGCATGAGCTTTCTTGTACCTTGCTATGTCCCCTGAGGACCTGGATATGGATTTTGTCCCCAGATTTTGCAGACGTGGTTTATCCCGAGGTTTACGGGACCGGAGCAGGAGCTGATCCAGGAGTCGTACCACCATCTGAGGGCGAGGTCTTAGCTGAAGACTTCTCTTGAGCATCCATGTTCATGCTCATATTTATTATTTATTTCAGTCTTTTACTTTCTGGTCTGTTGAACCATTATACTAGATATTTATCGGGTTGTTCCCCGAAGTACTTTGTGAGACTTGCTGATGATTTACATTCCTTATTTATTCTGTGGATCATATTTTATATCTTGTGTGGATGAGATTAGTTGTGCCATGATTGTCGTAGACTTGTTTTACAGCTTAAGTATGCCCTGATGGATCCATTATATTGAGTTGGTCCATCGGTGCGTACTGCTGGCCATTGCCACGTGTCTAGTCCCACGGTATTTTGGGACTGGTGCGTGACATGGTTTTTGTGGTGGCCCATGCAGGTCTACGACTAAATTGTTCGGTTTCAACTTAGGGACCGGACCAGCCTGCCCTAAGGATAGTATAAACTATAGGATCTCATCCATCATTTAACCATTTGTTGAACTCTATATCGAACTCGAAATTTGTTACTTGAACTGCATCCTGTATTGATTCCTCCGAGCGTTCTTATAGTTTATCTTTTGATTTCAGAGCAATGGATTCCGGGAACAGAGATGATATCCCTTTGGAGACACCACACGACGCTGTGGTTACTTATGGAGACGAAGTGACACCAGGGGGTGGTGGACAAGCATCGCAGAGTGATCAAACCGGACAGCCTAATCCAAGGTTCCGGAGAGATGACATTCCACCTCCACCACAGTTCACTCCCCAGATGCCAGTATTCCCGCCAGGACAAGCCATGGACGGGCAACAAATATTCCAGATGATGTATGCTATGATGCAAGCACAGCAACAGATTCAGCAGGAAGCCTACGGCTTATTTCTTGACGATGCAGCCCGAGTTATTGAGAGATCTACAGGAGCTACAGATAGAGGTCGTCTTACCGGGACAGAATGGCTTGATGGCTAACCTTGAGATTCAGTCATCACTCGTGGAGAAGATTAAGGAGGCATTGCCCACCGATGCTAGATTTCGAAGACTCAAAGAAAGGACAGAAGCCGGTATGCAGACAGGACTACGCATCCACGAAGACGGGACATTAAGGTTTGGAAACCGCTTGTATGTTCCAAATGGAGAATTGAGACAGGAGTTAATGACTGAAGCACATAGCTCTATGTACTCTGTTCACCCAGGAGGAACCAAGATGTACCGAGACTTGAGACAGTATTACTGGTGGCATGGAATGAAGAGAGAGATCGCGAGATTTGTGGCCAAATGCTTAGTATGTCAACAAGTGAAGGCGGAGCACCAGAGGACAGCAGGATTATTGCAACCACTTTCGATTCCAGAGTGGAAGTGGGAGCACATCACTATGGACTTCGTCACGGGTTTTCCCAAGAGTCCAAGTGGGAGAGATGCAGTGTGGGTAATAGTGGACCGACTCACCAAGTCAGCCCATTTTATACCTTTTAGAGTGGGTCAGTCTACTGAAGCTCTAGCGGATTTATATATGAGGCAGATCGTGAGATTGCACGGCATACCAGTCAGCATTGTATCGGACAGAGATTCGCGCTTCACATCGCACTTTTGGAGGAGCATGCAAGAGAGTCTTGGTACTCGTCTGAAGTTCAGTACATCTTACCACCCGCAGACAGATGGGCAGTCGGAGCGTACTATTCAGACCTTGGAGGACATGTTGAGGGCTTGCATGTTAGACTTTGGAGGATCATAGGAGGACCACCTATATCTTGTAGAGTTTTCTTACAACAATAGCTATCAAGCGAGTATTCAGATGGCTCCGTTTGAAGCATTGTATGGAAGAAAATGTAGGTCTCCTGTGTGTTGGAGTGACGTGGGAGAACGTCAGATTCTGGGACCCGAGTTGGTGGTCAACACCGTAGAGACAGTCAAGAAGATTCAGGGACACTTGCGAGCAGCGCAAGACAGGCAGAAGCAGTGGGCAGACCTTCATCGTCGACCCTTGGAGTTCAAAGAGGGCGATCACGTCTTCTTGAGGATATCACCGACCAGAGGCACCATCCGATTCGGAGGGCACGGCAAGTTGAGTCCAAGGTATATTGGACCATTTGACGTGCTCGAGAGAGTTGGAGAGGTGGCATATCGACTTGCGCTACCACCTTCACTAGAGGGAGTACATGACGTATTCCATGTGTCGCAGCTCAGGCGATATGTGGCAGACAGCATTCATGTCCTCGACCATTCAGAGATCACCATTGGGCCGAGCTTGTCATACCAAGAGCAACCCGTGGGAATCCTTGATCGTCGAGAGAAGGTATTGAGGAACCAGTCTATTCCCTTGGTTCGCGTAGCATGGAGGCATGGCGCACCAGGAGAATCAACTTGGGAGCGCGAGGACGACATGCGCAAGCGTTTCCCGAACCTATTCGCAGACCAAGGTATGAATTTACAATGTTAATTTATATCTTATACCATCCTTGCATTCTATCGTGGCTTAATTTTAATTTCGAGGACGAAATTTTTATAAGTTGGGTAGAATGTGAAACCCCCTTCCCAGAAAATTGTAAAAGCCTTTTATTTATTAATTATTAATTAAATTGTAGTAATTAGGTCCAAATAGGAGGAATAGATTTTTAATAATTTTTATGTTAGGTGTTCGGGCACTTAGAGGACTTGTGGGACCATCAGAAATTTTTCGGAATTTATTCCATGTAGGAGACCCCTTGAGCAGTTGCTAGCCTAACGATGTACAATACCCCATTATATAAATTTTCTTACGTGTGAAAATATATATATATATATATAAACAAATATATATGTATATATATTTTAATTAAAGAAAGTAAGAAGTAAGAAGAAAGAATTAAATAGGTTAATAGAATAATATAATAATAATACTTATAATAATACAATAGTTACTACCAATACTTAAGTTCCAATGCTTAAGTTCCTTAGGAACTTGATGCAGCCGAATTCCCAGGGAAACCACAGCAGGGACCCGCCCCCAGTTCGTTGGCATTAGGCCAGCAGCCCCTAACGCGGAAAGAAAACCCGCGGACCATTAAACCCACCCTCTCTTCTAATATATATATATATATCATATATATATATATGATTAGCTCTCCAAAACCCTAACCTAAACTCCAGACTTCTCCTTCCCATCTAGAGCCGTCACCGCAGCCAGAGAAGCCTCCCCAAGCCATCCAACCATCCCGTCGACGCCGACATCGCGAACTGCAGTCTCCCACTCGAGGCACCTTCGCTCCGGCGTAATTTCCCGTTGACTCGCTCGACCAAACGCAGATCCGTTTTCATAGGTATGATCTTCCCTTAACCCTCTCAAATATTGGTTTTATAGTCAACCTCGGAAAACGTGTGCCCCTAGGTGAAAAACAGCGCCCAAGTCAGCGCGAGCAGACAGAATTCTGCAATCGCAGAAACTTGCGATGACCACCCATATTGCCGAGTTCGTATCTCCCACCACAGAGATCCGAATTCGGTGATTCTTTTTGATACCTGTAGATTGCATGACCTAGTTTATTTTCTTTATAATAACTTTGTGCTATTAGTTGCTGTGGACAAAATTGTAATCGTCACAAAACTGCGCGTACCCACTTTTTTCGGTTTTCGAAAAGTTGGAGATCGGAGCGCGCCCCGCCAAACGGGACCGCCCCGCCGTGTGCCAAGTGTACCGAATGGTGCACGCAGCATAATCGGACACGTGAAAATTCGTGGGGACTGATTTGGACGCGTGTGCGCGCCGGAATCAGGCCGTATCCGCGAACACAATCCGTGTCGCCACTTTTGTGGAACTCACGAGTATTTTGTGCACGCTTGTCAGATTGCGACGAAACTTGCGCCACTGGATTCGTGGTAACACGCTGGTCCTGTGACCCAATTTTCACGCATTTCTGAGACGGTTGACCAGATCGCCAATTGGCGGGCCCCACAGTTGATTTTTTGGACCAAATTATGTTCGGCTCATCGGAATCCAAATTTGGACATACCGTTGGGATCGTATTGACATTTAGAGTTGTTTGACCCATAGTTTGTCCCATTTAGAGACTGTTACCCTCGGTACGCTTTTCGGTGCAAAGTGGGCCCACCTATGGAACCCGCTTTGGCCCGAAAATGACCTTTTTGCCCCTGTGTCCAAATTGGACGTAAGGACAGGCATTTCCAGCTATTTGACATCTTCTGAGACTGTTGGTGATATTTATTACAGCTTTCGGAGTAGTACCTACCGGATCCACCGATACCAGGACGACAGTTGATATTCAAACATCAGGCAAGTGTACCTTGCCAAACTCTGCAGCTTAGTTATTTATTTTCCTTGCTATATATATATTACTGTGCATGCTCAACCTAGGACCGTGTGACGTACTTAGCGTCCGATTATCAGTCGGGTGCCGACACTGTACGCAGTGTTGGGTAACGTCATCTAGATATGGACATACGTGACACTTTATCTTCTCGTACTTGTCATACCAAGTACACTTGACCCAGGACACTGGATACTGATCATGAGACAGGATCTTCCCGAGATATTCGTGGTGATCCTGTATAGGATGCAGGACATATAGAGATACTATAATCTAGATACATTATGACTTGTGCATTAGTTATGACCCCGCTGACATGGACGTGAGACGTTATGTTCATGATTTGTGTGGTTACATTGGGTGGGGAGAGACACACAGACTACAGGCTGATCATATATATACACCCCTATTATTGTGAGGCACAAGACTCTATAGCCGAGCTTGGCCCATTACTCATTACTACTGCTACTACCGGCTCCCCTACACAGAGCTTGTAGTATGCTTCAGCCTGAGTTCTAGTGCTGCTCTCATCTTGCATATCACTTAGCTGGTTATTTTAGTATTCCCTTATTGTTCCATCTATTGCTGGAGATACCCACAGGCTACAGGTTGATTATGGTATGCCGGCTACTCAGTCTCCCGCTGAGCTAGACCACCTCTTGACACCCCTGCTACCGGCTCCCCTTCACAGAGCTTGTAGTAGTTCCAACCTGAGTACTGTTGATATTCTCTCTTGCATTTTATACAGATGTTACATACTTACCCTGCTTACTTCATCATTTGCTGCACTGTATTTATTTTGGCATGAGCTTTCTTGTACCTTGCTATGTCCCCTGAGGACCTGGATATGGATTTTGTCCCCAGATTTTGCAGACGTGGTTTATCCCGAGGTTTACGGGACCGGAGCAGGAGCTGATCCAGGAGTCGTACCACCATCTGAGGGCGAGGTCTTAGCTGAAGACTTCTCTTGAGCATCCATGTTCATGCTCATATTTATTATTTATTTCAGTCTTTTACTTTCTGGTCTGTTGAACCATTGTACTAGATATTTATCGGGTTGTTCCCCGAAGTACTTTGTGAGACTTGATGATGATTTACATTCCTTATTTATTCTGTGGATCATATTTTATATCTTGTGTGGATGAGATTAGTTGTGCCATGATTGTCGTAGACTTGTTTTACAGCTTAAGTATGCCCTGATGGATCTATTATATTGAGTTGGTCCATCGGTGCGTACTGCTGGCCATTGCCACGTGTCTAGTCCCACGGTATTTTGGGACTGGTGCATGACAGTTGCCACTGCCTCCGGTAGTGCAATGAAATCGCCTGCGTGGCCGAGGCGAATGGGAGAATCTTCCCCTGGACCAGCAACGGAGGAAACTTCTACCGCGTCCGTGATCATGACCAGCGAGGTTCCAGCTGACGAACCTCGACCGCGTCTCGGTGAAGGCTTGGTGGAGCTCCTGGCGATGTTGGTTGGCCCACCTCCTTCCCCAGGTATGACAGTTCGTATTGCGTCATTAAGGCGTGATATAGCTACATCGGCTGCAGACGCGACATATATACCGTTGGCTACGGGTAAAGGTCATCTTTATGTCTTATTTTAGAAAGATTACTATCATATTGATATCAACTTTCTTGTCCTCTTCTCAGAAGATGGCATCCACGGGGAGTATAGCGTTGAAGCCCATTCCGGCTCTACTCGGGCTCCCGACGAATGATACGGAGGCGTTCGACTTCGAGGGGGAAATAGCTTCGAGGGCCAGCTCGCCCGGAGTAGTTTCGTCACCTCAAGAGGAGGACGAACCCGTCATCGTGACCTCGTCTCTTACGAGTATGCCGATGACTTCGACCGTCGTTGTCGCGCCTTCTTTGGTCGCACCACCTGTCGAGGCGGCGGCTGTGGCCACCTCGTCCGCAATTATTCCTGGAGGGGAACTCGCCAATATCGCGGCCACTCCTGGCGTCCAACCAGATCTGGTTGCGCTGACCGAGCTGTATACCAGCACCTTCTACACCAATTTGAACACGCTGATATCAATGGTGTTGGCGAAGAATCTGGATTTTGAGCGTCTGAAGAAGGCTTTCCAGTTTTCGATTGGGGCTGTCAGAGAGTTCGGCGATTCCGGGGTAGCTGACGCCCTGGAGGCGATGGTTAATGGGTTGGAGCAACCTATTAACGAATACTTGCAGCTGACTCGGGGCAGTTTTGAAGCCGAAGTCCAGGCCAGATACGACTCCATGACTGCGCGGCTTACCAAACAGCTGGAGAGCTTAGATAATTCCATCGAAGCATATAAGCTAGAGATGGATAAAAGAAAAGCTGTCGTGGAGGAGGCTCTTGCTCTTGAGACGAAGTGCCAATCCGAGCACGAAGGGAACGCAGCGAGGGTTCGCAAGTTGAAGGAGAAACTCGCTCTGGCAGAGGAGTGGGCTTCTCAGTCGCTGGCAGGTCTAGGCGTAGCGACTGGTCGACTGAGCACCGCACGACGGGACCTAGAGCGTGCAGAAGCTGCCCGAGCTGGCTCTCTCCGGGCAAGGGCCGAACTGTCCTTCACGAACAATCCTGAGGCACGGCTGGAACAGGCCCGTGCTAATGCCTTGGTTTCCAGGGACGAGAGAGTGGCTGCACTGGCGAAGCAGATTCGAAATTTGACTGCTCCCCCACAATGATGTACCATTTCTTCTCTTCGCTTCCCCAATGTAATTTTGCTCCTTTCGGGAATAAATAAAGCAAATCTTTTCTGACTTTGTGGACCCATCATTTCGGAATGTAAATAACAGGTTTGGGTGAGAGTGATATCAGAGGTAGTATGGACGTGATAAACTCTTGATAAACTTCTAGCAGGACATACCTATTCAGAGGTCATACGGACATGATAGAATATGACCTAACAAGCTTCGTTATGGAAGTAGTTTTGTCAGAATTGAGATTCTCGCTATATTCATGCCTCCGCCTGCATCAGCGCTTCACTTAGGGCTAGACGAGTGTCTTGGGAGAGCCTGAGTAGCTCAAAGATGGAGAGCCTGGCTGGTGTATTAGCCAGTTGGGCCAGGATGTCGAAGTTGTACGGCTTCTCAAAACCTTTGTTTGGAATATTTTTCACAGGTTTATCAAAGCGTACTTCTCTTTGTTTCCCTTTGTCCGCCGACGTCGATTTTGAAGGGCTGGCCTCTGGTACGGCGGGGCCTGGTCCTGAAGGTTTGGCAGTTGAAGCGTCCGTCGGTGCATCTTCCTGACTCGCTCCGTAGTCGTTGAGGTAGGCTTTCCCTGAACGGGTTGCAGCAAATACCTCGTCTTCGTTCGATGGCGAAGAAGTTGCGACCATATGGCATGGTTTGCATTTGGAGCTTTTTCTAGATGTAGCTTTAGTAGCTTTAGTCTCCTCCTCGATCTCTGACACCAAATTCGGATGAACCCACATAATCTCGCCCTGTCGGGTGGTTAGGGGTACCAGGTCATAATTTCGACCCCTAGTTGGAGGAAGATTGACGATGTCCATCGTGGTCCAGGAAATGGGCGTGACACCGTCCATAACTTCTTGGGAAGGCAGATCACCAAACCGCAGAGAAATCATGTTGGCCGTGACCGTCTTCTCGGTGTTGTACAGAGTGATGGCCTTAGCATCGATTAACCCCTGGATCTTCCTTTTCAGTATGTAACACGCCTTTGTTGGGTGGTGTACGTATCTGTGGAAGATACAGTATTTGGGGTCGTCAATACTGCCGACTTCTTGGGGCCGCCTTAGCTCTGGAAGGGTGATCTTGCCGCTTTTGACGAGACACTCGAATATATTAGGGATATCGTCGTCGTCAAAAGAGTAGACTTCGACGGGCCTGGAAGTCCCGGGTTTCGTCTGCGTGGTCGCCGCGGTCTTTTGCCTGGACGTATTGACCGTCAGAGCTTCTTTTCCCTTGGAGCTGCGAGGATGGTCGCTGCTGGGAGATGACCTTTTGCCTCTATCGGAGGCGGAGATCATGATGCCATTGTCGTGCGCCTTGCGACTGTTGTCTTCGGCGGCTACTGCCGAGATGATGAACGAGGGCCACTCATGGAATTGATATGGTCCTGTAAACACCGAGACTACGGGAAGGAGGTTTTTTCTGCAAATGTCTACTAACGCAGAGTCTGGAACTCTAGGAGGCATCTGTAAGGTGGCCTGACGAAAACGTTCGACGAAGGTGCGAACGTCCTCCTTTTCCCTTTGCTTGACTTTGATAAGAGAGGACATAGACATGTCCATCCACCCTCGTAGAATTGCGTGAAGAATAAAGCATTGAAGTCCTCGAAGGAAGTAATACAGTTGTCCGCCAGGCTACGGTACCATTGATAGGCTACTCCTGAGAGGCAGCCTTTGAGCACCCGAGTGAGGAGGGCGTCGTTCCCTTGTAACAACACCGTCATCATACTGAAATAGTTCATGTACTGACTTGGTGATGTTTTTCCCTCGAACAGAGCCATAGTCTGAGGTTTGTACCTCGGAGGGAAAGGGACCTCTTCCCAGATAGCTGGGTAAGGCTGGTTGATTCCCAGTTTCTTGAGCTGATCTTTGTGCTTCAAGGCGTCGAACTGGGCTTTCAACTCCCGTACTGCCTGCATTGGATTTTTAGTTGGATGCGGGGCTACGGTGTAGTGCAGAGTTGGTTGTATCGTGACTCCAACGGGAGGTAATATATTCACCGAGTGAGGAAGCGGAGGAACTGCTGACTCTTGATCTAGAGCAGGCTCTTGGCTCGGGTTGGATGGTGGTAAGTCCACCCCCACACGTATCTGAGTTGGCGGGGCCAACGTTTGAGCCATGGCAGCTGCGTGCTGAGTCAGCATCATCTGGTACATGTTCTCCATCATGGATTGCATTTGTTTCAGCGATGTCTCTAGCACAGTGATGCGTTGTTCTGCATTTCGTGACGGTGAAGCTTCCTCGCGTTCATCTTCAACGGCGTAAACTCCCATTTCCCTGGGCGTCCTCGAAGGATAAGTATAGGTCGCTGCAGAAGTTGACTCTATACTCTCAGCATCTGATCTGGGAGATTGGCGACCCCTAGCGTCGGAATCAGACGAGTACGAAGCTGGTTGCTGTGACCTTGCACGGGTATTTTGGAACACCCCAGCTTCAGTGTTCCTGAGGAGGTCTTCGAATCTCCTTCGGCTCGGAGGCCCAGAGGGATGACGTCTTGAGCTCGTCCCTCCTCTAGGTATGTGTGAAGCCATGTTCACGGATGCATACGCGGGCTCTTCTTCCGGAAAAGACTGAGAGTAGCTCAATCGGTCGAAAATCGACCATTTTGCTTTAGAACAGCAGCAGTCAATCACAATTTTATGACTATTACAACATTGCTCGCTAGGGGGCGTAATAGACATGTTAGAAGGTCCCCTTTCCTTACGCTTCTGGATTAGATATGCGCGCAAGTCAGGAGGAGTAGAGGAAGACGGCGGCTTGTTCCTTCTGTTCCCATCAGTGGGCATGCGGAGATTGGGCACCATGGTTTTCCCTACGCCACCTGTGTACAACAGATTGGGCATCTGGGTGGCGGATAATCACAGGGGAGGGTGCCTTCCCGCAACCTGAGCTTGTTTTACGTCGTGGGACTTCGCCTGGCGTAATTTAGAGATTTGCTCAGACTGGCGTAAAGCTGAAGAGGTCCTCAGTCGGCCGTCGGCTTCCCGCATAATCCGGAGGATAGGTAGATTGCTTCTTTGCTGGCGTAACGGCCGAGAAGTTGAGTACCCCGCCGCTTGCTTCCCCCTGCGAAAATCACGGCGCTCATCTGGTTCCCCGTAGAGGTCAGATGTTGTCTTGCGCATGGAGCATGATTTGTACTTCTGACTTGGCGCTGAGGCATCATCAGAAGTTTGGTCTGTACCGCGCGTAGCGGGAGACTGGTTTCTGCGCGTAGAGCACAGTGGATACTTCTGGGTTAGCGCTGAGGCTTTGCCCGAAGTTTTGTCTGTACCGCGCGTAGCGGGAGACTGATTCCTACGCGTAGAGCACAGTGGATACTTCTGGGTCAGCGCTGAGGCTTCGCCCGAAGTTTCGTCTGTACCGCGCGTAGCGGGAGACTAAATTTTACGTGCAGGGCATGGAGGGAGCAATGCTACAACCTCATTGGTCGGAGAGGTCGAAGAGATCGGAGAGTCCACAGGAATGGTAGAGGATGTCTTGGGCATCCAGACCTTGCGCAGCTTCCTGTTGTCTTGGACGGAGAGAGAATGAAAGCTACCCCCGGTTCGAAGCATGTCTTCGTAGGCAGACTGGTCGAATTGGACGACCAGTGTCTTCTTCACGGATCCCACGGATACCGCATCGTGTTGAGCAATTACTTCCTCATCAGAAGAGAAAGATATCCCCAGCAGAGTCGCCATCTTGTTTGTGGTATTAAACGAAAGAATAAAAATATATTCAATATGGGGTTTATACGGAACCCGCCCTCTTTTGTTTATAAACAAACTTGTACAATTTGATCCTATACGAGGATATGGGAGTATAATTTATTTAATCTGGGTAAATATTGCTATAGGTGTCTGATCTACAGTCGATCACTTTAGCCCTTGGACCACACGATGTTGAAGAAGTGCCATAGAAGACAGGAAGCAGCTTCGAAGGTTGCAAAAGAGGGTGGATGCACGATGCCAAAGTCGTCGATCCCTACTCTCTGCCTGAGCTCCGGGTTCTCTCTCTCTCTCTCTCTCTCTCTCTCTCGACCGTTGGATCTGGTACTGGATCTCTTGATCAGTTTTCAGACCTAACTTCTTTGACCCTCCAATTTGTCGACCTTTTCCTCATTGATAGAGGTCTCTATTTATAGAGTTTTAGTGACAGTGACCACTCCGTCGGTGTAAAAACCGAGGAGTGGAAAGTACAGCACCCTTTTACACAACGGTTAAAGTAACCAATGCCTGCGTATAGATGATCTTTTGAATGAGCGTGTGACGCAGGTCCAACTAAGGGACACAACGCGTATAATCGCTACGAAGATCACGGCGTAAAAGCCACGTAGGTAGGTATCCATTGTGTAGAAGAGGTTGGCATAGAAGCCAAATGTCTGTCACTATGGCATAGAAGCCAAATAGTTATCAAACCGGCATAGAAGCCGAACAGACGTAGAAGCCGAGTGGTCATAGAGGCTGAGCAGGCGTAGAAGCCGAGTGGTCGTAGAGGCCGAACAGGCGTAGAAGTCGAATGGGCGTAGAGGCCGAACAGGCGTAGAAGCCGAATGGGCACAGAGGCCGAGCAAGCATAGAAGCCGAGTAGGCGTAGAAGCCGAACAGGCGTAGAAGCCGAGTGGTCATAGAGACCGAGAGAGCACAGGAGCTGGGTGGGCGTAGAAGCCGCTGCGTACCGTGCCAGAGTGCTGATGGGGACGTCTTAGCCAAAATTACAGCTTTTGAAGATATAATCAATCTCTTGCATTAAATGCTAAGATTTGCCACCATCCTGTGCATTAAATATGGAGACGTGTTCTTTGACGGTCTGCAACCCTTTCTGCGCACCAGTCGCAGAGATGTGCCTTGAGAAACTGTCACCGCTCTGTGCATTAGACGAAGAGACGTGCCTCGAACCCCGTACGGAGTGCAGCTTTTGGTGTGGCAGGCGGTTTTGTCTACTACAGAACGTAAATAGCTCACGTTTTGCCGGTGTAAACAAGGCAGCGTATCCCTTCGTGCTTGTAAAAGCAGTTTACGCGAAGGGGATGGCGGTATTTGACAGCCTGGGTCACAGTGCTGTGTCATCATTATAGCCGTCGCCTGGGTAGTCGAGCCGTATCCCTTTGTCAGAAGTCCAGACGTCAGGTTCATTGCAGGATCTTCATTGCAGGGTCTGACAGGTTCATCTCGGAGAATACGAAGCATCTCTTGTACACCTTAATGCTGCGTCTGAAAGAGGATGAGTTTTACGCCCTGTAGGTGATGAAGTACCCTGTTTTACGCTGAAGCGGCTTGGACGTACTGCTTTACGTGGATGGTCCTTCGAGATTTTATATTTCACGCTGCATTCTTGGCGGAGAGAGCTCTGTTGTACGCTTGATGGCTCTTAAGGCCTCTGCTTACGCTGCTATGCACCAATATGCCGCGTATAGTCATCCGGCGTATTTTTCATGCTTCTACAGCAACCGCAGGATATAAATGTTCAGAAGGTTGATGTATAAAATCTATATGAACCTGGCAGGCTTTGCATTGTCTTACACATTTTATTGCATCTGTGATCATAGTAGGCCAATAATAGCCCATCCTCCTGATACGATCTTGTAGCTTAGGACCAGATTGATGCGCTCCGCATACGCCATCGTGAGCTTCACGGATAATCCGCTGTGCTTTATCACCAGAGAGACATCGTAATAATAGTCCGTCATAAGTCCAGCGATATAGACATTGTGAAGAAGCATCAAAATAGAAGCGTAATGATCGTCTTTTGACGGATACTGCTTCTTTAGGGTCCTCCGGTAAGATTTCGTATGCCACAAAATCTATAAAGGGACTTCTCCAGTCTCTCCTGGGAGGATCTGAGTTCACAGCGTAGCTGCATTCTATGTGAAAGTTGTTTTTCACACAGAATAAATCTCGGTTAAGAAGGATCACCGAATTATGCCTTCTTACAGGAGTAGCTAAATCTGCAGCTAGACTGTCTAGGGCATCAGCTTTCAGATTCTGAGATCGAGGCACATGCTCTAGGAAGAACCCTTTGAAAGACATGGCTATCTCGATCGTTGCTTGGTTATAAGGGATGAGGTCTGGGTTACGGACTTCATATATTCCTCTGACTTGATTGACGATCAGTAGAGAATCACCAAAAGCTTCCAAAGATTCGACGTCCAATTCTTTAGCGACTTGGAGTCCGATTAGTAGAGCGTTATACTCTGCCACATTGTTAGAGTAGGGCTCGCTAAGAGAATATGCTCGATAGTTGACGAGTTTTTCAGGAGTAACCAGGATAATTCCTACTCCTGACACTATATTTCCCCTGGGACCAGTCCTGGAGGCACCATCGAAGAATAGCTACCATGTAAAACTCTCCATTGCTGAATTATATTCTGCAACTTCGTCGGGAATGTCCTCATATAGTTTAGAGGTTTCCAAAATTGGATGAGCAGCTAGAAAATCAGCCAATGCTTGGCCTTTGATGGACTTCTGAGGGACGTACACCATGTCATACGGTGTTAATAACATCGCCCAAGTCGCGAGTCAGGAATTAAGAACGCTTGGCTTGTTCATCAATACCCGAAGAGGATTGATCCTGGAGATGATATGAATAGTCTGGCATGTGACATAATATCGCATCTTTTGAATGGCGAACATTAGGGCCGAGCATTCTTTTTCTACTAGATTATACCGGTGTTCAGCTCCAACCATCATCCTGCTTAAATAGTAAATGGCATATTCATGACCCTCATCATTCTTCTGTATGAGAAGAGCTCCCAGAGAATGATCCATTGCTCGAACATACAGCAAAAACGGTCTTCCTATGACAGGAGGCACCAGAACTGGAGGATTAGTGAGGTAGCGTTTGATATCATTAAACGCTTGCTGACAGGCTTCGTCCCAGACGAAGAATACACCTTTCTTCATGAGACGAGAAAATGGCTGACATCTCCCCGAGAGGTTGGATATGAATCTCCTGATGTAAGCCAGACGACCTTGAAACCCCCTGAGTTCCCTCAGATTACGGGGTGGTCGTATTTCTAAGATGGCCTTGACTTTATCAGGGTCCACTTGAATGCCTTTAGCGGTAATGACAAATCCCAAAAATTTGCCACTAGATACACCCAGAAAGGACTTTGTAGGATTCATTTTGAGTTGATGTTGGCGTATCAACTCAAACACTGTCTTCAGGTCTTGGATGTGATTATCCTTGAGGTGACTTTTGACAACTATATCGTCTACGTAACATTCCACTATTTTGTGTAGATGCTCGTGGAATATGTTACTCATAGCTTGTTGGTACGTAGCTCCAGCATTCTTCAGTCCGAAGGGCATGACCGTATAGCAATATACCCCCAATGGTGTCCGGAAGGCAATATGCTTCTCGTCTTCAGGATGCATCTTGATTTGATTGTATCTTGAAAATCCGTCCATGAAAGACATGCGTTCAAAATCGCATGTATTATCAATCATGACGTCCGTAATGGGAAGAGGAAACTCATCCTTAGGGCAGGCTGCGTTCAGATCTCGGTAATCAATGCAAACACGTACTTTCCCACTTTTCTTCATGACTGGGACAACATTGGCAATCCAGTCAGGATGTTATTCTTCTCAGATGAAGTCGCAGGCTATCAACTTCTTGATTTCAGCTTCAATGGCGTCCATCATATCCGGACGGAACCGGCGTTGATGTTGCTTCACAGGCTTTGAGTTAGACAATATATTGAGCTTATGAGTATCCACTTTTGGATCAAGACCTGGCATATCCTCATAACTCCACGCGAAGACAACGATGTATTCTTATATCAGCTGGATTATTTCTTCCCTTTCTTCTTCGGAAAGATTATTACTGATAAATATCGGCTTTGGCGAAAGTTTATCCCCAACATTAATCTGAATAATTTTATCTTCAGTGGGAGGCTCTCTCTGCTCGAACCGGAGTTCCCACTTTATATCCATTTGCTGAGCCCAAGAGTCATTCTCAAACGGTTCAGATTCTTGTTTATCTGCTTTAAGGGAATCTACCAATACTGTATTTACTGATAATGCTCGTTCGAGAGCATCATAGGAGCCGGAGGATGATGAGCCATCTTGAGAAGAGGAAAAAATATCCTCATTTGACTCATAAGTTGCAAGGGAGGTGGTATACCCTAACCCAAAACGAGTTCATTGACAGTAGGGATCACCGTGCAACGGCATTCGTCTGCCTTTCCCGTAGTTGAGGCCTGGTTCTAGCTTCAAGTCATAACCCATACTTTGCATAATCTTCAAAGCTTGCGGGCTATATCTGTGAACCTGTATTTTACCAGCATCATCATCGGGAGAATCTTCTTGTACAGTCGGTTCATTGTGCATGCGACCGAAGACTATTGAACGCTGACCACTGCGAGTAGGCGGGACAATAAAGATAGAATCCTCATGTGGCCCATATGTCGTGATGACATTAGATGGTGATGCTACTTCCCACATATACGGATGATAGTAATCTAAGCTCTCGAGAATTTTTGTGCTATAGTTTCTATATCGTTATGGGGATATGTTTCCTGATTAGGAATTTGAGCGTCAATGTACTGGAAAAGAGGATCTTTATTATCATCAGAAACTACGTTCCTGGTTATATTTACATCAGCCGGCTGCTTGCTATGCCGAAGGTTGATAACCAAGGGTGGGGGCTTCTGGTTCAAAGTGATCACTAGAGGATCACCTCTATTTCCTGACCTGGTTTTGTTCGGGTGGATAGCCATGGGTTCCATGACTTTTGGACGAGTAGTTCGCCCTTTCACCTTGATTGACAGAGGTTGCTCGGCAGAGGGTTCTTCTGGCTCCCGGTGGGACTCCTCCTCTGTCTCGCCTGACACCTCCTCCATGTAGTCTTAAGTGTACAACATGGCATCGAAGTAGTAGGATTCTACTCCTTTAAACGGATTCAGATCAGCAAACTCTGTTTGTACTTTTCCTTGGGCATCTACATATTTAAAGCATTGATGTAGAGTCGAAGGAACGATGTTGTGATCATGGATCCATGGTCTGCCCAGCAGAATGTTGTAGGACACCTCTGAATCAATAACATAGCATGTAGCCACTGATCTGAGATCGCCAATCTGGATCCTCGGACAAATTTTCCCCAACGGCTTACTTTTCCTGGCATTGAAACCCACGATTGTAGTGGTGGTGTAAGCCAATTCGTTGGTAGGAATCCTCAACGGTCTGAGCAAACTATAAGGAATAATGTTGATCGATGATCCCGGATCTATGTGAATCC
Organism: Iris macrosiphon; assembly: GCA_036927795.1. Classification (NCBI taxonomy): domain Eukaryota; kingdom Viridiplantae; phylum Streptophyta; class Magnoliopsida; order Asparagales; family Iridaceae; genus Iris; species Iris macrosiphon. The sequence goes on along the minus strand of JAYESA010000012.1, from coordinate 113,750,591 downwards.
GGTCGACCTCCATGGAACCAACGTATCCGGTGTAATAGAGGGGTTTGTCATATCTGTTATGTTTTAACAGTATGTCATCTTGGGTGAAAGTGATATTTGGGACCACCTCCATCACACTATGGCATTGAGGACATGCCACAGGTTCTTCATCAGGGGACTTGAGCTGGGTCAAATATGCATCCGCCTGCATTAATGCTTCACTCAGGGCTTGACGAATATCTTTGGAGAGCCTGAGTAGTTCAAAAATGGACAACCTGGATGGTGTATTAGCCAATTGGGCCAGGATGTCGAAGTTATATGGCTTCTCTAAACCTTTGTTTTTAGTGTTTTTCAAAGGTTTATCAAAGCGCACTTCTTTTTGCTTCCCCTTGTCCGCCGAAGTTGGTCTCGAAGGACCGGCCTCTGGTATGACGGATTCTGGTTCTGAAGGCTTGGCAGCTGAAGCGTCTGCCGATGCATCTTCCTGGCTTGCTCCATAGTCCTTGAGGTAAGCTTTCCCTGAATGGGTTCCAGTAGCCAAAACCTCTTCTTCTGATGTCGAGGATACCGCAACCATATGGCATGGTTTACGCTTCGAGTTTTTCTTAGACTTAGCCTTAGCAGCTTGAGTCTCTTCCTTGATCTCTGATACCAGATCTGGATGAACCCACATAATCTCGCCCCGCTGGGTAGTTAGGGGTACCAGGTCATGATTTTGACCCCTGGCTGGAGGAAGATTAACGATGTTCATCGTTGTCTGGGAAATAGGTACAACACCATCCGGAACTTCTTGTGGAGGGAGATTGCCAAATTGAAGAAAGATAATGTTGGCTGTGACCGTCTTCTCGTTGTTGCTCAGAGTGATGGCCTTAGCATCGATCAACTCCTGGATCTTCCTCTTTAGCATATAACATGCCTTTGTGGGGTGATGTATGTACCTATGGAAAATACAGTACTTGGGGTTATTGGTACTGCCGACTTCGCTAGGCCGCTTTACCTCTGGGAGGGTAATCTTGCCGCTTTTGACTAGACACTCGAATATACTCAGGAAATCGTCGTCATCAAAAGAGTACAATTCAATGGGCCTGGAAGTCCCAGGTTTCGTCTATGTGCTTGCCGCAGTCTTTTGCCTGGACGTATTGATCGCCAGAGCTTCTTTTCCTTTGGAACCATGGGGATGTTCGCTGTTGGAGGATGACCTCTTGCCTCTATCAGAAGCAGAGATCATGATGCCATTATCACGCGCCTTCCGACTATTGTCTTCAGCGGCTACCGCTGAGATGATGAACGAGGGCCAATCATGGAACTGATATGGTCCTGTGAACACCGAGATCACCGGAAGAAGGTTCTTCCTGCAAATGTCTACCAATGCCGAGTCTGGAACTCCGGGAGGCATTTGCAAAGTGGCTTGACAAAAATATTCAATGAAAGTACGAACGTTCTCTTTTTTCTTCTGCTTCATTTCGATGAGAGAGGACATAGACATGTCCATCCCTCCTTCGTAGAAACGTGCGAAGAACAAAGTCTTGAAATCTTCAAAGGAAGTAATGCAGTTGTCCGCAAGACTACGGTACCACTAATAAGCCACTCCCGAGAGACAGCATTTGAACACCCGAGTGAGGAGGGCATCATTCCCTTGCAATAATACTGTCATCATACTGAAGTAGTTCATGTACTGGCTCGGTGATGTCTTTCCCTCAAACAAAGCCATAGTCTGTGGTTTGTATTTGGGAGGGAAAGGGACCTCATCCCAGATAGCTGGGTAAGGCTGGTTGATTCCCAATTTCATGAGCTAATCTTTGTGCTTCAAGGCATCAAATTGGGCTTTCAACTCCCGCACTGCCTGCATCGGATCTTCAGCCGGTAGAGGGTTAGCGGAGTGGTGAGAGATCGGTTGTATCGTGACTCCAACAGGAAGCAATACATTCTCCGAGTTAGGAAGTGGGGGAGCTGCTGACTCTTGATCTAGAGCAGGCTCCTGATTCGCGTTGGATGGTGGTAAGTTCACCCCTACACGTATCTGAGTTGGAGGGACCGATGCTTGAGCTATAGCAGCTGTGTGTTGAGTCAGCATCATCTGGTGCATATTCTCGATCATGGATTATATTTCTTTTAGAGATGTCTTTAACACAGCGATGCGTTGCTCAGTATTTCCTGACGAGGAAGCCTTTTCGTGCTCATCTTTGGCATAGACCCCCATTTCTCTGGATGTCATTGAAGGGCTAGTATAGGTCTCTGTAGAAGTTGACTCTATACTTTCAGCATCTGATTAGGGAAACTGGCGACCCCCAGTGTCGGAATCAGAAGAGTACGAAGCCGGTTGTCGTGACCTCGAATGGGTGTTTCGGAACACCCCAGCTTCAATGTTTTCAAGGAGTTTATTGAATCTCCTTTGGCTTGGAGTTCTAGAGGGATGACGTCTTGAATTCGACCTTCCTCTTTCACTGATGCATATGTAGGCTCTTCTTCTTGTAAAGGCATAAAGTAGTTCAAATGGTCAAAAACCGACCATTTTACTTCAGAACAGCAATAATTAACTACAATCCTATGACTATTACAATAGTGCTCCCGAGGAGGCGTAATAGACATGTTGGAAGATCCCCTATCCTTGCGCTTCTGGATCAGATATTCACTCAAGTCAGGAGGATTGACAGAAGAAGAAGAAGAAGGCTTGTTCCTCCTGTCCACATCAGTCGGCATGCGGATGTTGGGAACCATAACTTTCTCTTGCCACCCGTGTACAACAGGTTAGCCATCTGAGTAGCAGACGATCCCCGAGGAGTATGCCTTTTCGCAAACTGGGCCTTCTTTATGCTGAGGGGCTTTGCCTGGCGTATTTTGGAGTTTTGCTCAGTTCGGCGTAAAACTGAGGAGGTCGTCAATCGGCCACCAGGATCTCGCATAATCTGGAGGGCGGGCAGATTCTTCTCTTGCTGGCGTAAAGGCCGAGAAGTTGAGAATTCCATCACTTGTTTTCCCTTTCGTAGATTGTAGGGACCATCTGCTTTTCCACGGAGGGAAGATGCATCTTTACGCGTAGAGCGCATTTGGAATTTCTGATTTGGCGCTGAGGCATCATCAAAAATCTTGTCTGCTACGTCACAGACGGGAGACAGAGTTTTACGCGTGGAGCGCGAAGTAGACTTCTGGACTAGCACGGAGGCATCACCAGAAGCTTTGTCTGCCACGTCACGGACGGGAGATAGAGTTTTACGCGCGGGGCACGGAGGTTGCGAAGCTACAACCTTGTTGGTCGGAGAAACCAGAGAGTCGGCAGGAATGGTAGGGGATGTCCGGGGCATCCAGACCTTATGTAATTTCCTGTTGTTTTGGACAGAGAGAGAGTAAGAGCTACCCCCTGCTCGAAGCATATCTTCGTAGGCGGACTGGTCGAACTGGACGACCAAGGTCTTCTTCATGGATCCTACTGATACTGCATCGTGTTGAGCAATTATTTTCTTGTCAGATGAGAAAGAGGTCTCCAGCAGAGTCGCCATCTTGTGTTTGATAATAAACGAAAGAAATAAAACGAGGTTTATACGAAACCCTCTCTTTGGTTTACAAACAAGAAGTATAATTAATCCTATACGAGGATGTCAAGTACAAATTTTAATCTAGGTAAATATTGATATAGGAGTCTGATCTGTGGTCGATCACTTTGTCCCTTGGACCACACGATGATGAAGAAGTACTGTAGAAGACGGAGAAGCTTCAAAGATTGCAAAGGGGAGTGGATGCTCGATGCCAAAATCGTCGATCACTACTCTCTATCTGAGCTCTTCTCTCTCTGTTCTTCGATTTTTCGACTTCTATTCTCCAAGTTTTTGACCTTTTTCCCGACCTTGGACCTTTGTCAACAGAGGTCTCTATTTATAGGGTTTTAGTGACAGTAACCGTCCAGTCGGCGTAGAAGCCGGATAGTGGAGAGTAGGGCACTTTTTACGCGGCGGTTACAACAACTGCCACCCATGTATAAATGATCCTTTGAATAAGCGTGTGACGCGTGTCCCGTTAAGAGATAATGCGTATAACTGCTGCGAAGATCACGGCATGCAAGCCACATAGGTAGCTGTCCCTCGCGTAGAAAAGGTTGGCGTAGAAGCCAATAACTGTCACCATGGCGTAGAAGCCAAATAGTTGTCGAACTAGCGTAGAGGCCAGGTAGGCGTAGAAGCCTGATGCTGCATGGATAGGTAGCCAGCATAGAAGATAGTTGATCCTCCTTTCTTGACTGAGGTCTTGGGCTAATTCTGGACCAAATAGCCTTATGACGCACAAATGCAAATGTAGCCTGAGTTGGCGTATTTCGAGGAGATAGCATACGGCGTACTCCTATGGTTGAAAATTGCCAGGTTGGCGTATTTCAAGGAGATAGCGTACAGCGTGCTCCTATAGCTGAAAATAGCTTGACGGCGTAATGTGCAAAGGTGATGATGTGGACGTATTAGCCGTAATTATGGTTCACCCAGTCTTTGAAAATAGAACCAAATCCCGTGCATTAAATGCAGAGAACTGCCCCCATCCTGCGCATTAACTGCAGAGAAGTGCCTCGGGCTCTGTACGAAGAGCAGCTTTTGATGTGGCAGTTTGTTTTGTCTTCTGCTGAGCGTAAAAGCTCACATCTTCCCGTGTAAAATTAGGCAGCGTATTTCCTTGTATGCATAAAAGCACTTTGTATCAGGGAAATATCACTAAATGACGGTTTGGGTCTCTATGCCGCACCATCATTACAGCCGTCGTCTGGATAGTTGTGCAGTACTATTTGTCAGGAGTCAGGTTCACTGTATGATCTGACAGGTTCATTTGAGGAATACGAAGTGTTCCTCGTACACTTCCATGCTGCATTAAAAGCGGATGAGTTTTACGCCATAAAGGCGATGTAACAACCTTTTTACGCCGGAGCAGCCTGGAAATACTGCATTACGCGGGGTTGTCCTGGAGCTTATATTTTATGTTGTACTAGCAATGAAGCTCTGTTTGTACGTCGATGGCTCTGAAGTCAAGTCTTACGCCACACAGCACTTAAATACTGCGTATAACTCTTCAGCGTATTTTTTATGCTTCTACAAGTACATTATCAGAAGAAAAAAAATTTAAAATGCCAAAAATTCAGAAATACCATATCTGGGAACGGGTGTGACAACAAGACAAGTCACAATACCATAAATGTCAATCAAGAACAGTAGTGACAATGGGGGACAATATGTATCTTGTCACGCCCCAGTATTAAAATACGTAGGACTAGGAATACGTAACACGCCCAGCCGTATGTATACGAACTCCAATATATGGAAATCATATACACACGTACGTTGTAAATGAATATGCAATCCACTAGTGGTAATATACTGTCACAACAAGTCATAAATAATCTATATCTCATCCACAGCACAAATAATAAGTAGGAATAAAGAGCTGGAATATAACTAAATATCAAGATGTGTATCAAGTCTGATAGTCGGGTGGAAACAAATCCACTACAAAACGACTATACTGAAATAGGTACAAAATCGCAAAATAGTGGAAATAAATCACAGATACTCTGAGGGTAAGTCCTCCTCAGTCAGGTACGTAGTGTCAGGTCCAGGTCCGTATGTGGGTACTCCTGCTCATCCATATCTGGAAAGGGACCAGGTCCTCAGAGGGACGTAACAAAATACATATAATCATGCCAATAAAGTAATGAAATATAAACATCCAAGGGGTCGCCTAACCGTCTAAGTGAATGCAATTTGAGAACAACTTTCCAACATGTGGACTATCTGGCCATAAATGGGATTGACATGGTTCTCTTTGGAGAATCAGAGGCCTATAAAGCATGTCGTCTTTTGAACGACAGAGGCCGCCAAGTAGTATAGGGGTTATCTCGCGTATCTCCGGTGGAGCGTACGGGTTACATATAAGGAGAGTGCAAAGGAGCCCAAATGTCTTACTTGTTGTTCTCCCCATCCCATGCTCTAAGCATGCCATATCTATGATACGATAAAACCTTTAAATAACTGCCAAGTCTACTAGCATACAAAGTTTCTATCAGCAGTCATCCCTAGTGCACGACTTATACATACAGGAGGCCAGACCTGTCATGCAGTCCGTGATCTATATGAGACTCACAACTCGTGTAACAACTATGTCACAGCCAATGAAACATAGAATACCTCATAATAATGGGGTGGTCTCATAAAGTAGGTCCAAAATCTACAGAAATGAACATATGGTACGACGACATCGTCGTTGCACCCAAGTTTCCTTGGACGCACAATTTATATAGCAATAATTGAACTAAATAAACAGAAATAAACATGCATGCATTATATGGAATGTAAATTCAGTTTAATGGCAAGGTATACTTGCCGAGCAAAATTTCTGTATAGCACGTCCAAAACAGTGTTAAGTTCAAGTAGTGAGGTTTAGGGTTTTGGGGTGTATTGCATGGATATATATAGAGAATAAGAGGCGGTGGGGAAACTTAGTATTTAAGAAAACTAAAACTACTGTCGCTGCTGTTTCTTTCTTTTCATTGGTTATGGTTTCGGTTGAGGGGGTTTAGTAATAATAGTGTTTAAGGAGTGGTGGAATGAGAAGCTTACACGTGTGGGAAAGTAAAATAAAGTAAAATAGAGTTTTGCTTCTGCTGTTGATATTTTTTTCTCTCAATGGATTATGTTTTGGGTTTTACGCGCGGTGAAAGAAAGAATTTACGCGAGATGATCTGCTGCTGCGGAGGAGTTTTACGCGCGGAGAAAATATATAGGCGGTGGTTTTGTTACTGCTGCTGCTGTTTACGTACGGTAAAATATACGCGGGATGATGAGCTGCTGCTGTTTACCTCCTTACTTTTGTAAACACCCTGATTTTCAGAATAATTTTTAATATATTTTCCTCCCAAATTTTTCGGTATTTTCGGGAAGACAAACCAAGGTAATTGTGAGTTAAGGATTTTTAAATGCAGTGTAATGGTGTTAAAATATTATAGAAATAATATTTTATAGTATAAAATGAAAAACCGGACATGTGGTATTTTTCGGTGAATTTATTGGACTTCGGAGATGCATTTAAAGCCTTAAAAACTATTGGATTGATAAACCGAACCTAAACCCAAATTAAACCAAAACAACCCTGTTTAAACCAAACCAAACCCAGCTTATTGGGTCGGGTCAAGTCGGATTCGAGCCAAACCCGACCCGGACCCAAACCCGCATGGAAAACCCTAGCCGCCGGATTTTACTGTGCACAGCCTATAAATTTTTGCCTCGACATCCGTGCCCAGCCCTCGGAAACCCTAGTTGTCGCGCCGTCATCTTCCTTCGACCCACCTCGTCAGAAACCCTAGGCCGCCGCCCCCTCTCCTCGTGACTCCTCGCCTCGAGCAGCCAATCGACCACCCGTCGACTATCCATCCTCCGCTCGACCGCCCCCACGGTCATCACCGCCTCCGCCCGGTTTCCCCTCGTCGACCCCTAACTCCCCAGGCCGCCGCAGCCCTGATCTGAACCCTAATGCCGCTCGTACCCGCCGCTCGACTCCACAACCCTGACTCGGCTCCGCCACAGTGGACGCCCTGTTCTTCCCACCGACGACGACTCCACCCGGCTCCCCTAGCCCGTCGTGCTCGCACCCCCTCCGCTCAGGCCGACGTTCAGGCCGATGAGCCGTCTCTGCTCAACCCGACGAGCCGCCCCCCCGCCGACCAGAGCAGCTACTCTCCGGTGGTTCTCCGGCAACACCCTGAACCCGTGACCGGACACAGCAACTCGATACGGACACGAAGTTGACCCTCGGACACGTGGAATTCAGCGTTCACGGAGCCCTGTTCAGGTACCGTTTCCTCTTACCTCGTAACTCCATTTTAGTTTCTGTCAGTTGCTACACGTAGACTGTATAACCCTCTCGATGCCCGTGCAACCCGCTCGGTGCATCGCGTCCTGTGGTGATCGCAAACCGCGATCCAAAAATAGGAAAAATAATGCCCTGTTTTACCCCAGAACTGAGTGTGCCCCGCCAAACGGGATGACTTGGTCGCACGCGGTCTTTACCAAAATGTGCGCATCGTTGATACGGACGTGTAGGATTTCACAAAAGTTGATTTGGATGTGCGTGCACACCGGAATCAACGCGTATCCGCCGACAACGTTTCGTATTCGTATATTCTGGAACACGCTGTAACTTTGTGTACACACGTCAGATCAAGACAAAACTTGCGCCATCAGACTCATAGTAATACGTTGGTCCTGTGACCCAAGTTTGGTCCGATTCTGAGAACGTTGACAAAATCGCATATCGTGGGCCCCACATGCTCCACTTGAAGGGCGATTTTGTGATCGGCTCATCGGAATCCAATTCTAGAAGTTTCGTTGGGTTCGTATCATCGTTCCTGACTTGTAGAAATTGAGTTTGAGGAATTTGGAGACCTTTGACCCTGACATGCGTTTCGGTGCAAAGTGGCCTACATGTGGACCCCGCTTTGGCCCGGAAATGTCATTTTGCCCCTGTGTCCAAATTGGACTTAAGGACAGGCGTTTCTAGCTATTTGACATCTTCTGAGACGGTTGGTGATGTTTATTACAGCTTTTGGAGGAGTACCCACAGGATTCACTAATACCAGAACGACTGTTGATATTCAAACATCAGGCAAGTGTACCTTGCCAAACTTTGCAGTACTGTTATATTTTTTTTTGCTTCATTATATTGCTGTGCATGCTTAACCTAGGACCGTGTGACGTACTTAGCGTCCGATTATTAGTCGGGTGCCAATATTGTACGCGGTGTTGTGTATGGTCATCTAGAGATGGATATTCGTGACACTTTATCTTCTCGTACTTGTCTTACCAAGTACACTTTGACCCAGGACACTTGACACTGTTCATGAGACAGGATATTTCCGAGATATTCGTGGTGATTCTGTATAGGATACAGGACTTGACAGAGATACTATATTCATAGATACATATAACTTGTTGCATTAGCTATGATCCCGCTTGACATGGACATGAGACGTTATGGTCATGATATGCGTGGTTACATTGGGTGGGGAGAGACACACAGGTTACAGGCTGTTTTCTATATATATCTACTACTATTGTGAGGCCGTAGACTCTCGTAGCAGAGCTAGGCACATTACGTGTTATTACCACTACCGGCTCCCCGACACAGAGCTTGTAGTGGCTCAGCCTGAGTACTCGTGCTGCTCTCACTTGCATTTTCACTTAGATGGTTACTTATTTGCCCTATTTATTTCATTATCTGCTGCACTGCATTTATTTTGGCATGAGAATTCTTGTACCTTGCTATGTCCCCTGAGGACCTGGATCCGGATTATGTCCCCAGGATTTGAGGACGAGATCTATCCCGAGGTATACAGGACCGGAGCAGGAGCTGATCCAAGAGCTGTACCGCCATCCGAGGATGAGGTGTTAGCCGAAGACTTCTCCTGAGCATCCATGTTCATGCTCAGTATTTATTTACTTATTTCAGTCATTTATTTCTGGTCTGTTGAACCAATGTATCAGATATTTAACGGGTTGTTCCCCGAAGCATTTTGTTGAGACTAGCTGATGCTTTACATTCCTTATTTATTCTGTGGATCATATTTTATATCTTGTGTGGATGAGATTAGTTGTGCCATGATTATCGTAGACTTGATTTTACAGCTTAAGTATGCCCTGATGGATCCATTAAATTGGGTTATCCATCGGTGCGTACTGCTGACCATTGTCACGTGTCTAGTCCCTCGGTATTTTAGGACTGGGGCGTGACATGGCTTTTGTGGTGGCCCGTGCAGGTCTACGACTAAAATTGTTTGGTTTCAACTTAGGGACCGAACCAGCCTGCCCTAAGGATAGTTTAAATTATAGGATCTCATCCATTATTTAAACCATTATTGAACTCTATATCGAACTCGAAATTATTACTTGATTTGCATCCTGTTTGATTCCTCTGAGCGTTCTTACAGTTTATCTTTTGGTTGCAAAGTAATGGATCCCAGGAACGGAGACGAGATTCCTTTGGATACGCCACACGACGTTGTGGTTACTTATATAGACGGAGTGACCCCAGGGAATGGAGGACAAACATCGTAGAGCGATCAAACCGGTCAGCCTAATCCAAGGTTCCGGAGAGATGACATCCCACCTCCACCACAGTTCACTCCCCAGATGCCAGTCTTCCTGCCCGGACAAGCCATGTACGGGCAACAGATGTTCCAGATGATGTATGCCATGATGCAAGCACAGCAACAGATTCAGCAAGAGGCCCATCGGCAGGAGGCCGAGTATCTGAGAACCAGTCTGGTATCCGCATTGGAGCAGGCAAATCCACCAACGAGGCGATCAGTGACGGGATCTATCACCGATTTTCGTCATCTCAAGCCTCGTACATTTTTTGGCAAAGAGGGGCCAACAGAAGTTCATGAATGGCTCACAAACATACAACATCAGTTGGAAGCCGCTGAACTTCCAAGAGAGAAGTGGATGACTGCGGTCAGAATGCAGTTAACTGAAAATGTACACCACTGGTGGTTAGCAGAAGAGAGGAGGCTCGGACAGGACCGAGTCACATGGGAAGAGTTCTCCAGACTCTTCCAAGAGATGTACATTCCAGCAGTTGCACGGTCAGAGCTCAGAGACCAGTTCAACCGCCTTATCCAAGGCAATATGACAGTGGAAGAATACAACGCAGAATTTATTCGCCTAAGTCGCTTTGCCCCAACCTTGATCTCGACAGAGGAAGAGAAAGCTGAGAAGTTCTTTGACGGACTGAAGTTCAAGATCCAGAGATTGATTGGATCGATCGCACCTACATCTTATACCGATGTCCTTGCAACAGCACGACGCATGGAGCGCGTCACTAGAAGGGAGTCGAATCTGAAGAGGCCAAACACATCAGCACTATCCAAGACAGCACCTGGAGATTCTGCAAAATAATTCCAGAGGAGTATACCAGAGAGAGCAGCACACAGGGCCATATCTCTTCCTACCTGTCACCACTGCGGCAAGGTAGGACACATTGAGAAAGAGTGCAGGCGTAAGTTGGGACTATGCCTGCTTCGCGGATCAGACTAGCATCTATCCAGAGACTGCACTAAACATAGAGAGGGAGCACCGAGACTAGCCTTGCCTGCACCACGACCAGCTTATCCAGCAGTAGGAGCACAGCAGACATGAGTTGGAGGTGTCAGGCCACCAGCTACAGGGGGCTACCAGCAGAGACCACCACTAGCACCACAGGCAGCTCTATTTTAGCAGGCTCAGCAGCAGAGAGGTCCAGCTCAAGGACGAGGCCAGGCATTCACATTATCTGTTGAGGAGGAAGCTACTGCGGGCGAGGTCATCGCAGGTACTATTTTAGTAGCTTCATTACCAGCTGTAGCATTATTTGATTCTGGAGCATCGCATTCATTTATAGCAGCTAGCTTTGTAGCCACCCATAGAGTAGCTACCGCACCCCTTCCGAAGATAAAGAGAATTCTTACGGAAGGTAGAATTATTCTGGTTAGTGACGTCTGTAGATCATGTTCTGTAGTAGTCTGTAGAAGAGAAATGCGAGCTCAATTTCTGATCTTTTCCATGCCGAATTATGATGTTGTACTTGGTATGGACTGGTTAAGTCAGTACCATGCGACTCTTGATTGCCGACTTGGACGGGTTATATTTAGACCGCCTGGACATCCAGAATTCAAGTTTCTTCGAGGAGCAGTAGAGCAAGGAGTTCAGCCTACTCTTAGGGTACTATCTATAGAAGGGGAGACAAGTTACCCAAGAGTCATATCAGAATTTGTGGATATATTTCCTGATGATCTTCCAGATTTACCACCTGATCGGGAAATAAAATTAACAATAGACTTAACTCCAGGAGCAGAGCCTATCACTTCATCAGTATATCGGCTAGCACCTAAGGAGTTAGTGGAGTTGAAATAACAGTTTGATGATCTTCTGGAGAAGAATTTCATTCGGCCCATATTATTTGTGCTAAAGAAGGATGGAACAGTACGGTTATGCATTGACTACAGGGCATTGAATGCGGTGACCATCAAGAACAGGTATCCCTTACCACGCATTGATGATCTATTCGATCAATTGAGTGGTGCTAGGGTATTCTCGAAGATTGACCTTAGATCCGGCTACCATCAGATCAAAGTAAGGAAAGAGGACATACCAAAGACAGCTTTCAGGACCAAGTATGGACATTATTAGTTCTTGGTAATGCCGTTTGGTTTAACCAACGCGCCAGCAGTGTTTATGAGTTTAATGAACAGAGTCTTTCATCAGTTCTTGGATAAATTTGTGGTTGTGTTCATTGATGACATCCTCATATATTCCAAGAGCCACGAAGAGCACGAGAAGCATCTCAAAATCGTGTTAGAGACCTTGAGACAGGAAAAGTTATATGCCAAACTCAGTAAGTGTGAGTTTTGTATGAATAAAGTGCCTTTCTTGGGATATATCATCTCAGGAGAAGGACTTTCAGTTGATCCAGAGAAAGTTGCGGCAATAGAGACTTGGCCTACACCCACATCAGTGGCAGAGGTGAGAAGTTTTCTCGACTCGCGGGATATTACCGAAGGTTTATAAAAAAATTCTCAAGGATTGCAGAACCGATGACGATGCTGACACGTAAAGACCAGGAGTTTATATGGACAGAAGACTACCAGAAGGCCTCCGAAGAATTGAAGAAAAGATTAACGACAGCACCAGTCTTGACTCTTCCTTCGGGGTCAAGAGGTTTTGTTGTTTACAGTAATGCATCAGGTAGTGGAGTAGGATGTGTTTTAATGCAACATGGCAAAGTTATTGCTTATGCATCAAGACAGTTGAAGGTCCACAAGAAGAACTACCCAACACACGATCTGGAGTTAGCAGCAGTTATATTTGCATTGAAGATTTGGAGGCACTACCTTTATGGGGAGAAGGTAGAAATCTTTACAGATCATAAGAGTCTGAAGTATGTATATACTCAGAAGGAGCTCAACATGAGGCAGAGACGTTGGCTTGAATTGATGGTAGATTTTGATATAGATCTGCAGTATCACCCGGAAAAGGCGAATATCATTGCAGATGCACTCAGCAGGAAGCCTACGGCTTATTTCTTGACGATGCAGCCCGAGTTATTGAGAGATCTACAGGAGCTTCAGATAGAGGTTGTTTTACCAGGACAGAATGGCTTGCTGGCTAATCTTGAAGTTAAGTCATCACTCGTAGAGAAGATTAAAGAGGCATTGCCCACCGATGCTAGATTTCGAAGACTGAAGGAGAGGACGGAAGCAGGCATACAGACAGGACTTCGCATACACGAAGATGGGACATTGAGGTTTGGAAATCACTTGTATGTTCCAAATGGAGAATTGAGACAGGAGTTAATGACTGAAGAACATAGCTCTATGTACTCTGTTCACCCAGGAGGAACCAAGATGTACCGAGACTTGAGACAATATTATTGGTGGCATGGAATGAAAAGGGAGATTGCAAGATTTGTGGCCAAATGCTTAGTCTGCCAGCAAGTAAAGGCCGAGCATCAGAGGACTACAGGTATGTTACAGCCGCTTCCTATACAAGAATAGAAGTGGGAACATATCACGATGGATTTTGTCACAGGATTTCCAAGGAGCCCCAGCGGAAGGGATGCAGTATGGGTTATTGTGGATCGACTCACTAAATCGGCACACTTCTTGCCATTTAGAGTCGGACAGTCCACAGAGGTACTAGCCGACATGTACATACGATAAATCGTCAGATTATATGGAGTGCCGGTTAGTATTGTATCGGATCGAGATTATAGATTTATATCACATTTTTGGCGAAGCATGCAAGAGATTCTGGGCACCAGACTCAAATTCAGCCCAGCGTACCATCCACAGAAAGATGGTCAGTCGGAGCGCACCATTCAGATCTTGGAGGATATGTTACGATCGTGTATGCTAGACTTTAGAGGATCTTGGGAAGATCATTTGCACTTAGTGGAGTTCTCCTACAACAACAGTTATCAGGCCAGCATTCAGATGGCACCATTCGAGGCATTATACGGAAGAAAGTACAGATCGCCTATATGTTGGAGCGACGTTGGGGAACGTCAAATATTGGGTCCAGAATTGGTAATGCAGACAGTAGAAAAGGTAAAACAGATTCAGAATTATCTTCAAGCAGCTCAGGACAGACAGAAGTATTGGGCTGATACGCACAGGCGTCCCCTAGAGTTCAAATAAGGAGAGCACGTAATCTTGAGGATTTCGCCCACTTGAGGTACTATTCGATTTGGGAGCAGAGGTAAGTTGAGCCCAAGGTATATTGGGCCATTTGATATTCTAGAGCGCATTGGTGAGGTGGCTTATCGTCTTGCATTACCACCATCCTTAGAGGGAGTGCATGACGTATTCCACGTCTCACAGCTGCGGAGGTACGTGACCGACCCTAGTCACGTAGTCGATCATTCAGAGATCGCAGTGGGCCCAAGCTTGAGATATGAAGAACAACCAGTTGGCATCCTCGACGTTAGTGAGAAAACATTGCGGGGACAGACAATCAGACTGGTTCGTGTAGCTTGGAAACATCAGTCTCCTAGAGAATCGACCTGGGAACGAGAGGATAGTATGCGCCAGCGTTATCCCTACTTATTCACGGATGCAGTTGTAAACTAAGCAAGCTTATAATCACCATAATTCTTTCTGTAGTAGCTTATTCTTTGATTGCGAGGACGCAATCCCCTTAAGGGGGGTAGATTATAAACACCCTGATTTTCAGAATAATTTTTAATATATTTTCCCCCCAAATTTTTCGGTATTTTCGGGAAGACAAACCAAGGTAATTGTGAGTTAAGGATTTTTAAATGCAGTGTAATGGTGTTAAAATATTATGGAAATAATATTTTATGGTGTAAAATAGAAAACCGGACATGTGGTATTTTTTGGTGAATTTATTGGACTCCGGAGATGCGTTTAAAGCCTTAAAAACTATTGGATTGATAAACCAAACCTAAACCCAAATTAAACCAAAACAACCATGTTTAAACCAAACCAAACCCAGCTTATTGGGTCGGGTCGGGTCGGATCCGAGCCAAATCCGACCCGGACCCAAACCCGCATGGAAAACCTTAGCCGTCGAATTTTACTGTGCACAGCCTATAAATTTCTGCCTCGACATCCGTGCCCAGCCCTCGGAAACCCTAGCCACCGCACCGTCATCTTCCTTTGACCCACCTCATCGGAAACCCTAGACCGCCGCCCCCTCTCCTCGTGACTCCTCGCCTCGAACAGCCAGTCGACCACCCGTCGACTCTCCATCCTCCGCTCGACAGCCCCCACGGTCATCACCGCCTCAGCCCGGTTTCCCCTCGTCGACCCCTAACTCCCCAGGCCGCCGCAGCCCTGATATGAACCCTAACGTCGCCCGTACCCGCCGCTCGACTCCACAACCCCGACTCGGCTCTGCCACAGCGGACGACCCTGTTCTCCCCACCGACGACGACTCCACCCGGCTCCCCTAGCCCGTCGTGCACGTACCCCCTCCGCTCAGGCCGATGAGCCGTCTCTGCTCAACTCGACGAGCTGCCCCCCCCCCCAGCCGACCAGAGTAGCTACTCTCTGGTGGTTCTCCGGCAACACCCTGAACCCGTGACCGGACACAGCAACTCGATACGGACACGAAGTTGACCCTCGGACACATAGAATTCAGCATTCACGGAGCCTTGTTCAGGTACCGTTTCCTCTCACCTCGTAACTCCATTTTAGTTTTCGTCAGTTGCTATGTGTAGACTGTATAACCCTCTCGGTGCTCGTGCAACCCGCTCGGTGTATCGCGTCCTGTGGTGATCGTAAACTGCAATCCAAAAACAGGAAAAACAATGCCCTATTTTACCCCGAAACTGAGTGCGTCCCGCCAAACGGGACGACTTGGTCGCACGCGATCTTTACCGAAACGTGCGCATCGTTGATACGGACGTGTAGGATTTCGGAGAAGTTGATTTGGATGTGCGTGCACACCGAAATCAACGCGTATCCGCCGACAATGTTCCGTATCCGTCCCTTCTGGAACATGCTGTAACTTTGTGTACACACGTTAGATCGAGACGAAACTTGCGCCATCGGACTCGTAGCAATACGCTGGTCCTGTGACCCAAGTTTGGTCCGATTCTAAGAACGTTGACAAAATCGCGTATCGTGGGCCCCACAGGCTCTACTTGAAGGGCAATTTTGTGATCGGCTCATCGGAATCCAATTTTGGAAGTTCCGTTGGGTTCATATCGTCGTTCCTGACTTGTAGACACTGAGTTTGAGGAATTTGGAGACCTTTGACCCTGACACGCGTTTTGGTGCAAAATGGCCCACATGTGGACCCCGCTTTGGCCCGAAAATGTCATTTTGCCCCTGTGTCCAAATTAGACTTAAGGACAAGCGTTTCTAGCTATTTGACATCTTCTGAGACGGTTGGTGATGTTTATTACAGCTTTTGGAGGAGTACCCACAGGATTCACTGATACCAGGACGACTGTTGATATTCAAACATCAGGCAAGTGTACCTTGCCAAACTCTGCAGTATTGTTATATATTTTCCTTACTTCATTATATTGTTGTGCATGCTTAACCTAGGACCGTGTGACGTACTTAGCGTCCGATTATTAGTCGGGTGCCAACACTGTACGCGGTGTTGTGTATGGTCATCTAGAGATGGATATTCGTGACACTTTATCTTCTCGTACTTGTCTTACCAAGTACACTTTGACCCAGGACACTTGACACTGTTCATGAGACAGGATATTCTCGAGATATTCATGGTGATTCTGTATAGGATACAGGACTTGACAAAGATACTATATTCATAGATACATATGACTTGTTGCATTAGCTATGATCCCGCTTGACATGGACATGAGACGTTATGGTCATGATATGCGTGGTTACATTGGGTGGGGAGAGACACACAGGCTACAGGCTATTTTCTATATATATCTACTACTATTGTGAGGCCGTAGACTCTCGTAGCAAAGCTAGGCACATTACGTGTTATTACCACTACCGGCTCCCCGACACAGAGCTTGTAGTGGCTCAGCCTGAGTACTCGTGCTGCTCTCACTTGCATTTTCACTTAGATGGTTACTTATTTGCCCTATTTATTTCATTATCTGCTGCACTGCATTTATTTTGGCATGATCTTTCTTGTACCTTGCTATGTCCCCTGAGGACCTGGATCCGGATTATGTCCCCAGGATTTGAGGACGAAATCTATTCCGAGGTATACGGGACCGGAGCAGGAGCTGATCCAGGATCTGTACCGCCATCCGAGGATGAGGCGTTAGCCGAAGACTTCTCCTGAGCATCCATGTTCATGCTCAGTATTTATTTACTTATTTCAGTCATTTATTTCTGGTCTGTTGAACCAATGTATCAGATATTTATCGGGTTGTTCCCCGAAGCATTTTGTTGAGACTAGCTGATGATTTACATTCCTTATTTATTTTGTGGATCATATTTTATATCTTGTGTGGATGAGATTAGTTGTGCCATGATTGTCGTAGACTTGATTTTACAGCTTAAGTATGCCCTGATGGATCCATTAAATTGGGTTGTCCATCGGTGCGTACTGCTGGCCATTGCCACGTGTCTAGTCCCTCGGTATTTTGGGACTGGGGCGTGATAACTTTACGCGGGAAGGGTGGTTAACGGTTTACGGGTTTTAGGTTTGATCCAATAGAAAATTCTATTTTCTCTATTTTAGCTCATAATTACTATAAATAATAAATTACATAATTAATAATAATATAGAAAATACGGTGAAAGGAAGAATTTATGCGGGTTGAACTACTGCTGCTGAGGAGTTTTACGCGCGGAGAAAATATATAGGCGGTGGTTTTGTTACTGCTGCTGCTGTTTACGCGCGGTGAAATATACGCGGGGTGATGAGCTGCTGCTGTTTACCTCCTTACTTTACGCGGAAAGGGTGGTTAACGGTTTGCGGGTTTTGGGTTTGATCCAATAGTCTATTTTCTCTATTTTAGCTCATAATTACTATAAATAATAAATTACATAATTAATAATAATATAGAAAATACGGTTTTCAGAATTAGGGTTCTTACATATCTAGAGTGACAATCAAGTCTCTGTAGTGAAAATCAAGCAATACCATGTGAAGCCAAGTAAAACTGAGTGAAGCCAAGTAAATCAAAGTGAATCCATGTCAAGCCAAGTGAATCCAAGTCAAGTCTAGTCCGATAAAGTGATGTAAGGTCATGGTCAAGAGTAACAATAAGTATCATGTACTAGGCAGTCGTATATGAAAGGTCGGGTCTGGACAATACTGCAAAAAGTAAACATGTACATCAATATACGCGAAGGAGCTAGGTAAGCAATAAAAAGCACATGGAAAAAGAAAACATATAAAAAAAGGGCATGACCGGTATACCATCGGTACAGACCAGTACACCACCGGTATTGTCATGCCTCAATCTCCCGCATGCTAATCGGCCATCCCCGCTAGGTGAGAATCATCGCGCCAGCGCTCCCGCGGGACGATCGCTTGACCCATCTGGGCGTGATGCCGCACAAGCGTAAACCGTGCCCGTCCAAGGCCGTGGTTTATACTGGCGGTAAGAGGTCTAAGCCACAGAGTCGCACAGATTGTCCGAGTGCAGCAGAATTATAAACACATAGGCGATTGGTAACAAGTTCACAGAGTCGTCAATAGCGGAAGCATTGAATAACACAAGTATTGAAGTAAAGCAAACTCTTTATTGATATTGTACAAGTGTTACAAGCGGCGCTAGGCTGAGATTATAAGTCGTTCAAGCCTCTCTCTCTAAAACAGTAAAAGCGTGCCAAGTGGCTATATTTGTTGAATGATGTGTAGGCGATGTTCCAATATTATGTCTTGTATATATGCTTCAGTTCCGGACGTAGAGCTCCAAGGCTCCAGAGTGAACTCTACGCCTTATCACGCACGAAGGAGGCATCTGCACCGAACGAGGTTCTCCCGCACCCTGCAAGCAATCTGGTGGGTTATCAGTACATGAATACACTGGTGGGGAGACTACTTGCCTGCTAGACAAATCCAAACACGTAATATAGGTTCCGTGCACCATCTATTAAGTTATCTTTCTATTCTTGCCTTAGGATCGGTTTCATGGCAATGTTGAATAGCCTAACTCGTATGGCAGTACACCGTACGATATAAGGAACACGGCGAGACTTACCAACTTACCATTTGTCCTTCCCTATCCAAGGCAAACCAAGTTAATTCAAGCACGAGCATATATATACAAAATCAGGGGCAATAGCATATGCAAACACTGTGTTGTGAGCGAGATTATATTTTGGTTAACACGAACAAACAAGATATCCTGAAGTATTTCAGAGGATGTTTGAGTGTTCCATATGTACAAGTGTTATACTCAATATCGTTCAGGTGCTTCAGATATTCTCGATGTGATGCAATAACTCGCATACGAATTGCCGCTAAGCGAGGATGACTTATCTATATGAACAGGAGTCGCTGGCATAGCCATTATGGACATAGTCACAATAAGACGATGGTCACGATGCCTCGACAACTGACCGAACTTATCCGTGCTAGGAACAAACTAGCGTGACTACCGAATTTTTCTAGGCCGGATCGATCCTAGTGCCCCGGCGCCCCGGCCGTGGAAATCAAGCTTGTGCACAAGCTTCTGCGACATGCAAGTCTGGGTCTTCCAAATTTCTATCTTGATAAGATAATCCATGATTCATGTTCTGAACGAGCATTTGCTCCACGAGCTGTGATTCTTGATTCTTACTTGACATAATTTTCGTTCAGAGTTCAACTTGACTTAATGCATTCCCCTGGTGTGGGGACCGCCTTGACGATCCAACGGTCCCGGATACTTACAAGTTCATATTTCACAGAAGAGATATTTGATAGTCTCCTGGCTAACTTAAATGTATATACGATACGCGATAGTGTTACTAATTGTGGCATAAGTTTGATTATGGCAAGCATTAAATTGAGGCAGTATTACAAGTCAACATATAAGCAGGCAAGCATGCATTTGTGTAACATAAGCATTCACGTTGGCCCGGGCCTAAGGGTAAGCCGAGGAGTGAAACCGTAAAGGGACATACCGAGCGACATAATCTAGGGTCGTGCAGTATAGCAAGTGAAGCAGTGCACTACGAAGAGTACATACACATCGTTCTACTCGAGACATAGCGGGGTCTAGTTGCATAAGGCAAAGGTAGCATGCAGAGGGTCCACATATATAAGCAAAGTTTTATTTTCATGTTCTAACACAAGAAATACAAGTTGGGATTATCCCCTTAGCTAGGTGTATTGTATTCTTATTAGCATGCAGGGGTGATTCACCTAGCGACTAGCATAAAACATCCATATTTTAAGTGTGCTGGATAAGCAAAGACAAGTTCATCGTAGCCACCCACCTAAACGATGATTCGCCTCGATCAAGCGATACTCCGAGAGAGCCTCTGAAAGTCTAAACCGAAACTCTTGAAGGGTCAAATCTGAAAATCCTTTTGCCTTAAACGAGTATTCTCGCTGAGCAAAGCTGGTCGGGATGTTGCACTTTTGTCGTTTGAATCGGCAGTCCGCTTGAGCGAAATGGGTCGTTACATTATACACCACTCAGAAAAAGTCTCATCCTCAAGACTTCCTGAGCGTAAGCCATTCTATCGCACTATCGAATTTATCCCAATCGTAGCAATCGGTACCTCTAAATCCATTTGAACATAATCTCCTACTCGATCCACCGTGTTGCGTGTAGGTTGGGTCATCTCATTGCGCCTTAGCGCGGAACGTGCTGCTTAATGCAGGATATATTTTAATCCCTCTTGAATGATGATCTAGGCTGAGGCAAACTTATACAAGTCGTTATACTTATCCATGTGGATATTCACTTGCACTAGCATTCGAGATCAGCATATTGCGAGTCTGGATCGTGCACATGTTCAAAGCGTCCTTCAAACATATGCATGTTACCCAACTTAGCGATAGCGAAGTCTTAGTACTCGAGTTTTACATCTCATTGTCTTGGGTCGTGCACACGTTCAAGGCGTCCCTCAAATATATGCATTCAACCAAACTTAGAGAAAGTAAAATCGGACAAGCTACTTGCGAAAATATCAAGGGTCCTCGTTTATCAATCACCAGGATACTTCCGACAGGGTCAATCAAATGCAAGTCATTTTCTATTCCAACCAATTATTTGCACTACCGTTAAGCATGATCTTCTGATCAACCGACTAGCGTCCATCCGTTCGGGTCAAATATAGCACACATTACCACATTTCCGATTTACTTGCATTTCCAAATTCGTCTTATCGTGTCGACCCAAAAGTTAAGATGATCCATAAGTTATTACGCTCCGGTCTCCTGCAAGTTCGATCACCATTGTTGGACGTGAGATCACCACGCCAACGCTCCGGCTAGATAATCGTCCTAATCCGGGCGTGACGTATGTACGAGCATAGAGTTATGCTCGCACAAGCCAAGAATGTTTGAATGTTATAGTTTTCTTCAGCACAATCAAGACACCTTATATTTCACTTTTGCTCCATCCAGGTTATATATCCAATCCACCAAGTCATGTCCGTTTATGCAGTAATTATAATTCATCTAGCAAAATCATCCAACTTCAATGCTACCGTTCGACAAATCCATAGTCTTACTTCTAGCATTCCTCAAGCAACTATGTTTCAAATATTCAAGCCTAAGTCTATTCCATTTTTGATACGTTCCATTCATCTAGTTCGTTTGGAATAATCACCGAACGTGTTCCCGGGAGTTCGATCATCCCCGTCATACGTGAATCACCACGCAGGCGCTCCTGCAGGATAATAGTTCTCGTTAGGACTGATTTTGAATGTTATCTTTTCGAACTAGATTTCAAGATCGTTCTTCCAAACTCCAAGTCAAATTCGTTATCGCTTATCTCTTTCACCGAATCACAATATTCATTCTCGGCTAACTTCTATTCGAGCAATATTGTATTCAAGTTCAATCCATTTGTTTCAATCCGAGATCGCTTGCATAATCCTCAGGTTTCCAACAAGTTTTCCTAACCGAGATATCGATTTCCATTTCCAAGAATCCTCATTCGATATAAGCCTTATCATTGATTTAAGACATTATTCAATCGTTCAATCTGACTATCGCACGAGACCTATGAATCTGTTTGGACATTTCTAAATGATCCATACACCACTCGGAATTAAGTCACCCAATCAAATCCTAAATCGTGTCCGTATCAATCGTTAGCATATTCATCAAGATTTTCTAAGAATTCATGCACGATACTTAGCATCATCTGATAAATCTAGTCTCATATATATATCCCATTTATAGTCCTCCAAGTAAACCATATTTGATTTGTATCTTCCGACACGAAATACCATTTGAGATATTTTCCAAAATCCAAGCATTATTCCCTATGTTCGCCTAAGCGATAAATTCGGTGAGGTTTCCATCGGTTGGCATTCTAAGTCTGACTCATCTTTTTCCTGAATGATATCCCTTTCTCGTTTGCAACTTTCTAGCACCAAAGGGTCTTGGCGCACGATAACTCAACACAACTTAGCCGAGAGGCTGTGTGCATAGCTAACCGTACGGACAATATTTTATTTCGCACACTAACCAGTTGGGTAATCATGTATAGGCATTTCGGGTTTGCACATAAGTCGCGATTCTAGCACGAGTCTAATCCCAAAGGGTCTAGCACCGGTCGACACAAAGGCCTATCGTATTACAATTTCATACAAGCAATCACATCATTCACATGCACTTTTTGAAAGTATTTAGACTCATTATTAGAATATTCCATTGGGATATTAAGAGAGAGCGTATGCACATAACCCACGAACGAGTTTTTGAAACTGAGAAAATCAAAACAAAGTCCAAAGGCGTATAGCAAAGCTCTGATACCAATATGTCAGACCCCGATCTCCCGTAGGCTAATCAGCAATCAACGCTAGGCGAGAATCACCGTGCCAGCGCTCCCGCGGGACGATCGCTTGACCCATCTAGGCGTGATGCCGCACGAGCGTAAGCCGCGCCCGTGCAAAGCCGTGGTTCATGCTGGCGGTAAGAGGTCTAAGCCAAAGAGTCGCACAGATTGTCCGAGTGCAGAGGAATTATAAACGCATAGGCGATTGGTAACAAGTTCACAGAGTCGTCAATAGCGGAAGCATTGAATAACACAAGTATTGAAGTAAAATAAACTCTTTATTGATATTGTACAAGTGTTACAAGCAGCGCTAGGCCGAGATTACAAGTCGCTCAAGCCTCTCTCTCTCTCTCTCTCTCTCTCTGAAACGGTAAAAGCATGTCAAGTGGCTACATTTGTGGAATGATATATAGGTGATATTCCAACATTATGTCTTATTATGTGCTTCAGTTTCGGACGCAGCGCTCCAAGGCTCCAGAGTGAACTCCACGCCTTATCACGCACGAAGGAGGCATCTGCACCGAACGAGGTTCTTCCGCACCCTGCAAGCAATCTGGTGGGTTATTAGTACATGAATGCACTGGTGGGGAGGCTACTCACCCGCTCGATAAATCTAAACACGTAATATAGGTTTCGTGCACCATCTATTAAGTTATCTTTCTATTCTTGCCTTAGGATCGATTTTATGGCAATGTTGAATAGCCTAACTCGTGTAGCAGTGCGCCGTACGATATAAGGAACACGGTGAGACTTACCATCTTACCATTTGTCATATCATGTCCAAGGAAAACCAAGTTAATTCAAGCACGAGCATATATATACAAAATTAGGGACAATAGCATATGCAAATACTGTGTTGTGAGCGAGATTATATTTCGGTTGACACTAGCAAACAGGATATCCTGAAGTGTTTCAGAGGATGCTCGAGTGTTCCATATGTACAAGTGTTATACTCAATATCGTTCAGGTGCTTCAGATATTCTCGATGCGATGTAATGACTCGTACGTGGATTGTCGCTAAGCGAGGATGACTTATCTATATGAACAAGAGTCGCTGGCATAGCCATTATGGACATAGTCGCAATAAGACGGTGGTCCCGATGCCCCGACAACTAACCGAACTTATCCGTGCTAGGAACAAACTAGCACGACTACCGGATTTCCCCCTAGGCCGGATCGGTCCCGGTGCCCCGGCGCCCCGTCCGTGGAAATCAAGCTCATGCACAAGTGTCTGCGACATGCAAGTCTGGGTCTTCCAAATTTCTATCTTGACAAGATAATCCATGATTCATGTTCTAAATGAGCATTTGCTCTACGAGTTATGATTCTAAATTCTTACTTGACATGATTCTCGTTTCAGATGTAAACTTGAACATGATTCTCGTTCAGAGTTCAACTTGAACATGATTCTCGTTCAAAGTTTAACTTTACTTGATGTATTTCCCTGGTGCGGGGACTGCCTTGGCGACCCAACGGTCCCGGATAGTTGCAGGTTCATATTTCACAGAAGAGCTATTTGATAGTCTCCTGGCTAACTTAAATGCATGCACGATACGCGATAGTATTACTGATTGTGGCATAAGTTTGATTGTGACAAGCATTAAATCGAGGCAGTATTACAAGTCAATATATAAGCAGGCAAGCATGCATTTGTGTAACATAAGCATTCACGTTGGCTCGGGCCTAAGGGTAAGCCGAGGAGTAAAACCGTAAAGGGACATATCGAGCTACATAATCTAGGATCGCGCAGTGTAGCAAGTGAAGCAGTGCACTACGAAGAGTACATACATACCGTTCTACTCGAGGCATAGCGGGGTCTAGTTGCACAAGGCAAAGGTAGCAAGCAAGGGTCCACATATATAAGCAAAGTTTTATTTCCATGTTCTAACACAAGCAATACAAGTTGGGATTATTCCCTTAGCTAGGTGTATTATATTTTTATTAGCATACAGGGTTGATTCAACAAGCGACTAGCATGAAACATCCATATTTTAAGTGTGCTGGCTAAGCAAAGACAAGTTCATCGTAGCCACCCACCTTAGCGATGATTTGCCTCGGTTGAGTGATACTCCGAGCGAGCCTCTGAAAGCCTAAACCGGAACTCCTGAAGGGCCAAGTCTAAAATCCTTTTGCCTCAAACGAGTATTCTTGCTGAGCAAAGTGGGTTGGGACATTGCACTTTTGTCGTTTGAATCGGCGGTCCGCTTGAGCGGAATGGGTCGTTACAGGTATGCCGGTCCAGAGATTGGAAAAAGATAACAGCTAATCGTATAAACACGCTGATTTTTTTCAGAATAATTTTAATGTATTTTCCCGGATTTTTTCGGCATTTTTGGATAAAGAACCAGGGTAATTATGAGTTAAAGATATTTAAATATAGTTTATTGGTGTTAAAATATTATGAAAATAATATTTTATGATGTATGATGGAAAACCGGATATGTGGTATTTTTCGGTGAATTTATTGGATTCCGGAAACGCGTTTTAGGACCTATAAACTATTGGCTATAAACCGAACCAAATCTGGGTGAACCGAACCAAACCAAACCGCATATTGAACCAAGCCAATCAGCATATTGGGTCGAGTCGGGTCGGATCCGAGCCAAACCCGACCCGAACCCGTAAACCAATTGGAAACCCTAACTGACCGGTTTTACTGTAGCCCTATAAAGCCACCGCCTCGACATTCGTGCGCAGCCTCCTCTTTTCCTCATCTTCGTCGTACCCCCCTCTTCGCCGAACTCCTCCTCGCCGCTGTCGCCAGGATTCCGCTCGATCCCCCGCACAGCCGGACGACCTCGCCACTCCCTCTCCCTATACACCGGACCCCGCCGACAGAACCCAGCCCCCGCCGTCGATCCGCCCCGACCGACGCCGCCGTACCTCTCGACGTAGCTCCTCCACCATGCCGCTGTCGCCAGGCTGCCACACGAACCCTCTTCCCCGACTCCACCACCCGCAGCCCGATCTTCTCTCCCTAGAACCGACAACTTCCCCAACCTAACCCCGACTTCGCCGGAGTCGAACTCTCGACGGCTCCGCCGTGCCCGACGGAGCAGCTCTCCCTCCGTCTCCCCCGCGGCGAGCGACGTCCTCCTCCCGAGCGTCACCCCGCTTTCTCCAGACCAGGACCCTAGCCGGGACTCACGGCAGACACGCGGACACAGGAACTTTCGACCAGGACACAAACAGTACCATAGGACACGTGGAATTCAACGTTCACGGAGCCCTGTTCAGGTACCGTTTTCTCTCACCTCGTAACTCTGTTTTAGATTCCGTCAGTTGCAACTCGTAGACTGTGTAACCCTCTCGGTGCCCGTGTAACCCGCTCGATGCATCGCGTCCTATGGTGATCGCACACCGTGATCCAAAAACAGGAAAAACAATGCCCTGTGTCACCCCGGAACTGAGTGTGCCCCGCCAAATGGGACGACTTGGTCACACGCGGTCTTTACCAAAACGTGCGCGTCGTTAATACGGACGTGTGGGATTTCGTAGAAGTCGATTCGGATGTGCGTGCACACCGGAATCAACGCGTATCCGCCGACGATACCCTGTATCCGTCCTTTCTGGAACACGCTGTAACTTTGTGTACACACGTCGGATCGAGATGAAACTTGCACCATCGACCATCGGACTCATAGCAATACGCTGGTCCTGTGACCCAAGTTTGGTCTGATTCCGAGAACGTTGACAAAATTGCGTATCGTGGGCCCCACATGCTCCACTTGACGGGCAATTTTGTGATCGGCTCATCGGAATCCAATTCTGGAAGTTCTGTTGGGTTCGTATCATCGTTCTTGGCTTGTAGACACTGAATTTGAGGAATTTGGAGACCTTTGACCTTGACACGCTTTTCGGTGCAAAGTGGCCCACATGTGGACCCCGCTTTGGCCCGAAAATGACATTTTTGCCCCTGTGTCCAAATTGGACTTAAGGATAGGCGTTTCTAGCTATTTGACATCTTTTGAGACTGTTGGTGATGTTTATAACAGCTTTTGGAGGAGTACCCACAGGATCCGCTGATACCGGGACGACTGTTGATATTCAAACATCAGGCAAGTGTACCTTGCCAAACTCTGCAGTATTGCTACATATTTCCTTGCTTCATTATATTGCTGTGCATGTTTAACCTAGGACCGTGTGACATACTTAGCGTCCGATTATTAGTCGGGTGCCAATACCGTACTCGGTGTTGGGTACGGTCATCTAGAGATGGACATTCGTAACACTTTGTCTTCTCGTACTTGTCTTATCAAGTACACTATGACCCAGGACACTTGACACCATTCATGAGACAGGATCTTTTCAAGATATTCGTGGTGATTCTGTATAGGATACAGGACTTGACAGAGATACTATATTCATAGACACTTATGACTTGTTGCATTAGCTATGATCCCGCTTGACATGGACATGAGACGTTATGGTCATGATATGCATAGTTACAGTGGGTGGGGAGAGACACACAGGCTACAGGCTTTTTTCTATATATATCTACTACTATTGTGAGGCCGTAGACTCTCGTAGCAGAGCTAGGCACATTACGTGTTTATTTCCGCTACCGGCTCCCCGAGACAGAGCTTGTAGTGGCACAGCCTGAGTACTCGTGCTGCTCTCACTTACATTTTCACATAGATGGTTACCTACTTGCCCTGTTTATTCCATTTATTTTCTGCACTGCATTTATTTTGGCATGAGCTTTCTTGTACCTTGCTATGTCCCCTGAGGACCTGGATCCGGATTATGTCCCCAGGATTTGAGGACGAGATCTATCCCGAGGTATACGGGACCGGAGCAGGAGCTGATCCAGGATCTGTACCGCCATCCGAGGATGAGGTGTTAGCCGAAGACTTCTCCTGAGCATCCATGTTCATGCTCAGTATTTATTTATTTATTTCAATCATTTATCTTCTGGTCAGATGAACCATTGTATCAGATATTTATCGGGTTGTTCCCCGAAGCACTTTGTGAGACTAGCTGATGATTTTCATTCCTTATTTATTCTGTGGATCATATTTATATTTTGTATGGATGAGATTAGTTGTGCCATGTTGTCGTAGACCTGATTTTACAGCTTAAGTATGCCCTGATGGATCCATTAAATTGGGTTTGTCCATCAGTGTGTGCTGCTGGCCATTGCCACGTGTCTGGTCCCTCGATATTTTGGGACTGGGGCGTGACATGGTTTTTGTGGTGGCCCATGCAGGTCTACGACTAAATTGTTTGGTTTCAACTTAGGGACCGAACTAGCCTGCCCTAAGGATAGGATAAGTTCTAGGATCCCATCCATTATTTAAACATTTTTTTTTTGAACTCTATATCGAACTCAAAATTGTTACTTGATTTGCATCCTGTGTTGATTCCTCTGCGCGTTCTATAGTTTATCTTTTGGATACAGAATAATGGATCCGAGAAACAGAGATAAGAATCCTTTGGATACGCCATACGACGTTGTGGTTACTTATATAGACGGAGTGACTCCAGGGAATGGAGGACAAGCATCGCAGAGCGATCAAACCGGTCAGCCTAATCCAAGGTTCCGGAGAGATGACATCCCACCTCCACCAACGAGGCATTGGAGCAGGCAAATCCACCAACGAGGCGAATAACGACGGGGTCTATCACCGATTTCCGTCATCTCAAGCCTCGTACATTTTCTGGCAAAAAGGGGCCAACAGAAGTTCATGAATGGCTCACTAACATTCAGCATCAGTTGGAAGCCGCTGAACTTCCGAGAGAGAAGTGGATGACTGCAGTCAGAATGCAGTTAACTGAAAATGCCCATCACTGGTGGTTAGCAGAAGAAAGGAGGCTCGGACAGGACCCAGTCACATGGGAAGAGTTCTCCAGACTCTTCCAAGAGATGTACATTCCAGCAGTTGCACGGTCAAAGCTCAGAGACAAGTTCAACCGCCTCATCCAAGGCAGTATGACAGTGGAAGAATACAACGCGGAATTTATACTCCTAAGTCGCTTCGCTCCAACATTGATCTCAACAGAGGAAGAAAAAGCTGAAAAGTTCTTTGATGGACTGAAGTTCGAGCTCCAGAGATTGATTGGCTCAGTCGCACCTACATCTTATACCGATGTCCTTGTAGCAGCACGATGCATGGAGCGCGTCACTAGAAGAGAGTCGAATCTGAAGAGGCCAAACACATCTGCACTATCCAAGACAGCACATGGAGATTCTACAAAATAATTCCAGAGGAGTATACCAGAGAGAGCAGCACACAGGGCCATATCTCTTCCTACCTCTCACCACTGCGGCAAGGTAGGACACATTGAGAGATAGTGCAGGCGTAAGTTGGGACTATGCCTACTTTGCGGATCAGACCAGCATCTATCCAGAGACTGCACTAAACATAGAGAGGGAGCACCGAGACTAGCCTTGCCTACACCATGACCAGCTTATCCAGTAGTATGAGCATAGCAGACAGGAGCTGGAGGAGTTAGACCACCAGCTACAGGGGGCTACCAGCAGAAACCACCACTGGCACCACAGGCAGCCCTATTTCAGCAGCAGCAGCAGCAGCAGAGAGGTCCAGCTCAGGGAAGAGGCCAGGCATTCACATTAGCTGTTGAGCAGGAAGCTACTGCGGGCGAGGTCATCTCAGGTACTATTTTAGTAGCTTCATTACCAGCTATAGCATTATTTGATTCTGGAGCATCGCATTCATTTATAGCAGCTAGCTTTGTAGCCACCCATAGAGTAGCTACCGCACCCCTTCCGAAGATGAAGAGAATTCTTACGGGAGGTAGAATTATTCCGGTTAGTGACGTCTGTAGATCATGTTCTGTAGTAGTTTATGGAAGAGAGATGCGAGCTCAATTTTTGATATTTTCCATGCCGGATTATGATGTCGTACTTGGTATGGACTAGTTAAGTCAGTACCATGCGACTCTTGATTGTCGACTTGGGCGGGTTATATTTAAACCGCCTGGACATCCAGAATTCGAGTTTCTTCGAGGAGTAGTAGAACAAGGAGTTCAGCCTACTCTTAGGGTACTATCTGTAGAAGGGGAGACAGGTTACCCAAGATTCATATCAGAATTTATGGATGTATTTCCTGATGATCTTTCAGGTTTACCACCTGATCGAAAAATAGAATTCACAATAGACTTAACTCCAGGAGCAGAGCCTATCACTTCATCAGTATATCGGCTAGCACCTAAGGAGTTAGTGGAGTTGAAAGAACAGGTTGATGATCTTCTGGAGAAGGGTTTCATTCGGCCCAATATTTCACCTTGGGGAGCACCTATATTATTTGTGCCAAAGAAGGATGGAATAGTACGGTTATGCATTGACTACAGGGTACTGAATATTGTGACCATCAAGAACAGGTATCCCTTACCACGCATTGATGATCTATTCGATCAATTGAGTGGTACAAGGGTATTCTCGAAGATTGACCTCCGATCCGGCTATCATCAGATCAAAGTAAGGAAGGAAGACATCCCGAAGACAGCTTTCAGGACTAAGTATGGGGATTATGAGTTCTTGGTGATGCCGTTTGGTTTAACCAACGCGCCAGCAGTATTTATTAGTTTAATGAACAAAGTCTTTCATCAGTTCTTGGATAAATTTGTGGTTGTGTTCATTGATGACATCCTCATATATTCCAAGATCCATGAAGAGCACGAGGAGCATCTCAGGATCGTGTTAGAGACCTTGAGGCAAGAGAAGTTATATGCCAAACTCAGTAAGTGTGAGTTTTGTATGGACAAAGTGCCTTTCTTGGGACATATCATCTCAGAAGAAAGACTTTCAGTGGATCCAGAGAAAGTTGCGGCAATAGAGACTTGGCCTACACCCATATCAGTTGCAGAGGTGAGAAGTTTTCTCGGACTCGCGGGATATTACCGAAGGTTTGTAGAAAATTTCTCAAGGATCGCAGAACCGATGACGAAGCTGACACGTAAAGACCAGGAGTTTATATGGACAGAAGACTGCCAGAAGGCTTTCGAAGAATTGAAGAGAAGATTAACAACAGCACCTGTCTTGACTCTTCCTTCGGGGTCAGAAGGTTTTGTTGTTTACAGTGATGCATCAGGAAGTGGACTAGGATGTGTTTTAATGCAACATGGCAAAGTCATTGCTTATGCATCGAGACAGTTGAAGGTTCACGAGAAGAACTACCCAACACACGATCTGGAGTTAGCAGCAGTTATATTTGCATTGAAGATTTGGAGGCACTACCTTTATGGTGAGAAAGTAGACATCTTTACAGATCACAAGAGTCTGAAGTATGTATATACTCAGAAGGAGCTTAACATGAGGCAGAGACGTCGGCTTGAATTGATGGTAGATTTTGACATAGATCTACAGTACCATCCGGGAAAGGCGAATGTCGTTGCAGATGCACTCAGCAGGAAGCCTACGGCTTATTTCTTGACGATGCAGCCCGAGTTATTGAGAGATCTACAGGAGCTTCAGATAGAGGTTGTTTTACCAGGACAGAATGGCTTGCTAGTTAATCTTGAAGTTAAGTCATCACTCGTGGAGAAGATTAAAGAGGCATTGCCCACCGATGCTAGATTTAGAAGACTCAAGGAGAGGACAGGAGCAGGCATGCAGACAGGACTTCGCATACACGAAGACGGGACATTGAGGTTTGGAAATCGCCTGTATGTTCCAAATAGAGAATTGTAACAGGAGTTAATGACTGAAGCACATAGCTCCATGTACTCTGTTCATCCAGGAGGAACAAAGATGTACCGAGACTTGAGACAGTATTACTGGTGGCATGGAATGAAAAGGGAGATTGCAAGATTTGTGGCTAAATGCTTAGTCTGCCAGCAAGTAAAGGCCGAGCATCAGAGGACTGCAGGTATGCTACAGCCACTTCCTATACCAGAATGGAAGTGGGAGCATATCACGATAGATTTTGTCACAGGATTTCCGAGGAGCCCCAGCGGAAGAGACGCAATATGGGTTATAGTGGATCGACTCACTAAATCGGCACATTTCTTGCCATTTAGGGTTGGACAGTCCACAAAGGTACTAGCCGACATGTATATGCGATAAATCGTCAAATTATATGGAGTGCCGGTTAGTATTGTATCGGATCAAGATTCGAGATTTATATCTCATTTCTGGAGAAGCATGCAAGAGAGTCTGGGCACCAGACTCAAATTCAGCACGGCTTACCACCCACAGACATATGGCCAATCGGAGCGCACCATTCAGATCTTGGAAGACATGTTGCGATCATGTATGCTAGACTTCGGAGGATCTTGGGAAGATCATTTGCACTTAGTAGAGTTCTCCTACAATAACAGTTATCAGGCCAGCATTCAGATGGCACCATTTGAAGCTTTATACGGAAGGAAGTGCAGATCGCCTATATGTTGGAGTGACGTTGGTGAACGTCAAATACTGGGTCCAGAATTGGTAACGCAGACAGTGGAGAAGGTGAAACAGATTCAGAATCATCTTCAAGCAGCTCAGGACAGACAAAATTATTGGGCAGATACACACAGACGTCCCCTAGAGTTCAAAGAAGGAGAGCACGTGTTCTTGAGGATTTTGCCCACTCGAGGTGCTATTAGATTCAGGAGCAGAGGCAAGTTGAGCCCAAGGTATATTGGGCCATTTGATATTATAGAGCGCGTTGGTGAGGTGGCTTATCGTCTTGTATTACCACCATCCTTAGAGGGAGTGCATGACGTATTCCACGTCTCACGGCTGCGGAGGTACGTGACCAACCCCAGTCACGTGGTCGATCATTCAGATATCGCAGTGGGCCCTAGCTTGAGATATGAAGAACAACCTGTCGACATCCTCGACGTCAGTGAGAAGACTTTGTGGGGACAGAAAATTAGACTGGTTCGTGTAGCTTGGAAATATCATTCTCCTAGAGAATCGACCTGGGAACGAGAGAATAGTATGCGCCAGCGTTATCCCCACTTATTCACGGATGCAGTTGTAAACTAAGCAAGCTTGTAATCACCATAATTCTTCTATAGTAGCTTATTTTTTATTGCGAGGACGCAATCCTCTTAAGGTGGGTAGATTGTAAACACCCTGATTTTTTTCAGAATAATTTTAATGTATTTTCTCAGATTTTTTCGGCATTTTTGGATGAAGAACCAGGGTAATTGTGAGTTAAAGATTTTTAAATGCAGTTTATTGGTGTTAAAATATTATGGAAATAATATTTTATGATGTACGATGGAAAACCGGACATGTGGTATTTTTCGATGAATTTATTGGATTCCGGAAATGCGTTTTAGGACCTATAAACTATTGGCTATAAACCGAACCAAATCTGGCTGAACCGAACCAAACCAAACCGCAGATTGAACCAAGCCAATCAGCATATTGGGTCGGGTCGGGTCGGATCCGAGCCAAACCCGACCCGGACCCGCAAACCAATTGGAAACCCTAACTGACCGGTTTTACTGTAGCCCTATAAAGCCACCGCCTCGACATCCGTGCGCAGCCCCCTCTTTCCCTCATCTCCGTCGTACACCCCTCTTCGCCGAACTCCTCCTTGCTGCTGCAGCCAGGATTCCGCTCGATTCCCCGCACAGCCGGACGACCTCGCCACTCCCTCTCCCTATACACCGGACCCCGCCGACAGAACCCAGCCCCCGCCGTCGATCCGCCCCGACCGACGCCGTCGTACCTCTCGACGTAGCTCCTCCACCACGCCGCTGCCGCCAGGCCGCCGCACGAACCCTCTTCCCCGACTCCACCACCCGCAGCCCGATCTCCTCTCCCTAGAACCGACAACTTCCCCAACCTAACCCCGACTTCGCCGGAGTCGAACTCTCGACGGCTCCGTCGTGCCCGACGGAGCAGCTCTCCCTCCGTCTCCCCTGCGGCGAGCGACGTCCTCCTCCCTAGCACCACCCCGCTGTCTCCAGACCAGGACCCTAGCCGGGACTCACGGCAGACACGCTGACACAGGAACTTTCGACCAGGACACAAACAGTACCCTAGGACACGTGGAATTCAGCGTTCACGGAGCCCTGTTCAGGTACCGTTTTCTCTCACCTCGTAACTCCATTTTAGATTCTGTCAGTTACAACTCGTAGACTGTGTAACCCTCTCGGTGCCCGTGCAACCCGCTCGGTGCATCGCGTCCTGTGGTGATCGCACACCGCGATCCAAAAACAGGAAAAACAACGCCCTGTGTCACCCCGGAACTGAGTGCGCCCCACCAAACGGGACGACTTGGTCGCACGCGGTCCAACTAGGAAACACTTATAACTCACTAACAACACTCAACCAATACTAACACAAGACACAAACAAAATTACAAGTCACTAATTATCATACTTAACAAGGAATCCTCAAAGAATAAAAGCTCAAAGGAACTGGATAAGGACTGAAGGTGTCTTTACTGCTAGTAAAGAAAAGAAGCGATGGAACAAAGTCCTGGAATAACATAAATAGATAAGTCTTGAGATGATATTTTAAGAACCAATTTAAGATACAACCTGATAATCATACACGTCTGTCAGAAATCATGACACACAGAATCCTCGCCACGCCAGTAAGCATAGATGCGATAAACGACAGGTTCCATAACTAAGGTATGCAACCCTATAATCATGTCATCTAGAATCCTCGCCATGCCAACCGGTATGGCTGCGAGAAACTCTAAATCTCATAACTAAAGTATGTACATCCAAGTTAGGTTCCTACGTTCTCGTCACGACAGCTAATATGGCTGCGATAAACTCTAGGTTCCATAACCAAAGTAGACGTTTTTACCTTTCTCACTGTCTTCATCAATATATGTCATCAGATGATACCGTAAATTTTAGTCCGTAAAATTCATCTCAATTTGAAATCAACTCAACAACGATACCAGGAATTAAAGTTAACAACTGGTCAACAAGAATCAAACTCAACAATGATACCAAGAATTTAATTTAATAACTGCTCAACAAGAATCAAGTTCAGTAACAACAAGCGAGAGCGGACGGAAACAAGGAAAAAGTTTTAAATTGGAAATTATAACAAGATTCTCAAGGGGTCGTCCCAGGAATCTCTCAAGAATTTATGATTGAGTATCCTCTCTCATCCTAGTATCCTATGTCCTATATTCTATAGCAGGCACGGGGTAGTACAACTATGACGCCGCACTACCACGACATCGCACAACTTGCGAAGTCTGACCTGCATGGGCCACCACTAAAAATGTGTCACGACCCGCACCCGGTTTAGGGGCACGAGAGCATGGGTACGTCCAGCCTACGCCGCAGTATCGGCGGTAGAACGCTGTCTAGGTCAAGTACTATCTAAACAATCTCACGCTAGTATCCAACTCCATAAGGAGACATGGATATCATAAAATAAATCTAGAAATACTCAATCACAACTACAGCACGATAGGAAAAAATGAAGAAATAAAAGAATACAACACAAGTCTAATGACACAATAATCATACCTGCAATCAGTAACATCCAATTTCCCAAGTGTGTCGGAAACCAGTCTACTAAGGTCA
Source organism: Iris macrosiphon (assembly GCA_036927795.1). Classification (NCBI taxonomy): domain Eukaryota; kingdom Viridiplantae; phylum Streptophyta; class Magnoliopsida; order Asparagales; family Iridaceae; genus Iris; species Iris macrosiphon. Next base: position 113,715,239 of record JAYESA010000012.1, on the reverse strand, counting down.
CAGTGTGGAAAAATATTTTCCAGTCAGGAAGGAGCAAAGTACATCTCTAAATAGCAGTTCTATATAAATGACATAAACTATGTAGCAGTTCTAGATAGAAATATACCAGATGCATGTATAGGTACGAGAAATGTACAATGAGAGAATACTGGAAATACCGTAAGTAAATGCAGGAAAAGAACAATATGTCAATGAGCAAGAAACCTATGACTAAGTGTGTGAGTACTAGCTTTAACATGTGATCGGCTTGGGAACTTGATCAGGCTGGTTACATGTGATTAGCTATGATTCACGAAGGTCAGGCTAACCGTTGGTTAGCTATGATGCATGTAGAGGTCAGGCTAATCACACGTAACAGCTATGAGGCACGGAGATGGTCAGGCCACACCCGACGTGAGATGTGGGGTGAGCTATGATGCATGAAAAGTTGGGTATGATCACATATCTACACTAAAATACTCCCCACCCCCGACTGGTATAGTAGATCCAATCATGGTACGCCATGGCACGGGATTCCCTAGGAAGGTAGCAAATCTCCCCGGAAATCAGTGTCTGTACATGCACAAGATAACAAGGAACAAGTCTTGTACAAGCTACACCATGAATAAGGAATAACATCTCATGACGAGATCCGTGTATACCAATCCGTGTAACCAATGTGTCAAGAACATGGATATTTACACTAGATACAGTGAACATAGGAGATATCATAAATTAGAAACTAATCAGAGAATGTACTCGCCTTGGGTCCTTAGCTGGTAATGTCAATGTCCTGTCCCAGAGTATCGTCTGGAGGAACCAACACTCCTAAAAATATATCAAATACAACATTTGCATCAGGTGCTACACTAACACATCACAAATACATGAACTCAGGGGCTCCGCCAGGCATGGCTCTAGTCAACTAGGGTCATCTAGTAGGGATACGTATATAAATACACATTTACACTCAGATTATATACCAATACAAACGTATATAATTTATATATATGTGTCTCTTAGTAATTTGTACAAAATACGTATTTGTGTATATACACTAATAGATGTATATAAATATATATTTTTATACCAAAATACATATTTGTATATATATATAAATCAAATATTTTTATATATGTATATTAATAATCAAAGAATGTACATAATGCCACACTTCTCAAGGTGATCTCAAATGAAGTAGCAGTTAGTTCCAATGGGTCCGGAGCAGTCCAGTTAGCTAGAAATGTCACTACCACTTTTCCATATAAGGGTATTTCTGTAATTTAGCTGTTTTAAATAATTATGAATTTAATTATTCTGCTGAGTTTTTATAAAGTAATTATATATTGTTAATAATATTTAGTTTTAGGTCTAACCCTAGAAATCCATTAGGACAACCCTAATGAGTAAACCCTAGTTTGTAAACCCTATTCTAGCAAACCCTAGAATTTTAAATTTAAGATGGAACCCTCAAAACCCTAGACTGACTTAACCTGAGTCTGTTAGGTTCTACATGACTTAACATAAAGGTTTAGTCTAAAAGCTAGGCATAGAAACCCTAGAACTAGGTTTATATATATATGAAGCTTCCCACAAAGCCATCCTTCATGTAAACAGGAGAAACCCTAGCCTCCACTAGAGAAAACCATCTTCCCTCTCCAAAAATTCGAAACCCTAACCCTAGGTCCCATTTTCTTCTCCTCCAAAGCCAGAGAAGCAAAGAACGTGGGTCAGGGAGCCTTGGAGAAGAAGAGCCTCGTTGAAGAAACCTTCCCTGCAGGTAAAACCCTAGTTTTACTCATTTAAATTCCTGTTTTCAGAGGATCATGGCCCTTTAAGAACCCACCCCTTGCTGTGTAATTCGATTCTAGGGCTTTGGATTAGGTTTTGGTGACCCACATGGGGTTTTCCCCAATTATTAAGAACCCTAACCCTAGATTTGGTTTGTAGACAGATTTTTCCCCATTTTCATGTAGATATAAATTCGATTTTAGGGTTTACTTATCTAGGTATTCTAAATTCTGTATATTGATGTATGAATCTATATGTATAGATATGTATTGTGTGTTGGGGGGGGCTTTCATCTGTACATTAGGTTTGGGGAAGAACAGGGTGCAGTCGGGTATGTACAGTGTGGTTGGGTTTCATTGTGTATCGGGTTGAGAGTTTCTGTGCACAGGGGTTTGTTTTCCTTGCTGTGGATATGTGTGAGGGGGGGGTGTCCTTGTTCAGTATTGTGTCTGTGAGTACCTGTGTCAATGTGCAGATATCAGTTTTTGTTGTGAGGTTGTGTGCATCAGTAGGTTGCATACTGTGTGAATTGGATACTGTACTGTGTGCAGTGGCTGTGCTGTGTAATGTCAGCTGTGGGGGGGTGCCAGCCAGAGAGGCCTGGGTGAGAGTGAGTGAATTCCCAGGATACCTGGATCAGTATATGTGTACCTATGTTGAGTATCAGTTGATTGAAGAATAGGGTGATGTAGTCAGTGACTGTTTGTATCTACTGTGGGTATGTGTCAGTAAATTATTAGTTCTGTGGGTTGCATTCAGTGAGAAATTTTAGGAGTTTATAATCAGTGAGTTATGGTATGTAGCAGGGTGGAGTTTTGGTATCAGGGACTAGAGGTTATTGGCTGTGTGTGGGATGACTGAACCTAGTGTCTAGTGTTTATGTATCAGTCAGTGTAGAATTTCAGTTCGATATCTGTGTGCCCTGTTTTGAGTTGTGTATTAGATTCATGTGTAGACTGTGTTAGTTAAACTCTGTGTAGCAGTTTTATGGGTGTGTGTGCAGTTGAGTTCCTCAGAGTTATAGGTGTCAGTGAGAGTATCCATATGATTTCTGTGTGAGTATCCCATAGCTGGGGGTTTAAGTATAGGTAGACTGTGTTGGTATCAGTTGAGTATCAGTCCAGATGGGGTGGACTGAACATGGTATTAGAAATTTGGTTAGGGCTTGGTATCAATGAAGGGCAGTGGGTGATAGGGATATCTGTTTGTGGCTGTGCATTGGTTGGTTCCTGTGGTTGGGTGTTATGTGTATTCCTTAGTATTGAGTATCCTAATTACTGTGTGTGTGTATTGTGTTAAGAATTTGTGTGTGTGTGTAGGTAATTAAGAGGCAGAAGTTATGTATTCAGTATGGATGTATCAGCAGTAAGAAGGGGTTGGGCCAGGTCTGTGTGCAGGAATTTTACACTGTGTGAGTTGTGTGTTAGATACCTGGGTGTTTTGGTTGTGTCTTAGTGTAGTGTATTAGTGTAGAATTCCAGATTTCAGTGAGTATCAGTTTTAAACTGTGTGTATTAGAGTGTCTCTAGGATACTGAATTCTGGGTATGGCAGTGTGTGGATGGCTGTGTATGTGTGTGAGGTTTCTCAGCAGTTGTGTAGTGCAGGTGTGAAGATGAGGGGTCATCAGTGTGCAGAAATTGTTTTGTGTGTGTGTCCAGACTTGTGCCAACTGTGTCTGTGTGAGGTGCTCAGTTTTTAACTATGTATGGAGTTGGGCAGTGAGTTGTGTGTGTCAGTTGGTGAGGTAGAAACTGTGCAGTTTCAGTGTGGAGTTGTGTATCAGTAAACACATGTTGCAGTGGATTAGTATGGTGTATCTTAAGTATTAGAGTGGTAACTTAGTGTAGGTAAGTTGTATGAGTGTGAGGTAATGGATTATTATCAAGGTATTGTGGTACTAAGGTACTAGTGATGTAGTATGGGTTAGGACACTAGTTCTAGCTAAAATATTAGTTGTGTTAGGTTATGATATTAATATTAGGATGTTAAGCTAATAACTATATTACACACATATGGTATAACTTATATGTATGTTATTGATACCATACTTATTAGTGTAGATGTACAATAGTTATGCAAGTTTATAAAAGTATATACATATAGATATTATTTTACTAGCTAGTATTAGTTAACCATAGCTAGTATGAACCTAGAAGCAAGGTATTAACTAGTTTTGACCAAAAACCTAGAGTTGACTCAGTTGGACCTAGTATTGACCAGTAAACCTTAGACATGACCTAGAAACCTCGTTTTTTTAAATTGTTAAGCATGTTATTCTTTTAATTCATTAATTAACATTGAATTTCCATAAATAGGTCATTGTGATTCCATTTTGGACCTCGATCCTCACATTCTGCTCAGGACCACAGGCGAGTACATTCTCTGACAGTTTTCATGGTTGATTACTTCTATAAATTGTAGTGTATTTCATACTTGATTCCGACACTATGGATACACGGGTTAGCACCCTAGATCCCCATCACGAGGAGTCGTGGTTGGAATCCATCGTGCTAGCTGGGGGATGGGGAACTATTAGTAGATTATGTGATCATATCCAAACATTTATATGCACCATAGCTCACCCCACTTCTCACGTCGGGTGCGGCCTGACCACTTATATGCTCCATAGCTGTTATATATGATTAGCCTGACCATTATATGCACCATAGCTAACCATGCGGTTAGCCTGACCTAAAAGAACCATAGCTAATCATATATAACCAGCCTGATCCAGTCCCAAGCCGATCACATGATAAACTAATAATTCAAACACTTAGCTAGATGTCTTATCTTTATTCAGATTTACTTGTTCTAGCATTTACTACTTATTGCTCATTGCTAGATGCCTACTGTCTATTTCATTTTCTCCAGTACTTCACATGTTCAGCTTTTATTTCCATCTTGTATCTCTTACACTGTTTATAGATTTTGTCAATTAATGAAACTGCTGTTAGTGCTTGTGCTTCGCTCCAATCCTGACTGGATAACCAACATTTTTCAGAGGACCTGGAGGACTTTTGCCCTACTCATTACGGTCCAGGAATAGAGGAGGATTTCACCCCAGAAATCCCAGAGGAGGTGCCTATCCTAGAGGAGAACATGCCTGCCCATGTTTAGATTATTGTTCTGCATTTATTATTTTAGACTGAGACTGAGACTGAGATGTATTTATTTTATTTGTGACTTTGTGAGGTCAGTTAGACCCAGGATTGAGTTGGACTTATTGTGTTTAGTTTAAATAGAACTCTTTTCAATTCTCATCGTGCCATTATGTCTTTGTTGTGATTGAGTATATTATAGAACTGTGGTTTATTTTATCATTGTCCTCCGTACGGAGTTGAGACTATTGACAGGATATACTATGTTTGTGACCTAGACAGCGTTCTACCGCCGATGCTGCGGCGTAGGCTGGACGTACCCACGACTCATGCCCAAATTCCGGGTGCGGGTCGTGACAAGAAACCATATAAAGAAGTCCAAAATTAAAGTTCGGCACGAAGATCAAGATAATGATACCGAGTCCTCAACAGACAGAGAAAATATACATAAACTAGCTAGGTTCAATAATAATCAGTTTATGTTAGGAGAAAAGGTTGGTTTAGTTAGACTCAAATACATATATTTAGGAAATATTATTATTAAGTCTAAAATTGTAGTCTATATGAATTCTTTTAATGGCCCAACTATATCTTTTAAGAAGTATTCCTTATTTAGAAACCAATACATTATAGGTTTGAATATATAAATGTAGTCCAAAATATTATTATAGAAACCCAATGGGTCCATTTGAAATCTCTGGTTAATAAAATCCCTTGAGAGGTATAAGTGGATATATAACTATTTTAGAAATATTTGCTACCAAATAAACCCATCATTTATTTTCTATTATAGGTACATCCCAAAATAACGGATCTCTATTAATAAAATATCCCAATTTAACTAAGGTTCAACATTTACAAAAACTATTTATTAGTTATCTACAGTCGACTCAGTCCGTTACTAGGAAGTTTGGAAGAACCAAGTCTAATTCCATTGAAAGTCAAAGAACCCAAAAATTATTATATTTTTGCATAATCGAAACCCTTTTAATTACAATACATAACTAAATTTTACACAAAATAACTAATTTCATACATAAAGAACAATAAAACTAATTATATTTCATTTACTAAACTAGTTACATGAAATTACTAAACTAATTATATGAAAATACTAAACTAATTAATTAATAATTACTAACTGATTAATAATTAATTAATGATTACTAAATTAACTAATTGATTATGAAATTAATTAACTGATTAAAAATTAATTAACTGATTAAAATTAATTAACTGATTAATCAGATATTAACTAAACTAATTAATATCTATTAACTAACTAATTAATATATAACTAATTAACTTAACCCTTAATCACAGAACATAAGAAAAGGGGAAGAAGGAAAGAGAGAAGGGGCTCACGGGAAATATATGGGATCATTGGACCACGGTTAGATGGCTGGAAAACTCTAAGCCTAAGGGTGTGTTTGGGAATGGAATTTAGAAAAGAAAAATTGAAGTTTTTTTTTTTTTTTTTGGTGGAGTTAGGCGGCCTAACCGGTGGTGTGGTGGCTGATTGCTGCAGCCACTCGTACTGCGGCTTGACTCCTTATTGCTGCTGCGGCTTGACTCCTTATTGCTGCTGCTTTTCAAGAAGAAGAGCAGCCACTCGTTGGGCTTCGGCTTGACTCCTTATTGCTGCTGTTTTTTTTTTTCAAGAAGAAGAAGAAGAGAAATTTTGGATGGGGAAGGAGGCTACGTTGGAGGCTTGTTTTTGGGATTAGGGTTTTTTTTTTCTAGGGAAGGATGTTGATGTAGATAGGACATTTAAATAGGATGAGGGTGTGGTTAAATCAAAGGTGAGGATGCACCCAATTAAATGGGTGGTCCAGATTAAACATGAAGGAAATTGTTTTCATGTAAAGTAGAGTGGGAGAAAATGCAATTTGGTCCACAAATAAATAACCTTTCCATTTGGTCTTGGACAATGGGGTGATGACACCTACAATTGAATAATTGCAACTTAGCCCCTTAAATTCGGGAAATTACACACCTCACGTATTTATTTAAACTAAATATACTATCATGCAAATTATTTAATTGTAACTACCATAATATTAAATATTGTAAAAAGTCGAAATTATCCCTGTTTTCAGAATGTGGTAGTGACAAGTCTACCCACCTTAAAAGAATTTCGTCCTCGAAATTTAAAATCCTCATAGTAGTGTTTATGCGTACACATTAATATTTTCCCTCAAAGTTTAAATCCATTAACCATGAAATCAGGTAATAATCCACAATGTCTTTTCACAATTTTCAAAATTCTAAAATTATTGCATAACCTGAAAAATCCTCGAAATAAAATCAAAGTCCATTTTTATCAAAATTTCCTTGAAATTTTTAGTTAATAATTCAATACTCGGAATTTAATATCCACTCCTCTAATTTGATTTTAATCTATGCACATATATAATTGTAATCTCGTCCCACAAGTTTCGAATTCAAACATTAGTCCATCAATAATTTTATTCCTCGATCTCCTCTTTCCTCAAAATACTTAACAATGCGACACCTATGGATCCTTCAAATGCAACATCCGAATATAAAATTCTAAAATTCATAACTTGCAATCAAATAAATATATTGATAATCTTCCAAAATTTTCAAATTTTAATAACCAATTTAATCATGTTATAATCTTCCTGGAATTAATAAACCACCAATTATGCCATGTTAATTTCTTAACCCTCTATTTAATTCAATGTTTATCCTCGAATTTTAATCATCTTGTTAATCATCTTGTCTTTCCTGTCCAGTCATAACTCCCTCATGAATCTTCGTCATGGTTAAACCCCAATAATCATGGTCTAAGAAAAATCTTTCCTATAATCATACAACATGCAACCTAAGGGGAAATATGTATGATCATGGTGTCTTTTGTCATGGTATTGCAGTCTCTGTATCAGGGGTACTACTAACTATATCCTAACAAGAAAAATCACGAATACAACCCACGGTACTAGGGAATCAATCAATCAGAAGACAAAAACAACATGAGAAAAAGAAAGAACATGCTAACACATTACCTGCAGTATTTCCTATCTCTAACATACACTTAGCTCTAGCAAATTCACTAACTAATTCATATTCCTGTACACCGGTACTCATATCAATTAATCATTAGTCCACAACATCCATGATTACATCCTTATTGCATACATCTGCTTATTAATACCTAAATCTGATACCAAGATTCTCCAATATAACCATGGTTTAATAATGCATCCAAGTTTGATACCTCTATCTCTTTAGTACCATACTCTCTGTCAGTTCCCGTTCCTACTACAATTGTTCATACTAGTCGTCCTTATCACTCAAGTGCACACCAAGTATAACACACCATACTAAGTACTGCTCTTTCCAATACAACTTTAGAGGGACACCCTAGTCAGTCTGCGGTGCCATCTCAATCATGCTCAAGTCATCAGATCCTTACACGTATATATCATCTACTCATATATTAATATTCATATATATCTCTTCCACCATAAAATTTATCCTCAAAAATAATCATCAAGGTTTAACTTCTCGATCAACTTAAAAATGAATTGTATATACCTCCTCAAAATCAGATACTCAACATCGAAATAAAATTTTAATTACTTCTAAAATCTTTGTAGCCTTGACCATTTTTATTGAATCCATATTTGAAATCCTCAAAAATTTAATGACATAATCTCAACTCCTCAATAATTCTCAAAGTAAAATTTATTTCCACTCTTTTATTTATAAATCCCCCAATTTAAATATAAATGTTCGTAGTCTCTAATACTCGAGGTGCACTCAATACCTCTATTGTCTACAACTGTGTACTAAATTTGCACTGCCCGAATCACTTGCACTATTACCTCCAATGATCAAAGTTATCATCACCTGTATTTTCTTTCATGATTTTCAATTTATGTCAACTGGTATATCATCCAATTATCATTACGCAGAGTGTTTACTGTTATTGGCGTCATTCTCGACTAATCCTCGATATAGAACCATTAGCACTCTTGGTATTATATCTCTAGCTTCATTAATGGACTATCTCATCAAGTTCTTTAGAACTCATGTTTCTTTACTCTCATGGGTATGTGTATGGTTCCTCATCTCGATTGATGTATAGGTATTCCTCTTTAACTTTTTCAGCCTGTTAAACTGATCTGTGATACGCTTCACCATTTTCATTACCAATTCTGATATGACACCTCATTATAACTCCTCATGCATATAAATTTCTTTACCTTTAACACGCCCGATATCAATCATCCGATTGGACGTCATGCTCCATTAATCCTTAACACAATTCCTTGATACCTAATTGTTTACATAGGTCACTCAATTACATAATCATGATTATCCAGGACGGGTAATTGGCTCTGATACTAACTCTGAGAACTATCACTGATACTCTATACTCTCTTTAACTCTCAGTCTCTAATGACACTTCTCCTAGAACCATTGTTACAAGGTACTATGCTAAGGGCTAACTCTAGATTAAATCCTACTGCTCACATGTCCAACTAGGAAACACTTATAACTCACTAACAACACTCAACCAATACTAACACAAGACACAAACAAAATTACAAGTCACTAATTATCATACTTAACAAGGAATCCTCAAAGAATAAAAGCTCAAAGGAACTGGATAAGGACTGAAGGTGTCTTTACTGCTAGTAAAGAAAAGAAGCGATGGAACAAAGTCCTGGAATAACATAAATAGATAAGTCTTGAGATGATATTTTAAGAACCAATTTAAGATACAACCTGATAATCATACACGTCTGTCAGAAATTATGACACACAGAATCCTCGCCACGCCAGTAAGCATAGATGCGATAAACGACAGGTTCCATAACTAAGGTATGCAACCCTATAATCATGTCATCTAGAATTCTCGCCACGCCAACCGGTATGGCTGCGAGAAACTCTAAATCTCATAACTAAAGTATGTACATCCAAGTTAGGTTCCTACGTTCTCGTCACGACAGCTAATATGGCTGCGATAAACTCTAGGTTCCATAACCAAAGTAGACGTTTTTACCTTTCTCACTGTCTTCATCAATATATGTCATCAGATGATACCGTAAATTTTAGTCCGTAAAATTCATCTCAATTTGAAATCAACTCAACAACGATACCAGGAATTAAAGTTAACAACTGGTCAACAAGAATCAAACTCAACAATGATACCAAGAATTTAATTTAATAACTGCTCAACAAGAATCAAGTTCAGTAACAACAAGCGAGAGCGGACGGAAACAAGGAAAAAGTTTTAAATTGGAAATTATAACAAGATTCTCAAGGGGTCGTCCCAGGAATCTCTCAAGAATTTGTGATTGAGTATCCTCTCTCATCCTAGTATCCTATGTCCTATATTCTATAGCAGGCACGCGGTAGTACAACTATGACGCCGCACTACCACGACATCGCACAACTTGCGAAGTCTGACCTGCATGGGCCACCACTAAAAACGTGTCACGACCCGCACCCGGTTTAGGGGCACGAGAGCGTGGGTACGTCCAGCCTACGCCGCAGTATCGGCGGTAGAACGCTGTCTAGGTCAAGTACTATCTAAACAATCTCACGCTAGTATCCAACTCCATAAGGAGACATGGATATCATAAAATAAATCTAGAAATACTCAATCACAACTACAGCACGATAGGAAAAAAATGAAGAAATAAAAGAATACAACACAAGTCTAATGACACAATAATCATACCTGCAATCAGTAACATCCAATTTCCCAAGTGTGTCGGAAACCAGTCTACTAAGGTCACAGTCTGGAAAAATATTTTCCAGTCAGGAAGGAGCAAAGTACATCTCTAAATAGCAGTTCTATATAAATGACATAAACTATGTAGCAGTTCTAGATGGAAATATACCAGATGCATGTATAGGTACGAGAAATGTACAATGAGAGAATACTGGAAATACTGTAAGTAAATGCAGGAAAAGAACAATATGTCAATGAGCAAGAAACCTATGACTAAGTGTGTGAGTACTAGCTTTAACATGTGATCGGCTTGGGAACTTGATCAGGCTGGTTACATGTGATTAGCTATGATTCACGAAGGTCAGGCTAACCGTTGGTTAGCTATGATGCATGTAGAGGTCAGGCTAATCACACGTAACAGCTATGAGGCACGGAGATGGTCAGGCCGCACCCGACGTGAGATGTGGGGTGAGCTATGATGCATGAAAAGTTGGGTATGATCACATATCTACACTAAAATACTCTCCACCCCCGACTGGTATAGTAGATCCAATCATGGTACGCCATGGCACGGGATTTCCTAGGAAGGTAGCAAATCTCCCCGGAAATCAGTGTCTGTACATGCACAAGATAACAAGGAACAAGTCTTGTACAAGCTACACCATGAATAAGGAATAACATCTCATGACGAGATCCGTGTATACCAATCCGTGTAACCAATGTGTCAAGAACATGGATATTTACACTAGATACAGTGAACATAGGAGATATCATAAATTAGAAACTAATCAGAGAATGTACTCGCCTTGGGTCCTTAGCTGGTAATGTCAATGTCCTGTCCCAGAGTATCGTCTGGAGGAACCAACACTCCTAAAAATATATCAAATACAACATTTGCATCAGGTGCTACACTAACACATCATAAATACATGAACTCAGGGGCTCCGCCAGGCATGGCTCTAGTCAACTAGGGTCATCTAGTAGGGATACGTATATAAATACACATTTATACTCAGATTATATACCAATACAAACGTATATAATTTATATATATGTGTCTCTTAGTAATTTGTACAAAATACGTATTTGTGTATATACACTAATAGATGTATATAAATATATATTTTTATACCAAAATACATATTTGTATATATATATAAATCAAATATTTTTATATATGTATATTAATAATCAAAGAATGTACATAATGCCACACTTCTCAAGGTGATCTCAAATGAAGTAGCAGTTAGTTCCAATGGGTCCGGAGCAGTCCAGTTAGCTAGAAACCATATAAAGAAGTCCAAAATTGAAGTTCGGCACGAAGATCAAGATAATGATACCGAGTCCTCAACAGACAGAGAAAATATACATAAACTAGCTAGGTTCAATAATAATCAGTTTATGTTAGGAGAAAAGGTTGGTTTAGTTAGACTCAAATACATATATTTAGGAAATATTATTATTAAGTCTAAAATTGTAGTCTATATGAATTCTTTTAATGGCCCAACTATATCTTTTAAGAAGTATTCCTTATTTAGAAACCAATACATTATAGGTTTGAATATATAAATGTAGTCCAAAATATTATTATAGAAACCCAATGGGTCCATTTGAAATCTCTGGTTAATAAAATCCCTTGAGAGGTATAAGTGGATATATAACTATTTTAGAAATATTTGCTACCAAATAAACCCATCATTTATTTTCTATTATAGGTACATCCCAAAATAACGGATCTCTATTAATAAAATATCCCAATTTAACTAAGGTTCAACATTTACAAAAACTATTTATTAGTTATCTACAGTCGACTCAGTCCGTTACTAGGAAGTTTGGAAGAACCAAGTCTAATTCCATTGAAAGTCAAAGAACCCAAAAATTATTATATTTTTGCATAATCGAAACCCTTTTAATTACAATACATAACTAAATTTTACACAAAATAACTAATTTCATACATAAAGAACAATAAAACTAATTATATTTCATTTACTAAACTAGTTACATGAAATTACTAAACTAATTATATGAAAATACTAAACTAATTAATTAATAATTACTAACTGATTAATAATTAATTAATGATTACTAAATTAACTAATTGATTATGAAATTAATTAACTGATTAAAAATTAATTAACTGATTAAAATTAATTAACTGATTAATCAGATATTAACTAAACTAATTAATATCTATTAACTAACTAATTAATATATAACTAATTAACTTAACCCTTAATCACAGAACATAAGAAAAGGGGAAGAAGGAAAGAGAGAAGGGGCTCACGGGAAATATATGGGATCATTGGACCACGGTTAGATGGCTGGAAAACTCTAAGCCTAAGGGTGTGTTTGGGAATGGAATTTAGAAAAGAAAAATTGAAGTTTTTTTTTTTTTTGGTGGAGTTAGGCGGCCTAACCGGTGGCGTGGTGGCTGATTGCTGCAGCCACTCGTACTGCGGCTTGACTCCTTATTGCTGCTGCGGCTTGACTCCTTATTGCTGCTGCTTTTCAAGAAGAATAGCAGCCACTCGTTGGGCTTCGGCTTGACTCCTTATTGCTGCTGTTTTTTTTTTTTTTCAAGAAGAAGAAGAAGAGAAATTTTGGATGGGGAAGGAGGCTACATTGGAGGCTTGTTTTTGGGATTAGGGTTTTTTTTTTCTAGGGAAGGATGTTGATGTAGATAGGACATTTAAATAGGATGAGGGTGTGGTTAAATCAAAGGTGAGGATGCACCCAATTAAATGGGTGGTCCAGATTAAACATGAAGGAAATTGTTTTCATGTAAAGTAGAGTGGGAGAAAATGCAATTTGGTCCACAAATAAATAACCTTTCCATTTGGTCTTGGACAATGGGGTGATGACACCTACAATTGAATAATTGCAACTTAGCCCCTTAAATTCGGGAAATTACACACCTCACGTATTTATTTAAACTAAATATACTATCATGCAAATTATTTAATTGTAACTACCATAATATTAAATATTGTAAAAAGTCGAAATTATCCCTGTTTTCAGAATGTGGTAGTGACAATATTGTACTCTAATTATACTTCAATTATCGTTTTGACACCGTAGAAAAATTATGACCCTAATAGCCTCTAAATAATTAGTGAACATCGTGCGCAGTATTTATTAAATAATAAATACGATGACTGTAGACCTTGCAATATCAAACCCTGCCTCTGCCCAGACTCACCCCACACTGTCCAAAATATTTTCCCCAGTTATTTCCCCCATTTTTGTATAATTTAGAATTTCGAAAAATCAGTATTTAAAAACAGGTAAATTGTGAAATTACGCAAAATACCAAATTCATGCATTTATGCAATTATTGAAAAGTTAGGGGTTAAAATGCAAAATTGCATGATAGATGGCCTAATCCTATTGGCTAGACCATAGGTGGGTGGGACCCACCATAAAAATCCAGAGAAATCCAGGAAAATATCCCAAAATATTAAAATTACCAAAATACCCCTGAAGTTGCCATTAATTACAAAAATGCCATTGCCTATAAACCCTATATAAACCCTCATTCCCACCCTTTCAAACCTCACAACCCTTCCCTCCGCCACCTCCGACCATCGCCTCCGGCCAAACTCGGCCCAACCCTTCGCCACCCTCCCCTCTTCCCTCCGACCAAGCCCCACCGCCAGCGCCGCCCTGTCCCGCCGGCTACAGCCCCCGCACCCTCCCCCTCTCCTCACTGTCCACAGCACCACCACCACTCCCATTCACTTCCCCCGCCGCCTCCGGCCGTCGCCGACCACCGCCACCCTACCCAAACCCTTCGCCCCGACCTCCTCTACCTACCACCACCACCTCACCCCCCCACGACGCCGCCTCCGGCCGCCCTAGCCCCCGCAGCAACCACCACCCCCTAACCCTAGCTGCTGCTACTCCTCCCTCCGACGGCCTCCAGCCACCGCCACCGCCGTCGTGGACCCCCGCCACCACCACCAACTTCACCGCCACCCTCCCCTCTCCCGAACCCGCCGCCTTCCCGACCACCTCCGCCGCTCCTCCGCCGGCCAGAGCTCCCGCAAGCCGCTGCTACTGCTGCTGCTGCCAGTGGCCATTGCTGCTGTTGCTGCTCCTCCGGCCGCCTCCGGCCATCTCCGCCGCCGTCCACCCGCCGGCGACTAGCCGTGGGCCCCCTCCTACCACCTGTAAGGTATAATACACCTATACTATACAAAAATACATGAATAAATCCTAATACATGTCTATGTATACATATATATGTATATATGTATATTAATTATATATATATATATTAATATATATATATATATTAATATATTGAATATATATGTAATATTATATAATATATACTGTAATTATACAGTATATATACTGTATTTATATTTTCAGCAATTTTTTTATATATATAATGTATATATATGTATGATATTATACTGTATATATTATATATATATCTATATATATTCTATATATATATACTTATATATGTATATATGTATATGTATATACATATATGTATATTATATGCTATATTATATTATGTAAAATTACTAAATAGGTATCTATGTACTTATATTTTTTTAATATATATATTTATATGATATGTATATATAATATGCTATTATATACTATGCATTTTGGTTTATTTATTTTTCTGCATTCCTGCACTTATATTATATATATATCTATATATATATATATTATCTATATGTATATATATTAAATACCAGCTGGATAATACAGCTTATTATAAATATGTAAATTTATATTTCTGCAATGTTTTTATCTATATTATATATACTATATATAATACCAGCTGGATAATACAGCTTAATTATATATATATTATATTTCAATTCTGCAAATGTTATTTCAAATTATTTAATAGTAAATATATTGTGCTGGATATTACAGCCTAATTATATATTATTCAGTGGTCGTATATAGACCCTAATAATATTTAATACAGCACATATATACGTATTAAAATTCTGCACTGTCTTTTAAATTTACCTAAATATATATCTATCATTGGATATACCCTGAATATATATGTATTTAAATTCTGTCCTGTCATTTCAATTTATCTATATTATTATATATCAGAGGATACACCCTGATAAATACTATATTATTTACCGCAGTGGATATACCCTGCTACTATATATATTATTGCCTGCATTTATCTGTTCTATATACTATTATATATATTATATCTATGCCTACTAAATATATATATCTATACTATATATATATGTATATATATATATGTTTTATATTACAGCCTGGATATTCACGAAACCTATCTGTTTTAACAGAAACCAACTTCAGCACAGCTAGTGACCCCCTGTCACCAGCACCTTCACAACTGACTGTAAAATCAGGGTTTCAATATTACCAGGGAGTAGGCAAGTATACCTTGCCAAGTATTGTTTAAATTAAATTGTTGATATCTACTTTGTTCTGAAAATTCATATACCATGATCACCTGAGACTGCCTTGGGTACAGTCAACTGTTATGTTGACATGATATTACAGACTCTCCAACAGCTGAGAGAATATCCTAATATATTCTCCTAGACCCTATCACGAGAACACGCAACATGGTTGCATTTACATATATGGATGTGAGCTGCGTATTTGGTTAGCTACCAGTACGTGTGACCCGCATCACGGATTAGAATAACTCAGGAAATGTACGACTTGGCATTTAGTTTCATTGGGATGGGAAAGATAACTAGTTGACGTATGGGACACCCCTCCACAAATATTCTATACCTTCGCACCATGCTCCTTGGAGATGGTCGATTGCAGAGTTCCCTGAGTCGGGGGCATACGACACCTATACTAGTCAGTCGCCACGATTGGTGAATTACGTCAGCGTATGTCTAGCCACACATTCCCATGCGTACTACTGGATCTTTACTTGCATTTCACTTAGTATGGTTAGCACCCTGCATTTATTTTATTTCTTTATTCAGTATTTACATTACATGGCATGTCATTTTTCTGTATCTTGTTACGTCCCACTGAGGACCTGGTTTCTTGCCAGATCTAGATGAGGCTTTCTACCCTACAGTGTACGGGCCTGATCAGGAGGCCAGATGTGCTACCGAGGAGGAGCTCGAGGAGATACCCTCAGAGTAGGCTTGACCCTAGATGCTGCTACCTGGAGATGGAGATGTTTTGATTAGATAGACATTGCTTAGTCTATCTGATTTTTCTGCGCTATTATCAGTATTTGTAGTAGGCTTGTATTCTCACCAGTTGTGTACTGTATCAGACTCAGTTATATATATATATTTCAGCACTTGCTTTTCTGACATTTTGTTGTGGATGAGATAGTTTTACCTGTTCTATACTTGTAGTATTTTAGGACAGCGTAGCACGTCCCTTTGGGTCCATCAAAGTGGATTAAGCCCTTAGTGACGTGTCAGCTGGCCAGTGACACGTGGCCTAGTTCCTGACTTTTTGGGACTGGGGCGTGACACGGTTTTAGTGGTGGCCCATGCAGGTCAAGTTTTATTTGCTAGTGGTATGATGACATGCCCAGCAATGCCTACAATAGGATAGGAATATTAGGTCTCATCCACACTGACACCATCTCTACAAATTCTATTATTGCATCTTGCTTGATTATCATTATTTATCTCTTTTGTGTTTTCTAATTATCCTATTTTCCTCAGAAATATGGACATACCCGGGAAACTTGCGAATAATGGGGCTGACCAAGCAACAGACCCTTCGCCAAGTGCCCAAGGAACTCCGTCCAATCACCAAAATTCTAGCCAGGAGACGACACCAACTCCACATGCAGAGACACCTTTGTCTCCACCTCCAGCCTTGCCTATCCAGATGCCACAACTTGAGGGTCAACCTCAAATGTTGCAGTTTCTCCAGACTATGTTGCAGAACCAGTGGCAACAAACTGAGGCCCTGAGACAGTCTCAGTGGCAGCAAACTGAAGCTCTGCGACAGACGTTGATGACGGCTTTGGAGAGAACTACTACTCCGACACCAGTACCTGTCCAACCAGCGGGCACAGTTCGAGGCTTCCGTCAAATGAGCCCGAGGGATTTCAAAGGCAACGAGACTCCTGAAGAGATCTCCGATTGGATCTCCAACACCGAAATGCTGCTAGAAGGATCGCAACTCACTCCCGACCTATGGATGACCGCTGTGAGGGGCCAACTTCTTGGCAACGCCCATCACTGGTGGGAATCCATAGAGCGCAGCGTCAGAAAAGACCAAACTTGGCAACAATTCTTGGAGCATTTCAACGCCAAGTACTTTCCAGCGACAGTCCAGAATGCCCTATACTCCCAGTTCCTGCACCTGGAGCAAGGAAACATGACGGTAGATGCCTACGACGCGGAGTTTAGCAGACTAAGTCGTTTCGGTGCTGATCTGATCCCGAACGAGCTGAAGAAGGCTAAAAGATTCCACCATGGCCTTAACCACGAGCTCCAGAGGTACACAACAACGCAGTCGAGAATCTCCTACAACGAGGTTCTTACAGAAGCCAGGGAGCAAGAAGCCATTGGCCAAGGAGCCAGACGCTCAAATCCAACCTTCCCGGCCAAGAATCAGCACGGAGCAGGAGGACCTATACGTCGTCCCCAATATCAGACTCAGCAGACGACGGGGCCTTACCAGAAGAGGGAGCTCCCGACTTGTCACTTTTGTGGCAAGAAGGGGCATTTTGCCAATGACTGTAGAAAGAAGCTGGGATTATGCCTGCTATGTGGAGCTAAAAATCATATGGCCAAAGACTGCCCACAACGCAGAGATGCAGCACCTCAACAAGGGCAGAAGCCAGGAGCACAAGCCCAGAAGATACTACCCTCTGCATCAGGAGGATATCAGCGAGGAGCACCCTTGCCTACTCAGGAGGCCCAGTTCAAGGCCAGACAACAACCTGGAGGGCAAAGGCACGGACAAGCCTTTGCGTTAGCTGCCGTTGTAGAAGAGCCTGAAGGGGAAACTATATCAGGTACCATTTTAGTTGCATCATTACCTGCAACTGTATTATTCGATTCTGGGGCTACTTTGTCTTTCATATCCAGTAGTTTCGTAACCATGCACAAGCTATCTACTTCCCCGCTACCCAAGTATTGGAAAATACTTACTGGAGGAGGTATTGTTCCAGTTACCAACATTATCGAAACTTGTCCGGTAGTTGTTTGTAGTAGAGGACTAAGAGCGCAATTTTTGGTACTTCCAATGCCAAATTTCGATGTTGTCTTAGGCATGGACTGGCTAAGCCAGAATAATGCTGTCCTAGACTGCCGAAAGGGTAGTGTTATCTTTAGACCCCCAGATCACCCAGAGTTCGAATATGTCCGTGGAAACATCGAGCAAGGAGTAGGCCAGACTCCTAGAGCTTACATGGCGATGGAGACAGCACTTCCCTCAATTGTAGCAGAGTTCGAGGACGTATTTCCAGAAGAATTGCCAGGCCTACCGCCTGACAGAGAAGTGGAGTTCATTATTGAGCTGATACCCGGAGCTGCACCAGTATCCTCCAATGTATACCGACTGGCAAAGAAGGAGCTTGACGAGCTGAAGCTTCAACTGGAGGAACTACAGATCAAGGGATTTGTTCGTCCTAGTGCATCACCCTGGGGAGCACCAGTGTTGTTTGTACCAAAGAAGGACGGAACATATCGCATGTGCATTGATTACAGAGCCCTCAACGCTCTGACAATCAAAAACAAGTATCCCTTGCCGAGAATTGATGACCTGTTCGATCAACTGACAGGAGCCGTGGTATTCTCGAAGATAGACTTGAGATCAGGTTATCATCAGGTTAAGGTACGCAGGGAAGATATTCCAAAAACAGCATTCAGGACTCGTTATGGTCATTACGAGTTCCTGGTGATGCCTTTTGGACTAACTAATGCACCTGCCGTATTCATGAACCTGATGAACATAGTCTTCCACCAATATCTGGACCAGTTCGTGGTAGTCTTCATCGACGACATTCTGGTGTATTCAAAAAGCCACGAGGAGCATGAAGAGCACTTAAGGTTGGTATTAGAGACGCTGAGACGGGAGAGCCTTTATGCTAAGATGAGCAAGTGTGAATTCTTCCTGGACCGTGTCGCATTTCTTGGACACGTTATCACAGGAGAAGGCATCTCGGTAGACCCAGCAAAGATCTCATCTGTTGAGACGTGGCCAACCCCGACCAACGTCTCAGAGGTGAGAAGCTTTCTAGGACTTGCCGGATATTACCGGAGGTTCGTAGAAAACTTTGCAAGAATTGCGGAGCCGATTACCCGTCTTACTCGCAAGGAGCAGGAGTTCATATGGATTGAAGATTGCTAGACAGCTTTTGATGACTTGAAGAAGCGTCTGACTACAGCTCCCATTTTGACTATACCATCTGGATCCGGAGGTTTCGTCATATATAGCGATGCATCCGAAAAAGGATTTGGTTGTGTCTTAATGCAACATGGGAAGGTTGTAGCTTATGCCTCAAGACAGTTGAGGACTCATGAGAAGAATTACCCCATTCACGATCTGGAGCTTGCCGCAGTCATCTTCGCCCTGAAGCTATGGAGACACTATCTATATGGCGAAAGAGTGGAGATATTCACCGATCATAAAAGTTTGAAGTACGTCTACACCCAGAAGGACCTAAATCTGAGACAAAGACGATGGCTCGAAGTGATGGCGGATTTCGAAATTGATCTACAGTACCATCCAGGGAAAGCTAATATGGTGGCAGATGCTCTAAGCAGAAGACCCTCGGCATTCTTTATGATCACCCAACCAGGTCTTCTGAGAGATCTAGAAAATTTGGGAATAGAGGTCATTATGCCAGGACTTGACGGCCAATTATCAAACTATCAGCTGCAATCAACCTTGGTAGAAAGAATCAAAACTACTCTACCAACAGATGCAAGATTTCAGAGGCTTCGACAAAGAACAGAGGCTGGAATTCAGACAGGATGTCGCATACACGAAGATGGAACTCTAAGATGTGGTGATCGTCTTTATGTTCCAAATGGAGAACTTCGTAATGAGCTTATGTCAGAAGCTCATAGCTCAACCTACTCTATACATCCAGGAGGCACAAAGATGTACAGAGATCTGCAACAATATTACTGGTGGCATGGAATGAAGCGGGAAATAGCACGCTTTGTGGCTAAATGCCTGGTGTGTCAGCAAGTCAAGGCTGAACATCAAAGATCTGCCGGTCTACTTCAACCCCTCCCAATACCCGAGTGGAAATGGGAACACATTACGATGGACTTTGTTACGGGCTTCCCAAGAAGTCCTAGTGGTCGTAATGCTGTATGGGTAATCGTAGATAGACTCACAAAGGCTGCTCATTTCCTACCTTTTAGAGTTGGACAATCTACAGAAGTCTTGGCGGACATGTACATGAAGGAGATAGTGCGTCTGCATGGAGTGCCAGTCAGCATAGTATCTGACAGAGATACGAGATTTACATCTTATTTTTGGCGAAGTATGCAAGAAAGTCTTGGTACCCGCCTCAAGTTCAGCACCTCGTATCACCCACAAACAGATGGCCAATCAGAACGCACCATCCAGACACTCGAAGATATGCTGAGAGCCTGCATGCTTGATTTCAGCGGATCATGGGAAGATCATCTACACCTGGTGGAATTTTCCTACAACAACAGCTATCAAGCGAGCATTCAAATGGCTCCCTTTGAAGCTTTGTATGGAAGGAAATATCGTTCCCCAGTATGCTGGAGCGATGTTGGCGAGAGACAGATCTTGGGACCAGAACTGATTATTCGTACTGTGGAGAAGGTAAAGAAGATCCAGGGACACCTACGAGCTGCACAAGACAGGCAGAAGCACTGGGCCAACATTCATCGCCGACCTCTAGAGTTCCAAGTAGGGGAGCATGTGTTCTTAAAGATCTCATCTACTAGAGGAACTATCAGATTTGGAGGAAGAGGGAAGCTAAGTCCAAGGTACATTGGACCCTTCGATGTGCTAGATCGCGTCGGAGAAGTTGCTTACAGGCTAGCTCTACCTCAGACCTTGGAGGGAGTACATGACGTCTTCCACGTATCCCAGCTGAGGAGGTACATTCCAGACCCGAGTCATGTGCTAGACTACTCAGAGATCACCATCGGGCCAAGCTTATCTTATCAGGAGGAGCCTGTAGAGATTCTGGACCGTAGCGAGAAAGTGTTGCGAGGCCAGACTATTCCTCTCGTTCGTGTTGCATGGAGACATCATGCACCAGGTGAATCCACCTGGGAACGAGAAGAGGATATTCGTCAGCGTTATCCCCACCTATTTCCAAACCAGGGTATGTCCAATATTTCAAATTCAATCTTTCTTAAATCATCATATGTCCTTAATTAATTTGTCATTCTCATTCTATGGTTGTTTTTATTTCGAGGACAAAATATTCTAAGGAGGGTAGATTGTAAACTCCCTCGACCAGATTTCAGTAATTTAGGATTAGTTTAGACTAACTAGAATTTGTGCAACTTTTTAAAAATTTATTTTATTATATAATCTATTGATTGTGCACTTGTTTATTACACAATTAATTAGGGCATCACACTAGCTGTTAACCTTAAACAAATTTTACATACCTGCCCTAGACTTGCTAGACTTCATTTTCTGTATTTTTAGCAACTTCCAGAAACCTCATCTGGTGCTTCGTTTTAGTCGCACAAATATCGTTACAAACGTATGTATTTATTTCCTATTTAAATTTCTGCTCTTTGCCCATCCCTGTACCCTAGTAATTTGAGGACTAGTAGACACCTGATTGCCCAACCAAAAATACGATAATATTCTACTCTAATTATACTTCAATTATCGTTTTGACACCGTAGAAAAATTATGACCCTAATAGCCTCTAAATAATTAGTGAACATCGTGCGCAGTATTTATTAAATAATAAATACGATGACTGTAGACCCTGCAATATCAAACCCTGCCTCTGCCCAGACTCACCCCACACTGTCCAAAATATTTTCTCCAGTTATTTCCCCCATTTTTGTACAATTTAGAATTTCGGGAAATCAGTATTTAAAAACAGGTAAATTGTGAAATTACGCAAAATACCAAATTCATGCATTTATGCAATTATTGAAAAGTTAGGGGTTAAAATGCAAAATTGCATGATAGGTGGCCTAATCCTATTGGCTAGACCATAGGTGGGTGGGACCCACCATAAAAATCCAGAGAAATCCAGGAAAATATCCCAAAATATTAAAATTACCAAAATACCCCTGAAGTTGCCATTAATTACAAAAATGCCATTGCCTATAAACCCTATATAAACCCTCATTCCCACCCTTTCAAACCTCACAACCCTTCCCTCCGCCACCTCCGACCATCGCCTCCGGCCAAACTCGGCCCAACCCTTCGCCACCCTCCCCTCTTCCCTCCGACCAAGCCCCACCGCCAGCGCCGCCCTGTCCCGCCGGCTACAGCCCCCGCACCCTCCCCCTCTCCTCACTGTCCACAGCACCACCACCACTCCCATTCACTTCCCCCGCCGCCTCCGGCCGTCGCCGACCACCGCCACCCTACCCAAACCCTTCGCCCCGACCTCCTCTACCTACCACCACCACCTCACCCCCCCCACGACGCCGCCTCCGGCCGCCCTAGCCCCCGCAACAACCACCACCCCCTAACCCTAGCTGCTGCTACTCCTCCCTCCGACGGCCTCCAGCCACCGCCACCGCCGTCGTGGACCCCCGCCACCACCACCAACTTCACCGCCACCCTCCCCTCTCCCGAACCCGCCGCCTTCCCGACCACCTCCGCCGCTCCTCCGCCGGCCAGAGCTCCCGCAAGCCGCTGCTACTGCTGCTGCTGCCAGTGGCCATTGCTGCTGTTGCTGCTCCTCCGGCCGCCTCCGGCCATCTCCGCCGCCGTCCACCCGCCGGCGACTAGCCGTGGGCCCCCTCCTGCCACCTGTAAGGTATAATACACCTATACTATACAAAAATACATGAATAAATCCTAATACATGTCTATGTATACATATATATGTATATATGTATATTAATTATATATATATATATATTAATATATATATATATTAATATATTGAATATATATGTAATATTATATAATATATACTGTAATTATACAGTATATATACTGTATTTATATTTTCAGCATTTTTTTATATATATAATGTATATATATGTATGATATTATACTGTATATATTATATATATATATCTATATATATTCTATATATATATATATACTTATATATGTATATATGTATATGTATATGTATATACATATATGTATATTATATGCTATATTATATTATGTAAAATTACTAAATAGGTATCTATGTACTTATATTTTTTTAATATATATATTTATATGATATGTATATATAATATGCTATTATATACTATGCATTTTGGTTTATTTATTTTTCTGCATTCCTGCACTTATATTATATATATATCTATATATATATATATTATCTATATGTATATATATTAAATACCAGCTGGATAATACAGCTTATTATAAATATGTAAATTTATATTTCTGCAATGTTTTTATCTATATTATATATACTATATATAATACCAGCTGGATAATACAGCTTAATTATATATATATTATATTTCAATTCTGCAAATATTATTTCAAATTATTTAATAGTAAATATATTGTGCTGGATATTACAGCCTAATTATATATTATTCAGTGGTCGTATATAGACCCTAATAATATTTAATACAGCACATATATACGTATTAAAATTCTGCACTGTCTTTTAAATTTACCTAAATATATATCTATCAGTGGATATACCCTGAATATATATGTATTTAAATTCTGCCCTGTCATTTCAATTTATCTATATTATTATATATCAGAGGATACACCCTGATAAATACTATATTATTTACCGCAGTGGATATACCCTGCTACTATATATATTATTGCCTGCATTTATCTGTTCTATATACTATTATATATATTATATCTATGCCTACTAAATATATATATCTATACTATATATATATGTATATATATATATATGTTTTATATTACAGCCTGGATATTCACGAAACCTATCTGTTTTAACAGAAACCAACTTCAGCACAGCTAGTGACCCCCTGTCACCAGCACCTTCACAACTGACTGTAAAATCAGGGTTTCAACATTACCAGGGAGTAGGCAAGTATACCTTGCCAAGTATTGTTTAAATTAAATTGTTGATATCTACTTTGTTCTGAAAATTTATATACCATGATCACCTGAGACTGCCTTGGGTACAGTCAACTGTTATGTTGACATGATATTACAGACTCTCCAACAGCTGAGAGAATATCCTAATATATTCTCCTAGACCCTATCACGAGAACACGCAACATGGTTGCATTTACATATATGGATGTGAGCTGCGTATTTGGTTAGCTACCAGTACGTGTGACCCGCATCACGAATTAGAATAACTTAGGAAATGTACGACTTGGCATTTAGTTTCATTGGGATGGAAAAGATAACTAGTTGACGTATGGGACACCCCTCCACAAATGTTCTATACCTTCGCACCATGCTCCTTGGAGATGGTCGATTGCAGAGTTCCCTGAGTCAGGGGCATACGACACCTATACTAGCCAGTCGCCACGATTGGTGAATTACGTCAGCGTATGTCTAGCCACACATTTCCATGCGTACTACTGGATCTTTACTTGCATTTCACTTAGTATGGTTAGCACCCTGTATTTATTTTATTTCTTTATTCAGTATTTACATTACATGGCATGTCATTTTTCTGTATCTTGTTACGTCCCACTGAGGACCTGGTTCCTTGCCAGATCTAGATGAGGCTTTCTACCCCACAGTGTATGGGCCTGATCAGGAGGCCAGATGTGCTACCGAGGAGGAGCTCGAGGAGATACCCTCAGAGTAGGCTTGACCCTAGATGCTGCTACCTGGAGATGGAGATGTTTTGATCAGATAGACATTGCTTAGTCTATCTGATTTTTCTGCGCTATTATCAGTATTTGTAGTAGGCTTGTATTCTCACCAGTTGTGTACTGTATCAGACTCAGTTATATATATATATTTCAGCACTTGCTTTTCTGACATTTTGTTGTGGATGAGATAGTTTTACCTGTTCTATACTTGTAGTATTTTAGGACAGCGTAGCACGTCCCTTTGGGTCCATCAAAGTGGATTAAGCCCTTAGTGACGTGTCAGCTGGCCAGTGACACGTGGCCTAGTTCCTAACATTTTGGGACTGGGGCGTGACAATATTGCTGTGCATGTTTAACCTAGGACCGTGTGACGTACTTAGCATCCGATTATTAGTCGGGTGCCAACACCGTACGCGGTGTTGGATACGGTCATCTAGAGATGGATATTCGTGACACTTTATCTTCTCGTACTTGTCTTATCAAGTACACTATGACCCAGGACACTTGACACCATTCATGAGACAGGATCTTCCAGAGATATTCGTGGTGATTCTGTATAGGATACAGGACTTGACAGAGATACTATATTCATAGACACTTATGACTTGTTGCATTAGCTATGATCCCGCTTGACATTGACATGAGACGTTATGGTCATGATATGCGTGGTTACATTGGGTGGGGAGAGACACACAGGCTACAGGCTATTTTTTATATATATCTACTACTATTGTGAGGCCGTAGACTCTCGTAGCAGAGCTAGGCACATTACGTGTTTATTTCCGCTACCGGCTCCCCGAGACAGAGCTTGTAGTGGCACAACCTGAGTACTCGTGCTGCTCTCACTTGCATTTTCACATAGATGGTTACCTACTTGCCCTGTTTATTCTATTTATTTTCTGTACTGCATTTATTTTGGCATGAGCTTTCTTGTACCTTGCTATGTCCCCTGAGGACCTGGATCCGGATTATGTCCCCAGGATTTGAGGACGAGATCTATCCCGAGGTATACGGGACCGGAGCAGGAGCTGATCCAGGATCTGTACCGCCATCCGAGGATGAGGTGTTATCCGAAGACTTCTCCTGAGCATCCATGTTCATGCTCAGTATTTATTTATTTATTTCAGTCATTTATCTTCTGGTCAGATGAACCATTGTATCAGATATTTATCGGGTTGTTCCCCGAAGCACTTTGTGAGACTAGCTGATGATTTTCATTCCTTATTTATTCTGTGGATCATATTTATATTTTGTGTGGATGAGATTAGTTGTGCCATGTTGTCGTAGACCTGATTTTACAGCTTAAGTACGCCCTGATGGATCCATTAAATTGGGTTTGTCCATCAGTGTGTGCTGCTGGCCATTGCCACGTGTCTGGTCCCTCGATATTTTGGGACTGGGGCGTGACATAGTTTTTGTGGTGGCCCATGCAGGTCTACGACTAAATTGTTTGGTTTTAACTTAGGGACCGAACCAGCCTGCCCTAAGGATAGGATAAGTTCTAGGATCTCATCCATTATTTAAACTTTTTTTTTGAACTCTATATCGAACTCAAAATTGTTACTTGATTTGCATCCTGTGTTGATTCCTCTGCGCGTTCTTATAGTTTATCTTTTGGATACGGAATAATGGATCCGAGAAACAGAGATGAGAATCCTTTGGATACGCCATACGACGTTGTGGTTACTTATATAGACGGAGTGACTCCAGGGAATGGAGGACAAGCATCGCAGAGCGATCAAACCGGTCAGCCTAATCCAAGGTTCCGGAGAGATGACATCCCACCTCCACCACAGTTCACTCCACATATGCCAGTTTTCCCGCCAGGGCAAGCCATGGACGGGCAACAGATGTTCCAGATGATGTATGCTATGATGCAAGCCCAGCAGCAGATACAGCAAGAGGCCCATCGGCAGGAGGCAGAGTATCTGAGAACCAGCCTGGTATCCGCATTGGAGCAGGCAAATCCACCAACGAGGCGAATAACGACGGGGTCTATCACCGATTTCCGTTATCTCAAGCCTCGTACATTTTCTGGCAAAGAGGGGCTAACAGAAGTTCATGAATGGCTCACTAACATTCAGCATCAGTTGGAAGCCGCTGAACTTCCGAGAGAGAAGTGGATGACTGCAGTCAGAATGCAGTTAACTGAAAATGCCCATCACTGGTGGTTAGGAGAAGAAAGGAGGCTCGGACAGGACCGAGTCATATGGGAAGAGTTCTCCAGACTCTTCCAAGAGATGTATATTCCAGCAGTTGCACGGTCAGAGCTCAGAGACAAGTTCAACCGCCTCATCCAAGGCAGTATGACAGTGGAAGAATACAACGCGTAATTTATACGCCTAAGTCGCTTTGCTCCAACATTGATCTTAACAGAGGAAGAGAAAGCTGAAAAGTTCTTTGATGGGCTGAAGTTCGAGCTCCAGAGATTGATTGGCTCAGTCGCACCTACATCTTATACCGATGTCCTTGCAGCAGCACGACGCATGGAGCGCGTCACTAGAAGGGAGTCGAATCTGAAGAGGCCAAACACATCCGCACTATCCAAGACAGCACCTGGAGATTCTACAAAACGATTCCAGAGGAGTATACCAGAGAGAGCAGCACACAGGGCCATATCTCTTCCTACCTGTCACCACTGCGGCAAGGTAGGACACATTGAGAGAGAGTGCAGGCGTAAGTTGGGACTATGCCTGCTTTGTGGATCAGACCAGCATCTATCCAAAGACTGCACTAAACATAAAGAGGGAGCACCGAGACTAGCCTTGCCTGCACCACGACCAGCTTATCTAGCAGTAGGAGCACAGCAGACAGGAGCTGGAGGAGTTAGACCACCAGCTACAGGGGGCTACCAGCAGAAACCACCACTGGCACCACAGGCAGCCCTATTTCAGCAGCAGCAGCAGCAGCAGAGAGGTCCAGCTCAGGGAAGAGGCCAGGCATGCACATTAGCTATTGAGCAGGAAGCTACTGCGGGCAGGGTTTTATAGGATTGCGGGGAGGTGGACGGTCGGCTGACGGCGGTTATAGGCGACAGGGAGGAGAAGGGGTAGAGGCGGCCGGTTACAGGAGGCGAGCGGGCGGCGGTTACGACCGACGGATGGGAATCGGCGAAGGCAGAGAGTCGGGGTTGCTACTGTTACTGTAGAAACGGGTCGGGTCGGGTCGTGTTTTGGGTCAGCGGGTTCAGATCCGAATCCGCTAGGGTTTTGGGTTGGGTCGGTTCAGTTATTTTAAACCGGTTTGGTTCGGTTTATTTAGTTGGTTTAATCCGGTTCATTTTGGTTTATTTAAAAACATTGTTTTTAGCACTTTAAAATTTGTTTTTTGGTCCAATAAATTTCGGAAAAATTACATTATGTCTATTTCTTTATTTTACACTCAAAATATTATTTTCCTAATATTTTCATATTTATTTTAATTTACAAAAATATTTAATTCCCGAAAATATTTATTTTAATTAGTTAAAAATTACGAAAAAAATCCAGAAAATTCATATTTAAATTTTAAAAAAATTTGGGTGTTTACAATCTACCCTCCTTAAAAGAATTACGTCCTCGCAATTAAGAAAATATAACCGGTCAGAAGAGATGACACGGTTGCAAAACATGTTCGTAGCACGACACAAAGAATAAAGAATCATGATCAAGATGAAATCGAAGGGTGAGGGTTAAGCAGAACACATAGGAAAGAAAAAACATCATTTCCTTAGGCAATGAAAGAGAAGTAATTCAAGAGTAAATGAATCTGATTAGAGCCAAGGCAAACTACAGCTTAGGAAAACTTGGGTATCAATTACTAACAATTTAACAATCCTAGGCTTAGGCTAGGGAATGGAATTAACAGGCACGTGCTAAAGCATTACTAGGAATAGATAGTTATGCTAAAACTTAAATCTTACGCGTATTCGCTAATCCTCGAGTCTGTGCGTCCTCCATTGTTAATGCAAAATCTTGTCCGCGTTCTTATGGTGGTGCCCTTTGCTGTTGTTGGGCCTGCTGAAAAACTGCTGCCTGGGTTGTCAAAGGTGGCCTCGGTGCTGGTAAAGCTTGTCGGTTTAACATTAGTGCTCCCTCTCGACGCTCAGGGCATTCCTTGGCCGAATGTTGGTTGGATTCGCAAATCAAGCATAATCCCAACTTGTGTCTGCACTCGCTCTCATAATGCCCTCGCTTGCCACAATATTGACATATAGGCAGTATCTGCGAAGATGCTCTGGGTGGCTGGTGCATATGAGATCTCTTTGCAACTTCTCCCTGTGGTGCTCTGGCTGGTGCTGATGTGGCTGGTTGATGAATCATTAGTGCTTTCTCTCGACGTTCAGGGCAATCCCTTACCGAATGCTGTTTGGATCTGCAAGCTAAACATAATCCTAATCTGCGTCGACATTCCTTGGCGAAATGGCCTACCTTGTCACAGTAGTAACAAGTAGGAAGGACTAGTGCTAGTGGTGTAAATGCTCTCTGTGGTGGATTCATCTGTGGTCGCTTTGCAGCTTTTTCCTACTGTGCTTGGTCTAGTGCTAATGCATGCGGCCGCTTCTGGCTGGACTCTCTCCTGGTGACGTGCTCCATGCGTCGGACTGCAGCAAGAACGTCCGTGTCTAAAGTAGTTGCAACGGAGCTTATTAACTTCTGTAGCTCAGAGCTAAGTCCGTCAAAGAACTTCTCCGCTTGGCTTTGCTGGGCCTCTTGATGAACCTGCTGTTGGGCTTGCATCATTGCGTAGATCATTTGGAACATCTGATGTCCGTCCATATCCTGCCCTTGTGGGAATACGGGCATTGGTGGTGTGAATTATAGCGGAGGTGGAATGTCGTCTCGCCGGAATCTTGAGGCATGCTGATTTGCTCGACTGCTTTGTTGTGCTGATTGACCTCCACACACTGGTGTTACTTCATCTTCGTAGGTGACCATAGCACCTTGTGGTGTTCCTGTAGGAGTCTCATCTCTTGCTGGTGGATCCATTACTCTGCCTCCAAAATAAACTATAAGAGGCGCACAGGAGATTCAAGGCAAGATGTATGTCAAGAAATTAATTTGAATCCGATATAGAGATCAAGAACGATTCAATCAAGTGGATGAGATCCTATAACTTATCCTATCCTTATCGCAGGCTTGCTCGGTCCCTTAGTTGAAACCGAAATAATTTAGTCGTTGACCTGCATGGGCCACCAAAAAAATTATGTCACGCCCCAGTCCCAAAATACCGAGAGACTAGACACGTGGCAATGGCCAGCAGCACCCTTCAATGGGCAAACCCAATTTAATGGACCCATTAGAGTGTACTTAAGCTATAAAACAACAATAAAGGTCTATGATACTAATCTAATCCACAGAAGATAAATACAATCAATATCAAAATAATCAAGATGAAATAATAATCAACAAGTCTCAATAAAAGTCTCGGGAAACAACCTGATAATGAGTTTGATACATCAGTTCAATAGACAGGAAATAAAAGTGTCTAACAACAACAAAGACTGAGTATAGATAAAGCAGATACTCGGGAGAAATCCTCAGGTATCACCTTCTCCTCTGGTACTGGTACTGGTACTGTTCCAATGTCTGCTCCTGTCCCGTATACCTCGGGATAGATCTCATTTCCTAAACCTGGGGACATAATCCAGATTCAGGTCCTCAGTGGATATAGCAAGGTACAAGAATAACTCAAGCCAAATAAATGCAGTATATAAAAATATATCAATAGGAAAAACTATGTAACCAGCTAAGTGATATGCAAATGAGAGCATCACTAGAACTCAGGCTGAGACTACTACAAGCTCTGTGTCGGGGAGCCGGTAGCAGTTATGCTATGTAGTTATTCTATGTAGTGGGTCTAGCACTATAGTGGCTTCGGCACCATAATAAATATATATATATATATAATTAGGCTATAGCCTGTGTGTCTCTCTCCACCCAATGTAATCACACGTCTCATGTCCATGACACGCAAGATCATATCTAATGCAATAAGTCATATGATAGCTATGCATATATATAAAGTCTATGTCATGAATCCTGTAAGCCTATACAGCACCATAAATACTCAGGAAAGATTATGTCTCATGAACAGTGTCAAGTGTCCTATGGTATGACGTACTTGAAATGCAAGCACGAAAATGTATAGGATCGCGATACCAATCTCTAGGTGACGTTATACAACTTCGCGTACGGCGTCGACACCCGAATATTCGGACGCTAAGCAACGTCACACGGTCCTAGGTTGAACAGATACATCATATAAATAAATCAAGAGAATAATATAAAGCAAGTACAGCAAAGTTGGCAAGGTATACTTGCTTGGGGTTTGAATTTCTCCAATTGCTCTTGTAACAGCGGGATCTGCAGGTACTCCTCCGGATGCTGAAATAATCATGATCATCATGCTCAGAAGATATGAAATAGATAGGATTGTCTATCCATAAGTTCAATTTGGACACAGGGACAAAATTGACAGTTTCTGGTCAAAGCGGGGTCCACATGTGGCCCACTTCGCACCGAAAAATATACCAGAGACAAAGTTCTCCAAATTCGTCAAACTTAGTGTCTACAAGTCCATAACGACGATACGAACCCAACGAAATATCCAGAACTGGATTTCGATGAGCCGATCACAAAATCGTCCGTCAAGTGGAGCCGTAGGACCCACTATACAGAATTTTATCAACGTTCTCAGAATCGAACCAAAATTGCGTCACAGGACCAGCAAAATGCTACGAATTCGATGGCGCAAGTTTCGTTTTGAAACGACAAGCACACACGAAGTTACAACGAGTTTAAGAACAGGACCGATACGGGGCGATTTCGACGAATATGCGTTGTTTCCAGTGTGCACGCACATCCAAATCAACTTTTGCGAAATCCTACACGTTTGTATTAATGGTGTTCACCTTTTAGTGAAATTTACACATGACCAAGTCACCTCGTTTAGCGGGACGTACCCAGTTTCGAGAGAATTCAGGATTTTAAAGACCAATTTTTTGGTCAATTTCACCCACGAATAAATTATAATCTACAGCACATTAAATTAAACTAAATACAGGGTTTGAAACTCGGTTATATTATCTAAATTACTGTTCAAGTGAATTTTAGAATTATTTAACATGTTGCATGTAAAACGGTCGTGAACTTGTGAGTTCGGGACAATTTTTGAATTTTCAGAAATAGCGGTTGTTTTTCCTGTTTTTGCGTCGCGGTTTACGACCGACACAGGACGCGATACCCCAAACTATTTGTACGGGGTTCGAGAGGGTTACACAGCGAACGCGTCGCAATAAACCGTTCGAAAATTGGCGCAATGAGGAGAGAGAACGACTCACCGGAATGAGGAGTCGGAATGACTATGCTTCGCGTACTCGGGGTAGCGCGGCGCACGTCGGCAGCGGGTTGCTGCGGTGGCAGCGGGTTGCTGTGTCTGTCGTGATCGGCGTCGACGTCGTCACGGTGGAGGGTGATGGCGCTGGGAAGTCGTGGTGATGGGGGCCGGGGTTTTATAGTGTTGCGGGTAGGTGGACGGTCGGCTGACGGCGATTGTAGGCGGCGGGGAGGAGAAGGGGTAGAGGCGGCCGGTTACAGGAGGCGAGCGGGCGGCGGTTACGGCCGGCGGATGGGAATCGACGGAGGCGGAGAGTCGGGGTTGCTACTGTTACTGTAGAAACGGGTCGGGTCGGGTCGGGTTTTGGGTCAGCGGGTTCAGATCCGAATCCGCTAGGTTTTTGGGTTGGGTCGGTTCAGTTATTTTAAACCGGTTTGGTTCGTTTTATTTAGTTGGTTTAATCCGGTTCATTTTGGTTTATTTAAAAATATTATTTTTATCACTTTAAAAATTATTTTGGGTCCAATAAATTCTGAAAAAATTACACTATATTTAATTCTTTATTTTACACTCAAAAATATTATTTTCCTAATATTTTATTATTTATTTTAATTCACAAAAATATTTAATTCCAAAAAACATTTATTTTAATTAGTTAAAAATTACGAAAAAATCCCGAAAATTCATATTTAAATTTAAAAAAATCCGGGTGTTTACAAGGTCAAAACTAAGGTTAAGTCTTACATAGCATGTATACTAAAGTCTCATGGCAATCACTCCGGTAATCATTTTCGACACCGAGTTTCCTAACCAGTAAATATCAATATTCTACAGAAAAAGTCGAAACTAAGCTCAAATCAATTTTTGAAAGATGCATAAGTTTGGAAAATACGAGAGAAACATTATTAACAAGGCAAGTCTATGAAATTCTAAGCATATAAACTCAAAAGAAGCAAAAACTGCAATAAATAAAGTCATTCCTAGTTTTCGGCAAGATATACTTGCCTAAGGTCGATCTCCCAGCCTAACTCTTCATCTCCACCACCAAGAGAGGTTCAAAAATCACACTCCTGGGCCTCAAGACCAAGCTCCAAGCTTCCGCAAAAAATATTGAGAGGAAATGAAGAAGGAAGAATGAAAGAAAAGAGAGAGGAGAGAGAAAATTAAGTTGTATGTATAGAGGATGAAAATTAATCGTGACCGTTGGATCTGCCACATCAGCGATCCACGTAATAATTCAAATCAATCATAATCATTCAAACAAAACCATATATCCAATGGGTAATAGGGTAAGTGAACACTATTCACGAAAATATCTAAAACGAAAATATCTAAACACTATTCATCAAAATATCTCACAAAAATATTTCGAAAATATCTCAAAATCAAAAGTAATATCTGTCGATCGGTATACCGTTGGTATGCCTAGTATACCGTCGGTATATCGATCAAGAAAAACAAAACGTGCAGTATGTAATACGTATAATATCGATATAGATATTGTGAAACAGAGTCTCACATTAGGGTTAGAGTTTTGAGGGTGATTAGGATTTATGTTAGGATTAGTGTTAGGGGTTGGATTTAACAGCTAGTGTTAGGATTTGAGTTAGAGATTGATTTTAGTATTATGGTTATCTGATTATCTAAAATATAATTACTTATAAAACATTAGGATTGTGGTTTTCTAGTTAGAGTTTGTATGCTACACAAAATACTAGCCGCCGCATTATAATCATGATTTTGTGTTAGGATTTAAGTTAATAGTTATTTTGAGTTAGAGTTTGGATGCAAATAATTTGTGTAAATATTTCTAGCAATAAAATACTACTTAATTATCTAAAATACTTAAGAATTAAGATAAATAAATTACCTCTTCACTCTGGTTGCTCCTTCTTCTTCCTAATTCCTCGTTGCTTCTTCTCATTCTTCCTATTTTCTGATTTCTTCTTCTTCTTATCTACAAATTTTTTCTTACCATCCTCTTTGAATCTTCAAAGAGGAAACATTAATTCCCCACCCAACCTCCTCCCACTCACCAATCCAAAACTAGCTCATTCAACTCTCTTCAACCGCCCCCTCACCCCCACACACTGTGTTGCATTCAACTCTGTCCACCCGTCCCGCCAAAATTTGTTTTAAGTTTTGTATTTACAAATATTTTTTAATAAAAAACGTCATTACTGAGAACGTTTTTACCTTAATTATTTTTTAATTTTTTTCGCACAAAATAAAAAAATAATAATAAAATGTCCTTATTAAAGACATTTTGGATTATTATTATTATTAATTTTTTTTTAAAGTTTTCTTTGCGCAAAAAAGGACTAAGGGCGTTTTCAACTTAATTCTTTTTTAGTTTTCACCGCACATGGAAAAAAAAAAATAGTGAAAACGTTCTTAGTAAAGACATTTTTACCTTATGCCCCCTTACCAATGGCGTATTCTCTCTCTCATGGTTCCATTCTAAAATATCCTTATTATGGACGTTTGTGTTCTATTCCTATAAATTTTACCAAACTAATTTTTCTACGTAATTTACTCAAACTTTGATGCTTTGGATGAAAATTTTGTTTTCAAATTTTATCTAAAATTTGGTTCAAATATGGCATAACTTTTGATAGCAGCTTCTCGTCGGATGTCAATAGCAATAGTAATCCCAAACCAAACCTAAATATTCTCAACTTTCTATCATATACTACTATGGTATATTATTAAGAAAATGAAAATAAAAAGGGTAACATTATTAACATATGATACCAAATTATAAACAAGATTTTTTTTAATAATAATAGTCATGTTCATGTGTATTGCACATACAAGAAAAATAATCTATAATGTTGTTAAAAAATTAGATAAAAATTTAAGGGTTATTTAGTAACAGGGTCTCATATATATATATGAAAATTAGGATTTTGGTTTCCAAAGTGTCCGTCTTTAGACTTTGGGTTTCGAAATCACTGTTCACTAGCCTACGTGAAAAGTAATTTCGAGATATAAACCCTAATTTCAACTATTATGTGAGACCATATTACTAACTTAAATATAATTTGAGTATTAGTTATATTTTAGATTTTTTTTCATATGTACTTTATGTGCGCCATACCCTCCGTGCCTAGGCACCCATGGGAGGGTGGGGGATGGGGGGTGAGATTCGATCCCGTGACCTTCACCACGGAAGACCTACGTCTTAACCAGTAAGCTAGGCGGCTAGTACATATTTTAGAATTTGATATATGTTAATATAGTTAGAAGAATTTTATGATTTTTACTTTATTTATTAATTACGTGAGAGATACATATGAGTAGTTAGTTTTTTAAATTTTTGTTTAATTAATTAATAGATGATATACATATAACTTAGACGGTTTATTTTTTAATTATTTTTAAGTCGTATTATAATAGTACAAATTTAGTTACTGATTAGAAGAATTTACATTTACATAGCAACTTGTTTAGAGGTCACTGTAGTTGGTTTCAAATCAATGTTTTATTTTTATTTTTTTGATATGTTCTTTTCATCGGATCAGAAATTTTCTGAGGGAGATTCGAATCGCGTCCATCCCCACAGGAGCCTCTATCGTAACCAACATGCCACGACCCCACAGACCCAAAATCGAATGTTTGAATCGGAGAAAGTAATACCAAAGGCATTACCCTAGTGGTAATGTGGTGGACCACCTTGGAGTAGACTAAGGTTCGAAGGTATATCCAAATATATATATATATATATATATATATATAATCGGAGTGCAAAATTTCACTTTGTGGGAGCGCATTTCCAACCGTTACCCAAAAAACCCAACAAATAACAAATATTTCCAAAAAAAAAGCAAAAGAAAGTACCAAACGACAAACTCACCATTCTTCCTCCTCATCCTCATAAAAATCCCAATTTTTAGGGTTTTCTCGATCGATCCCTCCGCGCAATCAATCAATCAAATCGATGGAGGAGGGCCCGAGCAATGGCGGGCTCCTCTACCACGAGGTCCAGGAGTCCAAGCTCTGTGCGGTCCACTGCGTCAACACCCTCCTCCAGGGGCCCTTCTTCTCCGAGGTCGACCTCGCCGCGCTCGCCTCCGACCTCGACCAGACCGAGCGCCAGATGATGATGCCCGACGGCTCCGTCGCCGGCGGCGGCATCAGCGGGGATTTCTCCGTCGACGGCTCCCACAACGTCTCCCTCGGCGGAGATTTCAGCATCCAGGTCTCTAATGCTTGATTTGGTCTTTTTTCTTCTTCTTTGAGGAATTTGGATTTGTTCCCTAGTTGCTCGATGGATTTTGCGAGAAGAGTTGAGACTGACACGGGAGGATGGTTGATCCAAAGTTTGATTTTGATACTGACGATTTGGCCAAGAAATTTTAGTTTAATATTTTCCTCGAGAAATTGCACTCATACTTGTTTCGTTCAGAAACTTGGTATTTGTTTGCTATTTGCTCGAGGAATTTGGGTGAGAAGAGTAGAGACTGACGCAGGAGGATGATTTTAGGGTTTTGGTAGATCCAACTGATCATCAGGGCCGGTCCTGAGCCCGTGGGGGACAAGGCGAACTTCCAAAATGAGCCCCCCATACATAATGTAAAAATAAAATAAGAAAAAATGTTGCCACCAAGAATTGAAGTAAGGACCTCTAGTGTGCAAGTCTAACTTGATAACCACTACACCACAATTGTTTTGTGTTAGAAGTGGCCCATGGTACATACTAGTTATATTTTAGATAGAACCATGTTGGTGCCCCTTTAGTCTTTGGGCTCTTGGCAGTCGCCCAGCCTACCCTTGGTTAGGGCTGCCTCTGCTGATCATCTAGGTAGGGTTTTCAATACCCAGTTTAATTTTTACCTTGAGAAATTGGAATATGTAGTTGTTAAGGGCCTATTTGGAGTCTTGGACAGTGAAAGTGGGAGGAAGTGGAAAAGTGCAAATGGAAATAGTTGAAGTGCCCTGCATATTCATCTGACTTTCATCATAGTTCTTGTCTTCCCCTACTACTTTCAATGTTTAGGTACATGATATTTTGTATATTAGAAGTGGCCAAATCCACACTTGTTTTGGATGTCTAAATGTGAAGGAGGTGGGAAAGTGAAAAGTGGATTATAATAATAACAAAACTATTTTAATTATCTAACTAAATTAGTAAGTATTTATCAATACTAATTATTTAACTTTTTTAAAATTTAAGTACTAACAATTAATATCAC
Organism: Iris macrosiphon; assembly: GCA_036927795.1. NCBI lineage: Eukaryota > Viridiplantae > Streptophyta > Magnoliopsida > Asparagales > Iridaceae > Iris > Iris macrosiphon. The sequence continues at coordinate 113,677,247 of JAYESA010000012.1, read as the reverse complement.
AAAATATTTTATTTATTAATTATAATGTATTAAATACTATTAGTATTTTGCATTATTGGTTACTTATTTTCATTATTAATTACCGTAATTGTTGTGTCCTAGTATATTTTGGAGTGTCCATCGTGTGTCTGATACGTTTTCGGCATGTATCCTATGACACGGCCTAGATTTTTTGAGTGTTTGTGTTTCTTATCTAGTTATTTAACTTTATTAGAAATTAATATTAAGACAAATTGATAATTAAGTACTATTACTAAATATTTATCTTATTAGAAATTTATATTTCATATGAACAAAATGATAGCCTTTAATTAAAAAAGAAAATAAATACAATAGGCAACTTCCATCCATATCCTTACAAAAAATAGGATGTGCGATGCTCTCCATTTGCCAAAACTTGCAGGGGACATTAACTCAAAGGCAATAATGAGACCAAGTTCCTGTCCCCACATCCGCGCTGAACCAAATACCGGATGTGGCACATCCGGGTTCCAGTTCCTGTCGGATGCCACATCCAGGTTCAAATACACCAAACCGAACTGCCCCTAAGCTCAAGACATTGGAACTTGTACGCTAGTTTCTAGATGAATTGAGTGAGAAGGGTAGGGATTGATGCAAGAGGATAGTTTTATGGTTTGGTAGATCCAAAGTTTGAATTTTGGTTCTCGAGAGGTTGATACCGAGGATTTGGTCAAGTAAGTGGGGTTCGTACAAAAGGCGCCTGGTGAATTATGTAAGAATAGTGGGAATCAATATTTTCAGAGTATGTGTAGGTTTTATTATTATTATTATTATTATTATTATTATTATTATTATTAACTTTGTAGTACTCAATTGGAAATTGGAATTTTTTACTTGTTAAGTTCATTGGGAGTTTGTTCACTTGTTGCTTGATGAATTGCATGAGAAGAATAAACACTGAAGGATGAATATGATTTTAGGGTTTGGTAGATCTGAAGTTTGATTTTTGGTTCTTGAGCAGGTTTCTTTTATGGGTTTACTTGACATCTCTAGTGTCGATTTGATGGAAGGTGTGCATTTGTCACATTGTAATACCTGCAACCTGGTTTCCTACCATTGTATCCTGTTGTGGTATGCAAAAGTAATAGCTGATCATGGGGGCTAACACAGTGATGTTTTATAATTCATGTGAGTGAGAACATGCCCATGCAAATTGATAGTTGATTTGCAGAATTAGAGTGCATCAACCATTGATTATCTCTTCACAACTTTGGCAGCATGAGCATGACATCAATCAAGTGGAAGCCGAAGCATATTGGCCTAAGAATAGGCTAGTGATTGCTTTCATGAACATGATGGTACAAACTTAAGCTATGGTCTTTTGATTGTCCTACCAATTACTTATGAAATTCCTGCGCCTGGAAGTGGAGCTATTTTTACCTTGAAGGTCTTGATCAGGTTGTATCTTATAATGGATTTATAGGTTTGATGGAAGGCATATATTTTCCACATGGTATTACCTACAATCTAGTGTCGATTTGATGGTGGCGTATCTCTTGTCACAAAGTGATACCTACAACTTGTTTTCCTACAACTGTATCCAATTATGGCATGCAAAAGTAAAGTTGATCATTGGTGTTAGCACGGTGACGTTTTAAAAACCATGTGACAAAATGCCCATGCAAATTGATTAGTGAAGCATCCAAGTATACTGCATCAAACATTGATGATTATCTACACAAGATTGTATACATTGTTTGTTGGTAGACATCAATCTAGTGGAAGCCAATGCCATTTTGCCTAGATCATTAGATTAGACTAGACTAGTGGTTTCTCTCATGGACATGATAATACAACTTTATGCCATGGCCTTTTTGATTGCCCTAGCAATAACTATGAGTCTATGACTGTGCTCCAGGAAGTATAGCTACTTTAGCTTGAAGATGATCTTGATCAGGTTATATTATAGAACGGTGTCATATAATGATTTCCTCTGTCAATAGTCTATGTGAAGGGAAAGGAGCATGGAATTTAGAACGAATAAGCTAGAAGAATAGGTCAAAATTTGATGAAAGAAGTATTGAAGGACTGACAAATACAATAAAGAAGTGAGGTTAGCAAAGAGCATTCGGTTTATTCGATTTCAACTGAACCTGAACACCTATAACCTAAATAACCAAAATATAGAAAACCCAAACCGAAATGAGTCGGAACCGAAAGAAAGCGAATTGATATAATTGGTTCGGTTTATTAAGTTGGGCCGGACCTCAAGTTGGGCCCTAAAGCTGGGCTTGTAAGAACATAATAGAATACTTGGGCAATGAATTTTTAATAACACAATACAACCATACACTGCCAGAACATGATAGTTTCACAACAAAAAGTTTGTACACACTACATCAATGAGCAATTTTTGTCAAAATGCAATTATATGCTTCTCAAAACTCATATTCAGTTTTCGGTTTTGGACCGAAACTGAAACCCAAAACCGAAACACAAAACCGAATAAGGAATTTGGGTATTTCCAAAACTGAAACAGAACCAAAAACATTTCAAACCGACCGAAATCCCTTATTTGGTTCGGCTCGTTTCGCGGTCCAAAACCGAATAATGCTCAGCCGTGAGGTTGTCACTTTCTGGGTGGTGTTCTTGAGCACTACCCAAAGACCAGGTACTACTTGGGAGTTTAGCCAAATTTGGTGATTTTCCTTTTGTAAAGCAAGGAAAGCTAACAAAGATCAAGCACACCGAGAACCTTCAGGAGGATTGGATGGCCTATATTCAAGGCATGGCGGACAACCTGCAGCTAGAACTTGACCATTGTTTACAAGTAACTATGACAATACCCTTAATTTGACTCAAGTATATGTGTAGGAGAGTACACTGGGATCATTGGGATGTTTCATTAAGTGGTTTGGAATCTGATACACATATATATAGAGGACAATCCTCCCCATACAAGTCATATGCAATTTGGGACTAAAGTAATTACATAAATTACTAACTCTGACAACTCTAACACTCCTCAAGTTGGAAACTCTAAAACATGACCAACTTGCTACATAAAATAGAAAAAGAAAAATAATAAAACTGAAAACAATGACATTAGTAAGTAGACGAGTACAATTACGCTTAGAGATAGCACCATTAGCGGAGACACAATTTAGGTTGTCAAATCGAGATACATGTTACGTATCAATTTGCTAGTTATCGTATTGTGTATCTTACCATATCATATATACTAAGGCATCGTATTGTGTATCGTACCATTTCGTGTATAGTAAAACATTGTTTCATAGCAAATTTGTTTCAAAATTATATAACAGTACATATATAGATAATTTAACATGTGGAGCAACAATAAGGAGCATTTTGAAGATTATGTGACAAGTTCCTTATATAGACATCTAAGAGATAGATTGTTGGACAATTACTTTCTAATTAGGGTTTTTTGCATACAAGTCTCTTAAATCTACTATATTTTAGAAAAGTCCCCAAAATCTGGTTAATTTCTTAAATGTTCTCCAATTCTCAGAAAAATGGAGTTGAGTCCCTCTCTGACTCCTTCAGTTAAAAATTAACCTAACCCTCTAGTTAACCGTGTAAAAAGTCACTATTGTCCCCATCTTCTTCCTTTATCTTGTAATTTTTTTTGCTTAACCGCTCAATAATGAATTTTCTTAATTCTTTTGCTAAAACTAGGAATTTGGAGAAATGGATTCTTCTAAATTAGAGAGATAGGTTGTCTAGTTTACATATCTATGTTCCACAATGTTTTTTTTTTTTTTGCTTCCAGAAGAGATTTTGGAGAATGGGTTCTCCTAAACTAAAGATATGAGCTTTGTGTTTATAAATATTATGATTATCCAAATCATCCAAGTTTGATGTCTCTACCTTAGAAGTCAGAAACTCCTAGGAGGTCAACGAATCTCAATAAGAACCTCGATTTGATGGTTTTTACTTAGGAGCTCGTTTTTCCGACGACGGGAGCTCGTTTCTCCGGCGATGGGAGTGCGTTTCCCAGACGACATGAGCACTTTCCATAACAAGACCATAATTTTAAAGAGGACATTTTTTTTGGAAAGAAAGTTGGAGAATATTTAATACATGTTCATCAAAGTAACAAGAAATTAAGAATTACTTACCTTGACATCATAAAAATCACCATACGAATAATTTTTCGGTAACTTTGAACTGAACTTTATAAATTCTAATAAATATTAAAATATCTATAAATTTTGATAACAATAATTAATAAATATAATTATTTTATTAGTCCACGTTCCTATCACGCTCCAAACTTTAAACTCTTCTAAGTAGTCGCGTTCTCCCGCTCCCGATCCTGCTCCCATCCTCGCTCCCGCTTCTAGCTTCTAAGGTCTCTATCCACTCTTTAATATAATTACTAAAAGAAGGTGGATGAGATTTAATATAATTACTAAAAGGAGGATGAGATTATAGAGGTACGTATTATTATTTTTTGGCTTAAAATTGGAGCATAACTAGGTTAAAATGACAAAAAGAGAGAATGACGAGGAAGATTGAGGTAAAATGGTTAAACATTGTTATTTTAGTTCATCTTAACGAAATATTCTCTTTTGGAATGAGTTATGATAACCCGAGGGACTCATAACTCCATTTTGGGATGGTATGAGAGATTTTTAAGCAATTAACAAGATTTAGGGGACCTATTAAATATATAGTAGATTTAAGGGACTTATATACAAAAAATCCTTCTATTTATGTTCTTATTAATTGAATACGTTGAATGAAACAATCCAAGAATCCAATAGTCAATTAGATGGAGTCCCTCTAACATGATTAATTTTGGGTCTAATATTTGTAATATTCAACTACATTGACTTCCAGGGTGTGGTATGATTTTGACTAAAGTACCAAACCTGACTAGTAACTTCCACTTCTTATATCGAAAAGGGAAAAAAAAAACTGAACTGTCTAATTGTCCTATATTTTAGTTCATTTTATAAAGATATTTAACAACTAAATGGTAGTTTAGTTGGTTATCCCCATTATGATTGATATAATTTTTTTATAAATTCTATATAATACCCCCTTAAACTCACTAGCCACATAATGATTTATTTATAATTTGTATAACTTCTATATAATGTCTCCTTAAAATTTTAAGTTAGCGTATTTTAATTCTTTATAATGTCTCGCTAAATTTGAAGTTAGTGTATTTTCTCTCCCTTCGGCAAAATTTATCCGTTCGCCACTCTTACCAACGGCCACCATCACTAGAAGCTCACCACAGACCAAATCCTCACACCACGTACCGAGATCTCACTTGCGACCTAATTGTTCTCTAATCGACACTAAAAATGATGGGTGAAGAGAGGAAAAGAGGCAGCCTCGAGTGCTGTTCACGATCTTGGTGTTGTTGACTGCGATATTCAATGTTGATCTAGATGTTCTTCAGCCAAAGAACATCTCGCATATGTAAATATAGAATATTGTTATCTATTCATTACAAGGAAAGTAAAATTTAATAGAAAAATATGTCCCCATTCATAATGAACTGTGAATTTTATTGGCTAAGCATCTTGTCATCTTTTTTATTATTTTGACAAAGAAAATACATCTTGATATGTTTCGGATACGACATTGAGTGCTTGAAAGTTTAGGGGTACATAAGATGTATGCTGTATCTGTCAGGCATGCACTAGTTATTGGAGATTGTAGTATCTGGCACTTGTCGGATGTAGGCATTTGGTACCACATGTGCCCATGCTTCACCAATATCTTTCCTTTATTGAGAGAGAACAAGATGTTCTTCTGTGTTATGAATCTACTTTATATGATAAATAAATGTATTAAGAGTCCAACATTTCTATTATATTATTACTGCAAGTCTGCAATGCCAGTTTATATCCATATTTGACGTTTGAGGACTTGTTTTGGTTTACATCCCAAGTTTCAGTAGCTGCAGTTTTGTTCATGTATTTATTGCTTTCAAATATGGCATCTAGATGTTGAAATAATTAATTGCAAATGAGTAGAGACCATTCCTTTGTCTTTTGCCAAAAAATGGAACCAACAGGACATTATTTTGCTTGTATTTCTACCCTTCTGTGCTAAATACAATTAGTTGTTAAATACCCGTACCCATGTTCCTATAGGGTCGACACGGGTACTTTTCCTTAAAGTGGAGAGTTTGGGTAACATAGGTCAAAACTCTTAAAAAAATATCATTATCCATATTATCATCTCCATTACCAATATTAACAATTGATTAATATCCTTCTTATCATCATCGTCCTTCTATACGAAACCTAATCATCTTTCTATACACAACCTATTATTGACAATTAAAAGATTAGTTGTTGATTTTTGACCCATTTTATAGATATTTTCTTGATCGACTTGATAACATCAAAAGTCATGGTAGAAAACCTATTAACTATAGTAGATTAGTATATAAACATATAATACTAAATCATATATATTACAACAACAAAAAAAAAGGAAAAACACTAGGCTCATTAATGAGCCACGTGGATCGGATGTGCCTCAAAAGTAGGTGTGAGGCGCATGAGCGCCTAGGTGAATGAGCTTTGCCTCGTTGAAAACGAGGCACAAGCATGCCTAGGCGTGTCTCACGGGTTTTTCTTAAAATACTGTCTTGAATACATACAATGCCAAGTTGTAGTTAGTTATTTTATTATAAAAAATGTATAGAAATTAAATATCGCTATCTGTCATATTCAATACTATGTTTAGTTTTTGCCTTATACTTCTCCATTATAAATATTCAGTTGAATTCTCTCTTCTATTCTAAACATTCAGCGAAATTCTGGTGCTTTAACCTGACTCCCTGTTGTGAACTAAAAGTTTCTTCCAAAATTTGCTCAAACGAGTTAAACAATTAGTTACCATTTAAGATCGGCATGACGAAGATTATATAGACTAAGTTTCATATTATGAGAATTTAATGCCAGGATGTACTATATACGCTCACCATTGGAATGTAATTTTAATGAATGTCCGATTATGACTTCTTTTGACATGATGGTATTTTGTAGAAAGGGTTGATATTCTAGCCTTAAGCTTGTCGAGAGACAAAAAAATGGTTCCTATCATGCTATAGTATATGATCTTGACTAACTTACTAGAATATTGGATAGTATTTGTAATGAATGTTCTTTGGAGGTAGAATGAAAGTCCTCAACAATGTCTGGAGAACATGGTGTTTGTGCTGAGCTCATACATTCATGTTATCCCTTGCATACATTCTTTTTCTTGAAACAGGTGTGCCTGGTTTACCTATTCAACTTATGTCAGGAACCAAATGTTAGGTGTGATGTCTCTTTTGTGCATTGATGCACCTCTTTGTAACCATTTACATCCAATGTTTCTCATGCTGTCATGCTGAGAGTTAAAGGATCTTATAACATTTGAGATTATTGTATTTTTAGTTCGACTAGAATGAAGATTTTTTCTTGCTTCTATTGAATTTCTTTACTGTTTGGTTTATGATGATAGTTGAACATTATCATATCTTTTGTAATATTTACACATGTTAATCCTTGTTCTTGACCAACTCATTTACCTTTGATTCAATTTTTTTGGTGGCTTTCCAGGTTCTAGAGAAGGCACTCGGAGTGTGGGATCTGCAAGTTATCCCTCTCAACTCTCCTGCCGCAGAGGCATCTAAATATGACCCTGAGCTGGAGAATGCATTCTTATGTCACTTGCATAACCACTGGTTCTGCATTAGGAAGGTAAATGGGGAGTGGTACAACTTCAATAGTCTTTACGCGGCACCCGAGCATCTCTCAAAGTTCTACCTCTCTGCTTTCCTCGATACCCTCAAAGGTTCTGGGTGGAGCATTTTCCTAGTACGGGGTAACTTCCCTAAGGATTGCCCAATATCATCATCCACTTTTGGGCAATGGCTTACACCAGAAGATGCTAAGAGAATGATCAAATCGTGCAATGAGACACAGGTTCCTGTTCAGAGGCAGAATCCCATGCAGTCGTCTTATTCCTCCCAGTTCATTAGCGAGGCAGATGCTTTTGCTGCTCAAGAAGAGCATGACCTGAATGCTGCAATTGCTGCTAGCTTAATGGACTCTGCTTTCACTGCTGAAGTTGGCATCATTCAAGCCAGGGGTCTCACAACGGGCTCCCCTGCAGTTGGCTCACAATCAGGCGTAACTGAGAGCAGCAGTGACCTGATGGAAGATGATCTGGATGCCGCAATTGCTGCTAGTTTGGCGAGTCCATCCGCTTTCATCACTGCTGGTGTCATTGAAGACAAGGAAAAGCAGATGGGCTCAGCTGCAGTTGGCCCAGTATCTGGAGTGGAGGAGGGTACCGGCAAGTCGATCGAAGATCGAGCTGCTGTAATTGCTGCTAGCTCGATGAATCCATCTGCATTCAGCAGTGGCACTGGCATAATTGAAGATAAGAGCAACCCAGCAGGCGTTGCTGCAGTTGGCTCACAAGCTGGTGCAACTGCGAGTAGCATCAACTTGGTAGATGATCAAACAGAAACTGGCGACTCCAAGGATACCAATTTGCCGGATCCTGCTGTTGTTTCCAGTGAAATTCAAATGGTCAAGGATGAAAAGCATCAATAAGGATAATGAGTCTGAAAGCAATAATTTTTGTTTTTGTTTTTGTTTTTGTTTTTGTTTTTGTTTTTGTTTGACTGTTTAAGTTATCACCATTCTGTAGTAATCATGTTTTTGTTGTGCATTTATTGTACCTTATAGCATTAATGAACAAATCATCATTTATTCAATAATTTGTTTTTTTCGTTTTTGTTTGACTTGTTAAGTTATAGCCATTATGTAGCAATCATGTTTTTGATGTGCATTTACTGTTCCTTGTAGCGATAATGGACAGATCATCATTTCTTCAATAATTTGTTTTTTTATTTGAGTTTTTAAGTTGTCGCCATTCTGTAGCAATCTTGTTTTTGTTGTGCATTTATTGTACCTTGTGGCAATAATGAACAAATCATCATTTCTTCAAATGAACTGGTCTGGACCATCGTTGGCATTAGACCGAAATGGAAGCTCAAGATTGTGATGTACATTCTGTTGGTGTTTATTCTTTCTGGTGCTGTTCTTGTTGCACCGCTAGCATGAAAGGAAAGAAGTGAGATGAAGATTGTGATTTATGACATTGTGTACTCCTTGATAACTATGATTTTTCTTTTCTTTTCTTTTCTGCTCTTCCATTCCTATTTTGTAGCGCTTAGGCTATTGTTTAAGGGACTGATATCACTGTGTATAACAATATGGCAGTTTCTTGCCAAGCAGTAGCAGACTGGCAGGTCTTGGAAATAGGGGGTGATAGTTCGGTTTATTTGGTTTCAACCGAACTTTCAAAACTAAATAAACTGAAATTCAAAATTGAAACTGAATAAACCAAAATTCTAAAAATTTAAAATTGAAATTGTACCAAAATTAACCATAACCGAAACCGAACAGAATCGAATAATCGATTCGGTTTATTCGGTTGGACCATTTATATTATTCAATGGGATGGGTCCAAGGTTGGAATTACGGTTAAATTATATTAAAAATTATAATTTTTACAAATATTTGTTGTATTCCAAACATGTGTTGGACTAGTTGTTAAATTATCAAAATTAGACTTAAAAACATGTACACATAATTGTTGTTTTCAAAATATACACATTTTTATCATAAAATATGCATTAAATTTAGGTTATTTACATAATTGTATAAATTTTAGGGTTATTTACGTTAATTATTCCCATATTTTATGTTTATTATACGGGGTACCCCTCTCCTTTAGAAAAAAAAAAATTAAACATAGGGGTAGTTAGTGTTATACCTTTCTATAGAAAATATAAAACATAGGGGTATTCCGTGTAATTAGTTCCAAAGTAAGGGTACCCCATGTAATAAACATAAAATATCGGGGTAGATGTTGGAGTTGTTTCCTTTGGACTAGTAAGAATATTCCCACTTTGGCTATACCTCCAAGTGGGTATCTCAATATAATGTTTTGTTTGTGTTGAGGTGTGCACATGGGGCGTGGTAGGGCACATGTGGGAGTACTTTCCTAGGAGAAAAAATAATTAACTCCTCAAAGAAAATATTTATGCTTTTTGTCACTCTCTTGGAAAAAATTTCTTAGAAGCTAAACCCCAAAGGGGCTTAGTGACTCGGTTTCAGACTCGGACTCGGACTCGGACTCGAGCTCAAGGGCGCAAAGTGACACTTTGTTGGCTCACTTTGCACTCAGTGCGCTGCGTATTGTGCGCGCGACAGTGTGTGTGCGGCATAGTGCGCGCAACTTCGTGTGTGCGCTTTACTGAGCAGTTTTGTGCACACATGCATTATGTGTGCACGCTTTCGCTGATTGCGGTTTTAATCGGTTATTGAAAGATTGGGTCCTACTATGATGTTCACATCACTTTTTAGATTTTTTTAATAACTCTATGTATGCTTTTATTTTGGGAATTTGAACTCAATAAATGCAATTTATTAGCTTTTTGTTATATAACTATTGGATATTATTATTATTTGTGTTGTTTCACTCTTTTTTTTCTTGTCAAACATAAACCTCCACAAATTTCGGGAGAGCGCGTCATTTCGATCAAATGACAATGGGAGAGACATGCAACATGATACTTGATAACGTTGTATCAAATCACTCCACGAGTTGCGGGGGAGCTATACACTTATAAGTTTTGCAGTATCATTCATATTTTGTCAATTATCAAAATAGGGGAGATTGTTGGCCCATTCGGTCCCAGTCAACTTGATTTTGATAATTAACTAAACCATGTTTCGATATATCGCAATATGATACAACTGAAGACTCAACAATTCTGCGACGATTGTTAGTTGTACTGCATCATTTTTGTAATTCTTCTATCTAATCCTTCACTTTATTTGAGTTTAGGACTTATGTACAACGAATCACACTGGGATAACTCAAGTCCACTCAAATGAGCCTAAAACCTATTCACCATACACAAACCCAAACTAGCCATACATAAACCCAAAACCCTCTAAAATAAACCAACTGAACTCGGACCAAATTCTAGCCGAACTCAAATCGAACTCGGTCAGTGTATTTTGGAAATATTATCACTTGTGAAATTCCTAATTTTGTGGCTCCCAACATTCAAAATTTTGAATATTTCATACCGAATTCTGGCCGAACTCGGTTTGGGAATAACCTATAAATAGGTTTGGATTTTCACATTTTTAATCATCTAACTCACTTACTTCTCTTCATCTTTCTATCTTTTAGTGAGCTATACCCTGAGTCTTTAACCTTTCCATCTCCAAGATCAACTTTCTAGCCTTCTGAGTGCCTAGTGCGATCTCAGTCTAGAAATCTATTAGAGTTGTAAGAGATTGGCTCAGCAAATTTTCTCTCTCTAGCTGTGAAGTTGCAAGCCTTCATATCAAAGCCTGTGGTTGTAAAGAAGTGGCAAGCCTTCAGATCAAAGCTTGTGATTCACTATTGGTGATTATAGTGGATACAACTCCGAGCAAGAGTTCTCGAGCCTGGACTATTCCTCTCAGAGGGAAACTATGATAAAATTTTGGTGTTTGCTTTCTCTTACCCTTACTTCTTTACATATTTTTCTTGCATATTACTGTTAGTAGTTAACTTTGCATATTACTGTTAATAGTTAACTTCCTTACTTTGGATAATTCTTAATTGGATAAATTATTCCACTGCACTCTATTCACCCCCCTAGAGTTGCCATCACGATCCTTCATAGGAATCTTTAAAGTAACTCACCTAGAGTGTATGGAAAGAGATATAGGCCGTCACTGGAGGGTAAGCTTGTAGACACCTAATATACATACACCGAAACCAGGCATGCATAGGGCCTTTAATGTGCAACCAGAAGCGCAAGTGATGTCATTATGTGAGTGGAAATAATTGCAACTATGGTGCAAAATTCAAAGCTTAGTCCATTATTGTATCGTACTGTTATTTGACCCATGAGGGAAGATTCAAGTCGTAAGCGACATCTATCCTAATGCATGATGGAAAGTCACTATGGGGAACGATCAACCCATATATATTGAGATATATGGGAGATTGTTGGAATTGTTTCCTTTGGACAGTAAGAATAGTCCCACATTAGCTATACCTCCAAGTGGGTATCTTAATATAATGCTTTACTTGTGTTGAGGTGTGCATATGGGGTGTGGTAGGACATATGTGGGTGCCATGTGGGGGTGTTTTCCTAGGAAGAAAAATAATTAACTCCTCAAAGTAAGCATTTATGCTTTTTGTCACTCTTTTGGGAAAATTTTCTTAGGAGCTAAGCCTTAAAAGGGCTTAGCGACTCGGACTAGAACACGGGCTCAAGGGCGCAAAGTGACACTTTTTGGCACACTTTGCACTTAGCATCATCGCAAGGCACTTGTGTGCATTTTGTTCCGTGCTTGCAAGCATTTTCTGCGCACATTTGTGCGCGCTGTGTATTGTGCGCGCGGCATTGAGTGCGCGACATTGAGCGCGCGACATGGCATTGTGTACGTGGCTTCGTGTGCACGGGTTTATGCACGCGCTTTGCTGAGAAGTTTTGTGCGTGCATGCATTATGTGCACATGATTCCACTGATTGCGCTACTGATTACGGTTTTAATCGATTATGGAAAGATTGGGTCAATAATTTGAATCCGATTTTTGTGAAATTTGATTTAATTTGTTCCAATCTTTTTGTAACTGATTGGCAGCCAGGATTATGATTAGAGTTTTCACCCTACTCTATAAATACTCTTTTCGTGCCACTTTAAGAACTTACTTCGAAATTGAGAGACAAAGAGAGTTATTGCTGCTGACGCCATTGGAGTCCATAGGAGTTCCTGCGAGTCCAGAAAGGAGGTGACATCGAGTGTTCCAGAAGTTCTATGAGAACTTGATGGTTCTTGGGAGCAGACCATGGTGGGGCGAATCTTGCTTTGAACAACGGTGATCTTCATCACCCCAGCAAACAGAGTCTCTTTTGTCTTCTTCTTCTTCTTCCTCTTCTCTCATTGTGATTCGTTCCGTCTCAATTGAAACTGTATTTGCAAGGAAGAATGAAGGTTATTTTTTGATTATTTTAACCCTTTCAACAAGTTGTAATCAGAATTATATATATTATTGTTCTTCGTTGGAATCGAGAATAATAAGAGAGAAAACTTCGTGGTTAAACCTCTGATCTCGACTCAAACTCCAGGATCCAACAAAGGGTATTCCAAAAGGATTACGTAAACTTTTGTTCCTGGCCTCTTTCTACCATCTTTTGTTTAAGCCTCGGTAATAACAGTAACTAATGTAAATAACCCTAAATTTTATTTTGTTTTTTATTTCGGACTGAAACTAAAAACCAAAAAATAAGAAATTTTGGTAGTTTCAAAATCGAAACCGAACCATTTTTTTTCAAACCGAACCAAATCTCTTATTCGGTTTGATTTTTGGTTCAAAACTGAATAATGCTCACCCCTACTTGGAAATGGAAGTTGCATGACGGGTGGTCAATTATTTTTGTAGTTATGTTATCTTAGCTAATTACTAGTCAGAATAATTAAGTTAAGTTGGCCAATGTTGTAGAAATTCATAGATCGAGTCAAGGTCACTGGAAATGGAAATATCTTATTAGAGGAGTCAATTTATTAATTCTTTAATTGGATTTTTTTTTATGGAATTATCTAGTTAGCTTCCTATTTAGATTTTTATATAATTTGAATTGAAATTAAATCACATAGATTAGGTAATTAGCTAGATTTAGAAATCTTGGAAAATCCTTGTAAGTGTATAAATAGTTCATCTTTATAATTTTATAAAATTAAGCCATTATTTTCACTGAGCCACGCTCCTGACATGCTTCTTCCACCCTCTCTTTCTCTCCCATAATGGCTTCCGAAGACACATATTCATGTTCCAATGCTCCTCGTAATGATCGACCTCCACCACATCCATATCATGGATATTGCCAAGGATGTGGCACTCAAGGACACAATGTCAAGTGCTCTTTTTTCGATGTGTCATAGCCTAATCATCATCGGCTCCATCCCCAACAAGTTCACATGCACCACGTCATGCTTATTCATGGCAACCACGTGCACACTCTACATCTTTTGAGACCACCGACAACCCCACATGGCTACTTGATAGTTGGGCGTCCCACCATGTCACCGCAGAATTAAATAATTGTTTGCTTCACACTCCTTATGCAGGGTCTGACGACGTTGTGATTGGCGATGGCTCGGGTCTTCATATTACCCATACCGGTTCCACCACTCTTCCTCCCCCTACTCGCATTTTTAATTTACACAATATCCTTTGTGTGCCTAACAAGAAAAAGAACCTTATTTATGTATGTCAATTTTGCAATACTAATCAAGTTTCTAACGAATTCTTACCTACTATTTTTCATATGAAGGACCTCAGCATGGGGACAATCCTTTTGACGGGCAAAACTAAATATGATGTCTATGAGTGGCCAACCTCCTCACCAAAATTTTCTTCTCCGCTCGTTGTCCTTTCCATCGTCAAGAACACTCACTTCGTTTGAGTGACACTAGATCAGGTCATCCATCATCACATATTCTTTAGCAGATTATGTCAACATTTCCTATACCTTATTCTATGTTACAAATATCTCATTGTCATGCGTGTCTCAGCAACAAAAGTCACAAGCTTTCTTTTTCTACATCCATAATTGTTTCATCTCACCCTTTACAAATCATATTTTCTGATGTTTGGACATTCCCTATTTTTTAATAATTTAAATATTATGTTATTTTCGTTGATCATTTTACACGTTATGTCCGATATTATCCCTTAAAAAAGAAATCTAATGTCTGATATTTTTTTCTTTAAAGCACTAGTAGAAAATTACTTCAAATACTCAATTGTCACTCTTTACTCCGACAATAGTGGGGAATATCAAACTTAGATCAATTTCTATCTCTTTATGGAATTTCTCATCTAACCTCTTCCCCGTATACGCCTGAACACAATGGTCTCTCCGAATGACGACATCGACATATTGTTGAAACCAGTTTTTCCTTACTCACTCATGCCTCCCTTCCATTCAAATACTGGAACTATGCCTTTGCAACTGCTGTGTATCTCATTAATCTCATACCCAACCTACACTTTTTATTTTCTCTCCTTATGATTCTCCTTTTCCCTCTCCACCAAATTACACAAAGCTTCGTAACTTTAGTTGTTTATGCTATTCATGACTTCGTCCATATTCTAGTCACAAACTTGAGTTTTGATCCATCCCTTATGTGTTTGTTGGGTACTCCCTGATCCAAAATGCATATCTCTGTCTTGATCTTTCAACTTCTAAAATCTTCACTTCCATCATGTCAAATTTGTGGGATCTATCTTTCCATTCAAACTCCTTTTAGTCATCCAAGTCCATAAAAATACTAAATTAGTTTTCATCTGTATCATTTTTTCTCCCTTTTGTGCTACTTAACACGCCCTCAACAGTCGACCGAGCCCCATATTTCCGTCAAATGGAATCGACCAATGACACCACCGATAGGGCTCGGATCCATCTCACTGCTAATTTCTAGTCGATCGAGCCCTATATTTCGGTCAACTGGAATCGACCAACGACACCACCGATAGCCCACACGACCCATCCTCTCCTCCCTTACCACTCTTTCCAGACCCTCGTCCTCCAAACCCACCCTCCAATATCCACACCATGACCACTCGAGCTAAAAATAATATCCAAATCTATCCAAAAATGTAATCTTACCACTACCCTCATCTTCAACCATCCACCTAAGCCGTACACAATGACCCAAGCCTCAAAGATCCTAATTGGCATCATGCTATATATGAGGAGTATGATGCTCTTGTGCGGAATAAAATATGGAAACTTGTCCCCTATGATTCAACGCAAAATCTTGTTGGTTGTAAATGGATTTTCAGAATTAAATGTTTACCTAATGGCTCGATTGACAGGTACAAAGAGAGTCTAGTTGCTAAAGGGTTCTATCAGTTCCCTAGCGGTGATTATCATGACACATTCAGTCCGGTTTTCAAACCTACCACTATTCGTTTAGTTCTCACTCTTGCTGTTAGTCGTGGATAGTCTCTTCGTTAACTTGATGTCAATAATGCATTTCTTCAAGGTCATTTCTATGAAGATGTTTTTATGTCACAATCATAAGATATTCTTGATAGTAATAATCCCACACATGTCTGCAAGTTACGTAAATACTATATATGACTCAAACAAGCACCACGAGCTTACCACGAGCTAAGATAAAATTTTATAGCCTCAAGGTTTACAAACGCTAATACAGACATATAACTCTTTGTCTTCAACAATAGCAGTATTCTTCTCTCCCTCCTTGTGTATGTTGATAATATAATTATTACTGTATACAATACCACAATAGTCCAGTTTATCAATTTTCTTGTCAAAAGATATTCCATCAAAGATCTGGGCAATTTGACTTACTTTCTTAGTGTCGAAGTTGCCACCACTTCCAATAGGTTACTTTTCTAAGCGGAAGTATCTTACAGATCTTCTCGCTCGTACAAATATGACTGGGACCAAACCTGTCACCATTCTACTTGCCATTGATCAGCTAACAATTACAGTTCTTTTCGAAACTGCATTGTCGAATCCTTCTGAATATATAACAATTGTTTCTAGTCTCCAATACTCGTGTCTTACTTGCCTTGATATTACATATGATGTTAATGAATTATCTCAATTCATGCATCGACCTACTACTAATCATTAGGATGCTGTCAAGTGCTTACTTGGCTATTTTTTTGGTACCGCTGATCATGTTCTTGTCTTGCACCATCACCCATCTATATCTCTTCATGCATTTTTATATGTTGATTGGGCCGGTAATAAGGATGATTACACCTCCACCAGTGCTTATATGGTTTATCTTGGTTGTAATCCGATATCTGGTCCTCCAGGAAACAACTGTCATGCCCCGTGCCGACGATATCGAGTACTGGTTGTGAGCACGCCTAGCCTACGCCGCAACATCAGCAGTAGTCAGCTATCTAAACATTAGCAATCACTCAAAATTAATATCAATCTTTCATCACAGCAACTAAGTACGATCTCGTGTATGCAATCACAATACACATCATATTTTACTATCCATTATTACACCTTTTATATCAATATCTCCGAAAACAAATTCGGTAAAAGATAAAGGCAACATCCAGCCACTGATACGTACACATCCACAATCACCATCACAGTACAACACTCAAAATAGAAATAAAATCCTATAATCTAACATCCTCATATCTTTGCGAGAATCTCCTAAGTTGGTGCAACATCCTCTACTATGGTGTCATCATAGGGTCCATAGTATCTAGGGTATATGTCCTCATCGGACTCACCTGCAACAGATCCAATCAGAAAATGAGCAAAGTATAACTCTACGAATGAACTCAATACTAAGTAAAACTGTAATGCAAAGATAAAATAATATGCACTAACCTATAACTAGAAAAATGGCACAATAACTGAAATAATGAAAAGTACAATCACGCAATAGTGAATAAAATATCTGTCTAGTGTGTGGCCGTCTAGGAGTACAATAGAATACAGTCTGACATAGCCACACGTGCACAATGTGTGACTAAGCTATCTACAATATTACACTACGGGGGTTTGACAACACATAGACTAAATATTTTTTTGCCCCGATAATGCAATCAAGATATAATCAATGTACAATAGACTCATGTCGAGCAAGTGTCCAATATGAAGTCAATGCAAATAGTATTACAAAGTAAAGGTTAATCGTAGTGTACTTGCCTGAAAGTCTAAAAGTAGCTAAGTGCAAGTCCTTGGTATCTGTATTAAAAGACATAAAATATCCTTAGGCATTTAATTACCAAACACTTAATGTATACTAAGACTAGGATTTTAACTAACTAATCCAATTTTACTTTTTCTAACTTATTTACTAAGTCACACTATTTATTTAACTAACCTCTTAATTCTTCACTAATATAACTAACTAATTATTTTTCACCAACTTAACTTTAAACCTCAGCCTATAACCTAGCCCATAGGCTTTGAGTAAACACTGTTGGCTCGACCCCAACTGAGTATTGGACTCAGTTCACAACCGGTCCAAGTTTACTGGTTTGGTATAGGAATGGCACTGCCTTAGTGTCACGCCCCAGTCCCAAAATACGTAGGACTAGGAATACGTAAGCATGCCAGCCGTATGTATATGGAGACTCCAATATATGGAAATCATAACACATACATACGCTGTATTATGAACAATAATTCACAAGTGATATATATATTTGTCACAAGTCATAGGACATAACTAAATCTCATCCACAGAATCAAATATAAATGAATAACCAATCAACTATATAACTAAACCAAGTATAAGATGCTTGATAAGAACAAGTAGTTGGATGGAGACAAATTCACTACCAAACTAGAATATGAGAGAAAAAAAATAAGTACATAATCTATTGAGCAATGAGACTCGAAGAGAAGACCTCCTCGAAAGAGAATGGAGTAGCAAGTCCTGATCCGTGCTCCTGCAAATAGTCATGATCGTCTACACCTGGAAAGGGACCAGGTCCTCAGAGGGACATAACAAGATACATAGAAGAATGCCAATAAAGTACTGAAAATAAATATCCAAATGGTCGTCTAACCACCTATGTGAATGCACTTTGAGAACAACTTTCCAACACGTGGGCTATCTGGCTAAAATAGGATTGGCATAATTCTCTCGGAGATTCAGGGGCCTAAAAAGCATGACGTCTTTTGAACGTCAGAGGCCGCCTAATAATAATAATAATAATAATAATAATAATAATATATATAGTGGTCATTATGACCGCGCATCTCCGGTGGAGCGTACGGGTTACACAAGGAAAGTACAAAGGAGCCCAAACGCCTTACTTGTTGTCCTCTTCACCCCATGCTCTAAGCATGTCATATCCATGACACGATGATACCTCTAATAACTGTCAAGGCTTCTAATAATATAAATTCTATCAGCAGTTATCCCTATCGCACGTCATATACGTACAGGTGGCCAACCCGTCATGCAAGTCTGTATCCTACATGAGACTCATACTCGTGTAACAGATGTGTCACGGCCAATGAAATATAATGATGCCTCCAATCATATGGTGGTCTTATAAAACTAGGTCAACATGCATAATATATAATAAAGATAAAATACGACGCCACCGTCGTTGCACCCAAGTTATTCTTGGACGCATAGTTTATATAGCAGTTAAAATATATGAACTAAATAACAGAAATAAAATGTATGCATCATATAGAATATAAATCACAGTACAATGACAAGGTATACTTTCCTGGCAAGAAAGCTGCATAGTATAAGCGTCCATGTGTCAAGTACAGAGGATCAGAAACTATGGCGTCCAAATGAACATCTCCAGATACTGAAATAAATATCACCAACATTCCCAGAATAAGCAAGATAGTCAGAAAAGCCTACCCTTTCGTCCAATTTGGATACAGGGGCAAAACGGTAATTTTTGGTCAAAACGGGGTCCATAGTGGCCACTTTGCACCCAAAAGCGTGCCAGAGGTAAATGTCTCTAAATAGGACAAATTATAGGTAAAAAAATTCTAAACGTCGATACAAACTCAACGGTATGTCCAATTTTGGATTCTGGTGAGCTGAACACAAATTCGTCCTTAAAGTCAACTATGGGGCCCGCAAATAGGTGGCTTGGTCAACTGTCTCAGAATCGCGTGAAACTTGGGTCACAGGACCATCGTGATACTACGAATCCAATGGCATAAATTTTATCGCATTCCGACGAGCGTACACAAAATGGTGGGGTATTTTACAAAAGTTACGATATGGGGACTTTTTACGGATACGGGTTGATTCCGACGTGCACACACGTCCGAATCAACTTCCGTGAAAGTCCACACGTCAGGATATACCATACGCGCCTTTCAATATAATTGGTATGCGATGAGGCGGTCCCGTTTGGCAGGGCGCACTCCGTATCACAAAACCGATGGTGACACAACTTCTAGAGTCAATGGTCAGACTCAAGGTGGGACTTCACCGAATCCTAGACTTACAGGACCAGATGGACAGATTCACAATCCAGTTCTATCTGAATTTCTTGTTCCACCAAATAGGAACCTCCCAGCCTCATCAACATCGCAGGATGGTCAGACTCAACTGTTCTAATTCTTCCAGATGATAATAAAGGAACAGCAACAACAAGCTGCCACACTAGCTGCAGAACAGAGACATCAAGCAGCAGAACAAAGACAAGAGTTTCTAGCAGCACTTGAAAGGATGGCTGCAAGGACTACTATACCAGCTCAAGCACTAGCTCCAGAACTTCGAGCTCAAGTTGGTTCGGTAAAGGATTTTATACAGATGGGTCCGAGGCCGTACAAAGGCATCGAGAGCCCAGAGGAAACTACCAACTGGATCACTTACACTCAGAAGTTATTGGAGGCATCGCAGCTACCTACAGATCTGTGGATGACAGGTGTAAGGATGCTTCTAGATGGTAATGCTCATCATTGGTGGAAGTCCATGGAGCGCCAGTTGGGTACCTACCAGATTTGGGAGCAGTTCTTGGAGTACTTTGAAAGGAAGTACTTCCCGGACACTGTCATAGATGCATTGTACGACCAATTTCTCCACCTGGAGCAAGGGAACAGAATAGTGGATGAGTATAATGCTGAGTTTAGCCGCCTTAGTAAATATGGCACTGCTCTGATACCAGATGACTTGGCCAAAGCTAAGAGATTCCATCACGGACTAACTTAGGAGCTCCAACATTACACTAGCTCACAATCCCGAATCTCTTATGCCGAATTACTGACAGAAGCCGGATTATAAGAAACTATCAGCAGAGAAAAAGGAGGGCAGCAGAGGATGCATTAAGGACCGGCCAGGGCACAACAAGGGGGACCTATCAGGCGTCCTTTAGCTCCGTAACAGCAGTCCCAGCATAGAGCGGGACCATACCAAATCCCAGAGAAGCCCCTCTGCCATCATTGCGGGAAACATGGACATATTAGGAGGGACTGTCGAACTCGCTTAGGACAATGTATGAGATGTGGTTCTGGACAGCATATATTAAAGGACTGCCCTATGTAACAAGCAGCGACACTTCCACCGCCAGCACAGAGGCTAGCACTTCCAGCACCAAGGCCAGCTCAACAGATGGCTAGACCAGGAGCACCTCGACCTCCAGCAGCAGGAGAATTTCAGCGAGGACCACCACTACCTACCCAGGAGGATCAGTACCTGAGGGCTAGTAATGGACAGCCACAGAAGAATGGGCAAGCTTTTGCAATAAAAATAGATGACATGGATCAGGAGATTGATATCATAGCAGGTATTACTATTGCTTTTACTTTTCCTGCTGTGACATTGTTTGATACGGGAGCCACCCACTCATTCATATCATCTAGTTTTATTGCCAAACACAATATTACCTCTACATCATTACCTAGTTGTATTAGAATTCTTATCGGAGGAGGAGTTGTACCTATTAATAGAATTTGTAGATCGTGTCCTATAGTGATACATGGCAGAGAGATGAATGCCCGACTCTTAGTCCTTCCTATGCCAACTTTTGATGTTGTACTTGGAATGGACTGGCTTAGTAAGTACCACACTTTCTTCGATTGCTTTGGAGGAAGCATTCTTTTAAGGTACCATGCCAACCTGAACTTGAGTTTGCACAAGGATCCATAGAAATCCTTGATGGTATGCAACTCGCAATGGACGAGGTTGTCTATCATCCCATTATTTCATAATTTTAAGACGTCTTTTCAGAAGAATTGCCAGGACTACCCCCAGATAGAGACATAGAATTCTCAATTGAATTGATACCGGAAGCAGCACCCATAGCATCACATGTTTATAGACTGGCAAAGAAGGAGATGGATGAACTGAAGACACAATTAAAAGAACTTGAAGAGAAAGGTTTTATCTGACCAAGTGCCTCACCCTGGCGAGCACCAGTGTTGTTTGTACCAAAGAAGGATGGGTCAGTACGTATGTGCATTGACTACAGAGCCTTAAATGCAGTGATAGTAAAAAATAAATATCCACTACCACGCATTGATGACCTATTTGATCAGCTTAGTGGAGCCAAGATGTTCTCAAAAGTAGATTTGAGATCGGGTTATCACCAGGTGAAAGTACGGAAAGAGGACATTTCAAAGACCGCATTCCGAACCAGATATGGGCACTACGAGTTTTTGGTCATGCCATTTGGATTGACCAATGCTCCAGCTATCTTTATGGACTTAATGAATCGAGTATTTTATCAGTATTTAGACTAGTTCGTGGTCGTCTTCATAGATGATATACTTATCTATTCAAAGAGCCACGAGGAGCACGAGAAGCACCTGCGGATTATTCTAGAGACCTTGAGGAGAGAGCAGCTATATGCGAAGCTTAGTAAATATGAGTTCTTCTTGGACAAGGTTTCATTTCTTGGGCATGTCATTACAGGAAATGGTATTTCTGTTGATCCAGAAAAGATTTCAGCAATTGAGACATGGCATGTTCCTAAATCAGCAGCGGAAGTGAGAAGTTTCCTTGGACTTGCGGGATATTACCGACGGTTCATGGAGAACTTCTCAAGGATAGCAATGCCTATGACTCGGTTGACTTGCAAAAATCAAGAGTTCATATGGACCAATGAATGTCAAGCCGCTTTCGAGGAATTAAAGAAGCGACTGACTTCAGTACCAGTGTTAACTATTCCATCAGGATCAGGAGGCTATGTGATCTACAGTAACGCATCAGGAAAAGACTTGGGATGCGTATTGATGCAGCATGGCAAGGTGATTGCATATGCATCTAGGCAATTACGAGTACATGAGAAGAATTATCCAACTCATGACTTAGAACTTGCAGTCGTTGTATTTGCTCTAAAGTTATGGAGACATTACTTATATGGGGAACGAGTGAAAATATATACCGACCACAAAAGTCTCAAGTATGTCTTCACACAGAAGGAGTTAAATATGAGGCAACGTAGATGGCTTGAGTTGATGAAAGATTTCGAGATAGAGCTACATTATCATCCAGGCAAGGCTAACGTTGTAGCAGACGCGTTAAGCCAGAAACCAGCAGCTTACTTCTTAACAACGCGAAGGGAATTATTGAAGGACTTGCAAGAGCTTGGCATTGAAGTGATATTACCCAGAGCAGATGGGACATTAGCCAACTTGCAAATACAATCATCACTAGTAGAAAGAATCAAGGCAGCATTGCCTACAGACGCCAGATTCAAAAGATTAAAGAAAAGGACCGAGGCCGGAGAGTAGACAGGATTGTACATCCATGATGATGGGACATTACGATGTGGTAATCGTCTTTATGTTCCAAATAGAGAAATTCGACAGGAGCTGATGACAGAAGCTCATAGTTCGATATATTCTATTCATCCGGGAGGCACCAAGATGTATCGTGATTTACGACAGCACTTATGGTGGCATGGAATGAAAAAAGAGATAGCTCGCTTTGTAGCTAAATATTTGGTATGCCAACAAGTAAAGGCGGAGCACCAGAGGATAGCAGGATTATTGCAACAACTTCTGATTCCAGAATGGAAGTGGGAACACATCACTATGGACTTCGTCACGGGTTTTCCCAAGAGTCCAAATGGAAGAGATGCAGTATGGGTAATAGTGGACCGACTCACCAAGTCAGCCTATTTCTTACCTTTTAGAGTTGGCAAATCTACAGAAGCTTTGGCTGACCTATACATGAGGCAGATCGTGAGATTGCACGGTATACCAGTCAGCATTATATCAGACAGGGATTCACGCTTTACATCACACTTTTGGAGAAGCATACAAGAAAGTCTTGGAACTCGTCTAAAATTTAGTACATCTTATTACCCGCAAACAGATGGACAGTCAGAACGTACTATTCAGACATTGGAGGATATGTTAAGGGCCTGTATATTAGACTTTGGAGGATCATGGGAGGACCATCTACATCTTGTGGAGTTTTTTTACAACAATAGCTATCATGCAAGCATCCAGATGGCTCCGTTTGAAGCATTGTATGGAAGAAAGTGTAGATCTCCCGTATGTTGGAGTGACGTGGGAGAACGTCAAATTTTGGGACCATAGTTAGTGGTCAACACCGTTGAGACAGTTAAAAAGATACAAGGACACTTGCGAGCAGCACAAGATAGGCAAAAATAATGGGCAGACCTTCATCGTCGTCCCTTGGAGTTTAAAGAGGGCGATCATGTATTCTTAAGGATATCCCAATAGAGGCACCATTCGATTCGAAGGGCACGGTATATTGAGTCCAAGATATATTGGACCATTTGATGTGCTAAAGAGAGTGGAAGAAGTAGCATATCGACTTGTACTACCACCTTCACTTGAGGGAGTTCATGACGTATTCTATGTGTCACAGCTCAGGCGATATGTGGCAGATAGCAGTCATATTCTTGACCACTCGGAGATCACTATTGGGCCCAGCCTGTCATATCAAGAACAACCCGTGGGAATTCTCGATCGTCGAGAGAAAGTATTAAGAAACCAGTCTATTTCCTTGGTCTGCGTAGCATGGAAGCATGGCTCGCCAGAAGAATCTACTTAGCAGTGCGAGGATGACATGCGCCAACGTTTTTCGAATCTATTCGCAAGCGAAGGTATAAATTTACTTTGTTAAATTATATCTCCTACAATCTTTAACATTTTACCTGTGACTTAGTTTTAATTTCGAGGACAAAATTTTTATAAGTTGGGTAGAATATAAAACCCCATTCCTAGAAAAATAGAATTTCCTATTGGATCAAACCCGCAACCCATTAAACCACACCCGCGCGTAAAGTAAGAAAATAGCAGCTCACCCCGCATAAACAGACAACAGCAAACCGCTAAGTATACCGCGTATACTTTCTCTACGCGTAAAACCACCCCGCGTAAACCACAGAAACAATAGTAATTAAACCTCCACTTATCTTACCCTGCGTAAAACAGTTTAGCAGAATCCTGCGTAAAATCCTTTCCTTCCACAGCGTAAAAACCCAAACTACAATCATTAGGATAAGAAAATATCAACAGCAGAAGCAAAACCCAATTTTGCTTTGCTTCGCTTTCCCACATGTGTAAGTCTCTCATTCCACCACTCTTTACAAATCTCCTCAGCCGCACACCTAAACCAATAAAAGGAAAACAACAGTGGCAACAGTTTCTTAACCATTAAGTAAATTTCACCGCCTCCTTATTCCTATATATAATTACTATACACCCTAAACCCTCACTTCTTCTTACCACAACTTAGCATTATTAAAACGTGCACCATACAAGACTTTTTACTCGGCAAGTATACCTTGCTACAGTACTATTATTTACATTTCATATGAAGCATGTTTCTATTTTAATTATGTAATTATATTGGACCTTGTTTATGAGACCACCCCAGTATTATGGAGCATTTTTGGTTCATTGGCCGTGACACAGTTGCTACATGAGTTGTGAGTCTCATATAGCTCTCGGACTACGTATTGGGTTGGCCGCCTGTACGTAAGAGCCGTGCGTTAGGGATGACTGCTGATAGAAACTTGGTATGCTAGTAGACCTGGCAGTTATCTAGAGGTATTATTCGTATTGTGGATACAACATGCTTAGATCATTGGGTGGGGAGGACGACTAGTAGGCGTATGGGACACCCACTTCCACTATGCTGATTCCATGTTTTTGACATTACAGTGCACCCTTGTTCTGGGGGGCATATGTGGCATATACTAGCCAGTTGTCACGATTGGTGAATTACGTCAGCATATGTCTAGCCTACACTTTTCCATATACTCCATGGTGTCCTCAAACTGCATTCACTTAGACGGATAGGCGACCCAGTGGATATTTACTTTTCTGTACTTTATTGGCATGTTATTATGTATCTTGTTACGTCCCTCTGAGGACCTGGTTCTTTTTCAGATATGGATGAGCATGACTACCCACAGGAGTACAGACCTGGACCCGACTCTACGTACCTGGCCGAGGAGATCTTACCCTCAGAGTACATGTGATCTACTACCAATGTTTAAAGATTTTGTTGCTTTTCAGTATAGTCATTTTGTAATGGATTTATTTCCACTAGACTACAGACTCGATACTCATTTGATATCCTGTTAGTATTCAGCTCTTGCTTCATACTGATTATTTGTGCTATGGATGAGATATAGATTACATGTGACTTGTTGTGACAATATATTACCACTGATGGATTGCGTATTCATATACAGCGTACATGTGTATATGATTTCCATATATTAGAGTTCGTATACATACGGCTGGGCGTGTTACGTATTTCTAGTCCTACGTATGTTGGGATTGGGGCGTGACAACCTTTTATGCGGCAGTTATAATAACTGCTACCCACGTTCGAATGACCTTCTATATCTGCGTATGACACATGTTCCATTATGAGGTAACACGTATAAATGCTTCTCGAAGATCATGGCATGCAAGCCACGTAGGTAACTGCCCCTCGCGTAAAGATGATTGGCATAAAAGCCAAATAACTGTCTTATTGGCGTAAAAGCCAAATAGTTGTCTTATTGGCGTAAAAGCCAAATAGCTGTCTGTAAACTCCCTCGATTTTATTCTGTAGATAGTTAGAGTAGTTTTAAAAAATTTTGATAGAAGATATTGAGGTTTAGAGTAGAGGATATTTACCTGGAATTTTAATCCAATTAATTTAAACCATTGGCACACCCTATCTTTGTCTAATTATTCGGAGCCCATTATCAGCCCATAAATTCCGTACAAATATTGTACTCTCGACTTAACTCGCCAAATTAGGCACTGGACTTTTCTGACTGTTAAAATCAATTTTTGTGTGCTCTAAATTAATTGTGCAACATTCCGAAAATCGTAACCCATATTTAATTCCGTGTCGGACACCTGTGTCGTTACCCTCGATTTTGGGATACCAACTTAACCCGTTGAGCCGGACCAACTAAAGGGTCCAAGACCGACTCTAATCTCCCACCATTTTTGGCCTTTGCGCCGTTTCCAGATTTTGACCCCGCGGGCCCCAATTAAATTAAATTCGCGGGACGCGTTATCGTTAATTAAATCGGGATTTACCAACTCTGTAAATTCTATTTTAATATTAAATTAATCCTAA
The DNA here is from genome assembly GCA_036927795.1 of Iris macrosiphon. Classification (NCBI taxonomy): domain Eukaryota; kingdom Viridiplantae; phylum Streptophyta; class Magnoliopsida; order Asparagales; family Iridaceae; genus Iris; species Iris macrosiphon. Next base: position 113,650,150 of record JAYESA010000012.1, on the reverse strand, counting down.
TGCCCTTCAATTTGACCCGCGCCTAACGTGCAACGCCCCCTCACTATGACAATTTTTTTAAATATATTTTTCTCCAAAATTTTTACGTCATTTCATGTGTCCATGCAAATTCCCGAATTTACGGGGGCTTATTTGCAATTAACAAATTGTTGGCAATACCTCATTGATCATAATTATTTGTAGGGTCCCAAAATGGGGTCCCAATCCCAATTTCCTCATGAAAAAACCTACCCCCTATCCATATTACATCACAACCACCCATTTTTTCATGAATTGATCTCAACCACTCATGCCAACCCACACTCTCTCCTATAAAACATCACATCACCCACCCTCACACTTCCCAACCGGCCCTAATCCCAACATTTAGGAAACCCACCCCCCTCTCTCTCTCCTCCCTCTCCTACATTACAAAACGTATGGATCCATTCTTCTTCTTCTTCTTCTTCTTCTTCTTCTTCCTTTCACTTTCTCCTTCTTCCTTCCTCCTCCCTACTTGGTGAACCCACACCCGGCTGAGATTTACTCCGGCCATCCCTGACGGCTGCCCCCACCTCCATGTCACTTCCTCCGCCCGCTGTCCACCAGTCTCCAGCCACCAACCTCGAGCTAATCCAGCCGGCCAGTGTAGCACGGTCGAGCCCCGCTCCGTGCAGTCCGGACCAGCCCGCCAAGGTGCAGCCGGTCCAGCTCCGCTCCGGCCTTACTCTCCCCCGCCGACAGTGCAGCAACCCGCCCTGACTCCGGCCTACCAGTGCACCCGCAGCCCTGCTGCTCATCGACATCCCTACTCCGGCCTGCTGTCAGCGCACCTAGATACGCCACCGGCCGCCACTCTCGAACCAATCCCCGCCTGAATCCACCGCGGCCTTACCCAGCCACCCTGGCCGCGCACGAGCAGGCCAGACTCGGCTGAGATTCCCCGTCGACAGTTCTCCACGAGTCGACGATTCCATTCGATAGTTCTCCATACTCGACGAGCAGCGGATGTTCTCCTCCGGCGACGAAAATAATGACATGGAGCTACTCCACCAGTCGACGTAAGCTCCACGAGAATGACGATAACCTCCCCTTTGAAGCACCCTGACTCGCCACGACATCTCCGGCGAGCCACTACGCCATTCCCGCTGTCGACCCCGGCCTCCAGTGCACCACCAGTTTCACCACCCCTCTTCATCACCAGCTGCACCACCACCACCTCCGATCTGCCATGGCCGCCTCCAGTCATCCTCGTTCCTCCACTCCGACGAGCTTCACACCAATGCCACCACCTCGCCGTCGAGGTATACCATTTCCCCCCTCTCCCTATAAGGTTATATAATGTGTGGTGTTAACTAGAGTTATGTTATATATGGATGAGAGTATATTAGCTAGAGTCTGAGTTTATATAATGTTTGTGTATATGGAGATGTAGTGTAGTTCATGCATCGTATGATTAATGAGGTTGGATTTGGGTGATGTACTAGTTGGAGTTAGGGTAAATGCCAATTGTGAGAATATTATTAAGATATTATTTGTAGAGCATGTTGATGATGGATTAAGGTTGATAAAAGACATGGGAATATTACTTGTGGTATGTTGGAGAGGTATAATGTGATAGGATGAATGTAGCTTAGGGGTTGCCTTCGACATGAATTGAAACAATTTATTTAAGATATTTGTTTATGGAGATTTAGGTTTCGATCTTTAAATAAAGGATCGGGATATATGTTACATGGTGGTATAATGCTAATTTATTTAATGAGAATTAAATTAAGGAGGAATAAGATTCTGATTTATTGAACGTTGGCGAACACCGAGGAGCACGTGATTGATTAAGGACTAGTGTGTAGTGTAAAACCACTGAACGGAAATTTGGGGACGAAAAAAATAAAGGTGATTAATTTAGGGTAGTACTTGGTGATTGGTAACAACGATATTAGATGAAGGAATTAAAATCGTTAACTATATTTTGAGGATAGTTTGATGAGATGAAACTGATGACTAGATGATTTGACGTATCGTACCGATAGTTAACTGTGGTTAAACCCCCCTAGTGTTTTGTCCCTATGAGTTGTAGCTGAGACTGACTTTAGGTGTAGATGTGTGTCGCATCCCTGTTTGTCGTGGTATAGATTATTGATTTTGGTTTGTATCTCATCTCTAGGTACTGCGGGACCTGAGGACTTGGATGCGGTACCCGATCCCCGTCATCAGCAGCCGAACGCAGGCAAGTGTACATTGCCACCCTGTATTTCAGTTTACAGATATTTATTATTTCGTATGTATATTGTGCACGTAGTTATATTGACGTTCGGTACTTCGCGTCCGGTTCACAACCGGGTGAAGACGTACGTCGTAGCATCCTAGGAAGATTGTCGGATGATTCGTAGTATCTCGATATGCGTACCTGAGTTTATCGATACCCCAGGACACACTCATACACTATGATCATGCCAGATTCCTGTATCCTGATACTGACATCATGACCAGAGACTGGGACGACCTTAGGGTCGCGTCTGTTGAGTTATTTTTCCTTGTGTTGAGACTGTAGTTAGAGGTTCAGGTTCAACGCACAATCGTTGACCGCTTGGGAAGGGGAAGACAGTTACTAAACGTTTGGGCTACTCTACACGCGCTTATATATGTATATGTAGTGATCCTGTTTCATAGTGTAGTGATCCTGTTGCATAGTGTAGTGGTAACACCCGTGTGTCTCTGTGCTCGGAGCTACGGTACAACCCGTGTGTCTCTGTGTTCGGAGCTGCAGTTTTATTTTGGACAGCCCACGCTTCGAACATTGTCTTTAAACTGTGTCATACTAGTTGGTTATGATAGAGTACCCTGTCGTGCACTTGTACTTTCTGTTTACTTGGCATGCTATATTTCTCTACCTTGTTACGTCCCTCTGAGGACCTGGTTCCCTGCCAGTTTTGCAGCATAGATGATTACGGAGCATTTGGAGATACTGATGGAGTGGCATATCTTGCGAGCATGGTACCAGGTACTCACATTATATCTACCGGCATTATGGTTATTTTACATTGATTATTCATCTGCTGTTTTAGCCTAGTTTTGTAGACTCATACTTCTTCTCGAGTCTATTCGAGTTAGTGTGTTATTGGACGGCCGACCTTAGCACATATAGCTTTTTCTTGTTGACTGATGTACATTATGGATTGAGACATAGAGGTTTACATATATGGAAAATTCTAGATAGTGCCCTTTATATTACAGCTTATACGTATTCGAGTCAGACCAGAGTCTGGTCGAATGCGTAGCTGGCGTGTCACGTATTCCTGGTCCTACGTATTTTGGGACTGGGGCGTGACATATTTTTGTGATGGCCCATGCAGGTCCGAATTAAATCGTCTTGGTCACCTGAATGTGCCAAGCGAGCCTGCAAATTAGGAATAGATGTTATGATTGTTGAATAGGATCTCAATCCATAATCGATTTAAAAACCCTTTGTATGTGATTATCGCCCTTGGACTTCCACTTTGCATTCATTCAATCTTTGTCAATATCGCTATCCTTGTTCCTCGTCCCCTATTGTTCGGGGAGACGAATGCTTGTGACTGATGATTTTCCCCCAGAAGAAGACCGAAGAACAGACGACAGAAGAAAGAATTCGTACGCCTTTCTCTGAGAAGATTGTTACTTTATCAGGATAGATTGATGGGTTCTTTGGATTCTAGAACTAGTGTGGAAGGTTGGCAAGAGAGTTGGACCCAATAGTACCCTACCCGTGCTTGAGGTAACAGTAATCTTGGAAGCACTGAGAGCTAGAAGGATTGTTGATCATGACCTAGGATGATTTATGAGAATGCATAGCCTGATGATGGAAACTAGTGGTTGGATATGATAGCAATACTAGGAATGATATTATGGACTAAGAGGAGATAAAATTACGAGCTCTCACTTGGATGATGATGATCTAATACCAGAAATTTTAGTAGGTGCTTGGGTGACATCATTATTATAATTGCACTAGGTGACTTGGACAGGTAAATAATGAAAAGAAGGAATTTGAGGAATAAAATTTTAGGGAAAACTTTGAGGATGGCCAGTCTTGAGGTTCAATCTACTTTGATTGAGAGGATCAAGACAGCATTGCCTACAGATGCGAGATTTCGACGTCTGCGAGAGAGAACAGAAGCCGGCCTGCAGACGGGACTCAGGATTCATGAAGACGGAACGCTGAGGTGAGGAGATCGCCTATACGTTCCTAGTGGCAAGCTACGCCAAGAGTAGATGAACGAGGCTCATGGCTCGATTATTCTATTCATCCCGGGGGTACGAAGATGTATCGAGATTCGAGGCAACATTACTGGTAGTATGGGATAAAGAGAGAAATTGCAAGATTCGTGACGAAATATTTAGTTTGTCAGCAAGTCAAGGCTGAACATCAGAGGACTGTAGGACTATTGCAGTCGTACCCCATTTCCGAGTGAAAGTGGGAACACATTACCATGGACTTCGTCACAGGATTCCCGCGAAGCCCAAGCGGAAACGATGCAGTTTGAGTGTCATAGACAGACTCACCAAGTCTGTATATTTCTTGCCCTTCAGAGTTAGGCAATCCACAGAAATATTAGCTGACATGTATATGAGGCAGATATTACGATTACAAGGAGTACCTGTCAACATCGTATCGGATCGTGATTCCAGATTCACGTCACATTTTTGGCGGAGTATGCAGAAGAGCCTAGGAACTCGTCTCAAGTTCAGCACTGCGTATCATCCACAGACTGATGGACAGTCAGAGCGCATGATACAGATATTAGAGGATATGTTGCGAGCGTGCATGATTGATTTTGGAGGATCTTGGGAGGACCATCTACACTTGGTAGAATTCTCCTACAATAACAGTTACCAGGCCAGCATACAGATGGCACCTTATGAGGCACTGTACGACAGGAAATGTAGGTCGCCAGTTTGTTGGAGTGACGTGGGAGAGCGTCAGATACTTGGTCCAGATTTGGTGACACAAACAGTAGAGAAGGTCAAACAGATTCAGAGACACCTGCGCGCAGCACAGGACAGACAGAAATACTGGGCAGATGCGCACCGCAGACCATTGGAGTTCAAGGAAGGTAACCACATATTTTTGAGGATATCGCCCACTCGTGGTACCATCAGATTCAGAGGCAGAGGCAAGCTGAGTCCGAGGTATATCGGACCTTTTGACATTCTGGAACGAGTTGGCGAAGTGGCATACCGTCTTGCATTACCTCCATCATTAGAGAGAGTACATGACGTATTTTACGTATCGCAGCTGAGGAGATATGTCGCAGACCCTAGCCACGTGCTTGATCATTCGAAGATTACAGTCGGGCCCAGCCTGTCTTACGTAGAGCAGCCAGTTGAGATCCTCGATCGCAGCGAGAAGACTTTGAGAGGACAGACGATTCGACTGGTCAGAGTGGCATGGAAGCACCATTCACCAGGCGAGTCTACTTGGGAGCGCGAGGATTCTATTCGACAGCGATTCCCGTATTTATTTGAGGAGCAAGGTATGAATTTACGTACGGCATTTAATTATTAGTTATTTTAAAATTCTGTTAGATATTATCGTGCTTTACTTTTAATTTCGAGGACAAAATTTTTCTAAGTTGGAAAGAATGTAAACCCCCTCAATTTTATTCTGTACATAGTTAGAGTAGTTTTGGAAAATTTTGATAGAAGATATTGAGGTTTAGAGTAGAGGATATTTACCTGGAATTTTAATCCAATTAATTTAAACCATTGGCACACCCTATCTTTGTCTAATTATTCGGAGCCCATTATCAGCCCATAAATTCCGTACAAATATTGTACTCTCGACTTAACTCGCCAAATTAGGCACTGGACTTTTCTGACTGTTAAAATCAATTTTTGTGTGCTCTAAATTAATTGTGCAACATTCCAAAAATCGTAACCCATATTTAATTCCGTGTCGGACACCTGTGTCGTTACCCTCGATTTTGGGATACCAACTTAACCCGTTGAGCCGGACCAACTAAAGGGTCCAAGACCGACTCTAATCCCCCACCATTTTTGGCCTTTGCGCCGTTTCCAGATTTTGACCCCGCGGGCCCCAATTAAATTAAATTCGCGGGACGTGTTATCATTAATTAAATCGAGATTTACCAACTCTGTAAATTCTATTTTAATATTAAATTAATCCCAATGCCCTTCAATTTGACCCGCGCCTAACGCGCATTGCCCCCTCACTATGACAATTTTTTTAAATATATTTTTCTCCAAAATTTTTACGTCATTTCATGTGTCCATGCAAATTCCCGAATTTACGGGGGCTTATTTGCAATTAACAAATTGTTGGCAATACCTCATTGGTCATGATTATTTGTAGGGTCCCAAAATGGGGTCCCAATCCCAATTTCTTCATGAAGAAACCCACCCCCTATCCATATTACATCACAATCACCCATTTTTTTATGAATTGATCTCAACCACTCATGCCAACCCACACTCTCTCCTATAAAACATCACATCACCCACCCTCACACTTCCCAACCGGCCCTAATCCCAACATTTGGGAAACCCACCCCCCTCTCTCTCTCCTCCCTCTCCTATATTACAAAACGTATGGATCCATTCTTCTTCTTCTTCTTCTTCTTCTTCTTCTTCCTTTCACTTTCTCCTTCTTCCTTCCTCCTCCCTACTTGGTGAACCCACACCCGGCTGAGATTTACTCCGGCCATCCCTGACGGCTGCCCCCACCTCCATGTCACTTCCTCCGCCCGCTGTCCACCAGTCTCCAGCCACCCACCTCGAGCTAATCCAGCCGGCCAGTGTAGCACGGTCGAGCCCCGCTCCGTGCAGTCCGGACCAGCCCGCCAAGGTGCAGCCGGTCCAGCTCCGCTCCGGCCTTACTCTCCCCCGCCGACAGTGCAGCAACCCGCCCTGACTCCGGCCTACCAGTGCACCCGCAGCCCTGCTGCTCATCGACATCCCTACTCCGGCCTGCTGTCAGCGCACCTAGATACGCCATCGGCCGCCACTCTCGAACCAATCCCCGCCTGAATCCACCGCGGCCTTACCCAGCCACCCTGGCCGCGCACGAGCAGGCCAGACTCGGCTGAGATTCCCTGTCGACAGTTCTCCACGAGTCGACGATTCCATTCGATAGTTCTCCACACTCGACGAGCAGCGGATGTTCTCCTCCGGCGACGAACATGATGACATGGAGCTACTCCACCAGTCGACGTAAGCTCCACGAGAATGACGATAACCTCCCCTTTGAAGCACCCTGACTCGCCACGACATCTCCGGCGAGCCACTACGCCATTCCCGCTGTCGACCCCGGCCTCCAGTGCACCACCAGTTTCACCACCCCTCTTCATCACCAGCTGCACCACCACCACCTCCGATCTGCCATGGCCGCCTCCAGTCATCCTCGTTCCTCCACTCCGACGAGCTTCACACCAATGCCACCACCTCGCCGTCGAGGTATACCATTTCCCCCCTCTCCCTATAAGGTTATATAATGTGTGGTGTTAACTAGAGTTATGTTATATATGGATGAGGGTATATTAGCTAGAGTCTGAGTTTATATAATGTTGGTGTATATGGAGATGTAGTGTAGTTCATGCATCGTATGATTAATGAGGTTGGATTTGGGTGATGTACTAGTTGGAGTTAGGGTAAATGCCAATTGTGAGAATATTATTAAGATATTATTTTTAGAGCATGTTGATGATGGATTAAGGTTGATAAAAGACATGGGAATATTACTTGTGGTATGTTGGAGAGGTATAATGTGATAGGATGAATGTAGCTTAGGGGTTGCCTTCGACATGAATTAAAACAATTTATTTAAGATATTTGTTTATGGAGATTTAGGTTTCGATCTTTAAATAAAGGATCGGGATATATGTTTCATGGTGGTATAATGCTAATTTATTTAATGAGAATTAAATTAAGGAGGAATAAGATTCTGATTTATTGAACGTTGGTGAACACCGAGGAGCACGTGATTGATTAAGGACTAGTGTGTAGTGTAAAACCACTGAACGAAAATTTGGAGACGAAAAAAATAAAGGTGATTAATTTAGGGTAGTACTTGGTGATTGGTAACAACGATATTAGACGAAGGAATTAAAATCGTTAACTATATTTTGAGGATAGTTTGATGAGATGAAACTGATGACTAGATGATTTGACGTATCGTACCGATAGTTAACTGTGGTTAAACCCCCTAGTATTTTGTCCCTATGAGTTGTAGCTGAGACTGAGTTTAGGTGTAGATGTGTGTCGCATCCCTGTTTGTCGTGGTATAGATTATTGATTTTAGTTTGTATCTCATCTCTAGGTACTGCGGGACCTGAGGACTTGGACGCGGTACCCGATCTCCGTCATCAGCAGCCGAACGCAGGCAAGTGTACCTTGCCACCCTGTATTTCAGTTTACAGATATTTATTATTTCGTATGTACATTGTGCACGTAGTTATATTGACGTTCGGTACTTCGCGTCCGGTTCACAACCGGGTGAAGACGTACGTCATAGCATCCTAGGAAGATTGTCGGATGATTCGTAGTATCTCGATATGCGTACCTGAGTTTATCGATACCCCAGGACACACTCATACACTGTGATCGTGCCAGATTCCTGTATCCTGATACTGACATCATGACCAGAGACTGGGACGACCTTAGGGTCGCGTCTGTTGAGTTATTTTTCCTTGTGTTGAGACTGTAGTTAGAGGTTCAGGTTCAACGCACAATCGTTGACCGCTTGGGAAGGGGAAGACAGTTACTAGACGTTTGGGCTACTCTGCACGCGCTTATATATGTATATGTAGTGATCCTGTTTCATAGTGTAGTGATCCTGTTGCATAGTGTAGTGGTAACACCCGTGTGTCTCTGTGCTCGGAGCTACGGTACGACCCGTGTGTCTCTGTGTTCGGAGCTGTGGTTTTATTTTGGACAGCCCACGCGTCGAACATTGTCTTTAAACTGTGTCACACTAGTTGGTTATGATAGAGTACCCTGTCGTGCACTTGTACTTTCTGTTTACTTGGCATGCTATATTTCTCTACCTTGTTACGTCCCTCTGAGGACCTGGTTCCCTGCCAGTTTTGCAGCATAGATGATTACAGAGCATTTGGAGATACTGATGGAGTGGCATATCTTGCGAGCATGGTACCAGGTACTCACATTATATCTACCGGCATTATGGTTATTTTACATTGATTATTCATCTGCTGTTTTAGCCTAGTTTTGTAGACTCATACTTCTTCTCGAGTCTATTCGAGTTAGTGTGTTATTGGGCGGCCGACCTTAGCACATATAGCTTTTTCTTGTTGACTGATGTAAATTATGGATTGAGACATAGAGGTTTACATATATGGAAAATTCTAGATAGTGCCCTTTATATTACAGCTTATACGTATTCGAGTCAGACCAGAGTCTGGTCAAATGCATAGCTGGCGTGTCACGTATTCCTGGTCCTACGTATTTTGGGACTGGGGCGTGACACTGTCTTGTTGGCGTAAAAGCCAAGTTCTGCGTAAAACTTAATGCTGCATGAATAATAGATAACCAGCATAAAAATAGCCAATTATCCTTCCTGACTGAGGTCTTGAGCGTATTCTGGGCTAAATAGCCTTATCGCGTACCTTTGCAAATATAGCCTGAGTTGGCGTATTTCGAGGAGATAGCATACGGCGTACTCCTATTGTCGAAAATAGCCTGGTTGGCATAAAATGCAAGGATGGTGATGTAAGCGTATTAGGCCTAGTTTTAGCTCTCCCAGACATAACAAAAATTATAAAGAATAGAATCAAATATCGTGCATTTAATGCAGAGACATGCCTCAATCTCGGGCATTAAATGTCGAGATATGCCTCGAGCTCTGTACGAGAAACAGCTTTTGACGTGGCATCTGATTTCGTCTCATCTTGAGCGTAAAAACTTATCTCTGCCCATGTAGAATAGGCAACGTATTCTTTGAATGCGTAAAAATGACTTGTATCAAGAATATGTCGCTAAACGACAACCTGGGTCTCTGTGCAAAAATTATTATCACCGTCGTCCTCTCGATCATCGTGCGGTACTTTTGTCAGGAGTCAGGTTCACTGTTCTGTCTGACAAATTCATCCGAGGAATATGAAGAGTTCCTCGTACAACTTTACGTTGCATGCATTTAAAAACCAACGTACTTTAAACTTTACGCAGGGAGGTATAGCAACCTTTTTACGCCAAAACAGCTTTGGAGTGTTGCTTTACGTAGGCAGCTCTAAAGCTCTTCTTTACGCCAAACAGCTCTGAAGTTCTGTTTTACGCGGGCTTTATGTATGTTGGGTTTTGACAGTATAATACGCGTACAATTCCCCAGCGTATTTCATGCTTCTACAAGACCTCCTTCAAATTTTTTCAATTCCTCGTAATTTGAAATACTTTGAATGAAGCATGAAACAGTCAAATTTGGCTCGTTCTTCGAGGCTGATTTTTCGACAATATTTAAAAAGTTGTTGGGATTTGGTATGTTCTCTTCTGCCTATATAAAGGCAAGCGAGTGAACCTATTTTTCTATACTCCCTTGACCACAAAGATGGCTGCCGAGATTCATTGGGCTGACCTGAGAAAGAAGAAGAGCATAATTCCAACATGTAAGGAGCCGTAAAAAGAGGCGTCTTCGAGCAAATATCCTCTGCAACGATGGATCATGGAAGGATATCATAGCTTCCTTTGCTCGAGATAGTCAGCAATTTTATATGGCGATTCATCAAGGAGAGAGGAAGGATCCCATTAGACCACACAGCTTGCTAGCTGTATTTTTCTCTATTATGAAGCTGGACCCTGGTGGGCAGCTTAGCCGTGTCTTCCAGTATTGTGTTGGGTCTGAATCCCTAACACAAATCTGAGCATGGCCGTCGATGGCGTATGGAGGGGGGCTTGAATAATTGAAACAAGCCCAGTTCTGTATCCTCCCGCCATTGACCATTTTCTTGTTCCTTGGAGTATATGAGCCAAAGAAGTGCTGTAGAAGAAGAAAAAGATCTCCATCAGATGAGAACCTTGCGTAATAGATTCCCATCGTGATCTTGAATATTAATGAAAAAATCCTTTGTAAAAATGGATTTTCATTATATGTAATCATGATCTTGAATATTAATAAAAAATACTTTATAAAAATGGATTTCCATCATATGTAATCATGATTAATAAACTTGTCTTCTTTTACGCACTATTAATTTGCCATATTGCTGTGAGGAAGTCTGATAATACGCTGCTTGAGTAATCTTTACGCTGATTCTGACAAATATGCCTCCAGTCACGTTCTGACTTTTACGCATAAAGGAAGATGCGTAAAAACTCTTTAGCATTAGATTGTCTTGAAAATCCAATCATCATGCTATTTTTGACGAGGAGTCGTATAGAATTTTGAACTGTAACTTCTTTAATATGAATAATATCTGTTCAGAACATCATCTTCACGAATGGCATCCCGAAAGTTTCTTGAAATCGGGCAAGAAATGTTTGCCGAACAGTCCATCCCTGAACTAGATGTAAAGGATTCTGGCTAGGCTTCGAATGAACTTCCAATGACCCAAGAGGAAGAGTCATCTCCAATGAAGACATGCATTTTCAGGGAACTTCTTGGCCCTTTGTCTGATGAGGTCTTTTCGACTGAGGAAGAAAAGTATTTTCTGCGTAAACTCTTATGACTGGCTTTTTCAGGCATAAAACCCCAAATTATCAAGATATACGCATATTCTACTGACTGATCTGTCCCGCGTAATTTAAGATGTGCGTAAAATCATAGATTTGTAGCATCTCAGTGAACAATCGTAGATTTGTAGCTTCTGAACGTAAAAAGATTTTGAGCGTAAGATTATATATCTGTAGCTTATGAGCGTAAAACCGTAGATCTGTAGCATCTGAACGTAAAAGCTTCTAAGCGTAAAAAGCTTCTGAGCGTAAAATCATAGATCTGTAGCTTCTGAGCGTAAAATCGTAGATCTGTAGCTTCTGAGTGTAAAAGCTTGGATCCGTTACGCAGCATGACTATCCATCTTCCTTTTTAAATGATCGGCTGACATGGTCCCAAATCATAACTAATCTGATAAGATCGGATTTGGTTAAGGATTCGAAGAGTTATCTGAACTCTATAAATAGACCTAGGTCGTGAGAGAGAAAAACCCTTCGTCTCTTTTCTGAAAACTCTTTGCCTCTTTCTGAGAACTCTCTGTCGTCGTCTCTTTCTGAGAACTCAGATTCGCCATGGCACCGAAATAGGCCTCCGTTGCTAAGGAAAAGAAACTCGCTTCCTCATCTCGCTCCTCTGCTTAAGAACGAGCGACGCCTACTAGGCCAAGCGAGCCTCATTTTGAACGAAGTGCTCCGCCGTCTAGCTGTGCACCGGGCATCACAGGTAAAGTTTCGAGAGAAATAGAGAACCCTCCGTATACGTTGTACTTGTATGTGCAAATACGTCCACATGCCTAATGTGTTAGCGTAAAACTCTATATTTTTGCAGTCTGACGTAAAATTACAGACTGTTAGGTTTTGGCGTATACTGCAAACCTTGAGTTTTTATGCATTGGAAGTAAATTCCAGCGTAAAAAGTCAAATTTTTGCAGTCTGGCGTAAAAACTCAGACTGTCAAGTTTTGGCGTATACTGCAAAGAGTGTAGCATCTAGCGTAAAACTGACTTATTTTTTTGCTTTTTGTAGTGGACCTACAGATCCCCCCTCTGGCTGAAGTAATGGGCTCTGCTGCTGGAATGCTAAATTCTAACTATCTGGAGGACTTGTCCCATGTGACATTCCCCATCTCTGGAAACGAGTATCCTCAGGAAAGGGGAACTCTGATCTCTGCCCAAGGAGAAAGAATGTTGCTGAGTATGATCAGTGGGGAACCCCTGACATACATAGATAGGACTGAGTATAAGAAACCAGCTTTCTTATTTGGGGATGTGATTGATAAGCAATCCCAGACGAAGCCCGAGAAGGAAGATTGGGTATTTTCTGCTGAGGGCACGATCCTGTATCTGCCAAAGATGCCCAGAGATTACCCTATCTCTGCATACTTCCATGCCACACATCCAAGAAAGATGGTATAGACTCTGACTCCTGATCTTCATAGCCAGCCAGGGAAGATATTTTATAAGAAAAGATTAAACCGAGGGTCCTTTGTAAGCAGTCCCTCAGGCCTTGTCATGCCTTTCAGAGGATTACTGCCGGGCAGCGTCCCGAGTGAAGACACTTCACTGATCCAGCCGCTTCAAATAGCAACTTTCTACAATGACTTTATGGGACAGGGAGGAGTATACCCCAAGGTTAACCCTCGCACTAGTGGATGGCTTAGCCCCCAGAATCTTTGATGGGCCAGTTTAACTGCATGGGCCCTGAAGCACTTTCAAGTGGAACTGGAAAGTATTGGCTTGTTTGCGGCTGTGAGTGCCACTAGTGTGGGGCTGCCTCTCAACCCCAACTTGTTCTTAGCTTTGATGGAGCGATATAACTCACTTACTGGGACTTTCGCCACTCTGATAGGTGAGTTGGGCATGACACTTCATGAGATGGCAGATATCTCAAAGCTGCCAATGGGAGACACTCCTTATGAAGAGTACGTTCCCACAAACAGGGAGCTAAAGAAAACTAACCCTCGGGCAGTGGCAATGTACCAAGAGCTGATGAGCCACTACCTTGTATGCACCACCTTCTACAAATAGCCCTTTGATTTGGCTCACATCAACAAATGGGTATCCTATCTCTTCTTCCATCAGGCAAGAAATGCCAAGCAGGACAAGGTTATAGATAGCAGAGATAAATCCTTGAACCCCTTGAACATTCTTAATGCCAACACAATCAACGATCTTATTGAAGATGTGGGGGCTCAAGATCGTGTTCTCAATAAAGAGATAGGGGGCTATCCTACAGGAACCAAAGCCTAAAGTTATATGAGGCATTGCTGAAAGCCTCTATCAAGAGAAGCTCAACTGGCTGACTTCTTTTTTATCTGGCTACATCGATGGGTGGTTCCTGGCATTGCGTCTGCGGATCGCATTCATCGCAACACCTTATGGCCCGCAGTGCATTTGGTGTTTGGAGCAAGATTGAGCCTGCTCCCTGCCATGGTATGCAGGATTTAAGCTGGCCTGAGGGCCATTACTGAGGGACTGTTGGCTAATAATAAACAGCGTGAAGGATATCCCAGAGTGGAATTGCCATTCTTATATCTGATGGGATGGTTAATCCTTCATAACACCAAAGTGATGTCTCCCGGATCGGCCAGTGGTTCGGGCAATAACTTTTTGTTGAATTACAGGAATTCTTCTTGGAATGTGACTAGCGTCATAGATTATCGGCTAGCACTAAATTTTGCCCATAGTTGGAAGTTCTTCTGTATCGTCCCCCACGTACATATCAATCAATAGGGGACTAAACTTCAAGATGCGGGTCAGGGGAAGACTATTCTTTCTCCTGAAGCCTTTTACTGGTTGGTCTGCATTAGACCTTCCCATCTGTTGTACAGAAGTGAGGACCACTGCTACTTGGAGCCTTATCTGCCTAATCGTTTCGTCGAGAAATTTTGGTATAATCAGTTGCACGTGGGAAATCCCATCACCAGCTTCAAGTTCAAAGGTGGACTTATTGATGGAGCTAGAGGGTGGCGGTACTTCATCATGGGTTGTACTGGAGCAACCTTTACTGTGCTTGCGACTTCTCTCCCCATGGAGTTGCGTATTCTTCATTCGTACACGCAGTTTTATGCGTCCATCAATACCTTCCATCGTGATTTTGATGTACATGGAAGTTTCAGAATGCCCTCCCATAAGTCCACCGGAAGAGAGGAGATACCCTTTATTTTCTCTGATGAAGGTGATGAAACCACCGGTGCAGATGATTATTTGTTGATTTTACTGAGAGACATAATAGCTCCACCAGCAGAGCCTCTCGTAATCTCCAGTAAACGAAAGGCTTCTTCTCTGAAAGAGCCTTCCCCCCCCGTAAGAAGAAGAAGACTACCAGAGGTCCTAAAATGACTTCCACCAAGGGAACTTCTTCCTAGAGTGAGCTTATTGTTTCCCCTATTGGGGATGATTCTTTGATTAGGGGTCCTTCGCCTTTTAAAGAAGGAGCCTCCACAGTTCCAGCTGATAGTGCTGGAGATTCTTTGCCCGCGATTGCTGCCGCTACCACCGTTGCTGGTAGTGCTTCTAGATCGCCTTCGAGGCCGAGGTTAATAAGAATCAGTATACCTTTACTAAGACAAATGATGGGACTAGCTCCTCCTTCGTCTGTAAGTATTTCAAGGGAGATTCCACCCGATGAACCTCGAGTAGATCTAGGTGACGATTGGGATGACTACCCTCAAGTGTCAGTTGGTGCACCCTCTTCTCCAGGTATGACAACTTGTTTAGCATCATTAAGAAATAATTTAGCTATACAGGCTGCAGACGCCACATACATACCATTGGCCATGGGTAAATATTATCTTCACGCTTTTTTTAGGAAAATTTAACATCAAATTGATATTAACTTTCTCTTATCTTATTTTCAGGCGAAGACATCTCGGGGGAGGGCGGAGCTGAAACAACCTCTAATTTTGTTGCGAATCCAGCTGATGAAACGGCGGTGACCACCATCGAAGAAGCATACTTTGAAACTGTTGCTCTTGTAACATTTTCAGACGTAATTCCGCCAGTAGCAGTTCAAGTCATATCAGAGGTGGATGAATCCATCATCTCGACTGTGCCTCCTTCGTTGAGCATGCTAGCGACTTCGACCGTTGTTGGTGTCTCTTCTTTTGTCGTGCCATCTGTTGAAGCGACGACTGTGGCAACATCCTTTGCCGACGTTCTAGAAAGGAGATTTACCGATATTACGGCCACTCCCAGCGTCCATTCGAGCTTTGCCATGCTAGTTGAACAATATACTAGCATATTCTATCTCACCTTGAAAGAATTGATATCCATGGTGCTGAAGAAGAATCTAGGCTTTGATGCTCTGAAGATGTCCTCTAATCTCACTATAGCACAGATTAGAAATTTTAGTGACACTGAAAGAGCTGATGTACTAGAGCAAATAGTTAATGGTTTAGAACAACCCATTAACGAATATTTGCAACTATTCTGAGGCAGCATCAATGACTTGGTTCAGGCTGAGTACGACTCCCTAACTGCAGATTTTGCTCAGAAGACTGAAACTTTAAACAAATCCATCCAGGAACATCAACAAGAGATGGAGAAAGAGCAAGCAGTATTGGTGGAGATTATTCCTCAGCTAACTCAGTGTCGGGCCGAATGTAAGGGATATGAAGCGAGGGTTCGAGAATTAGAAGCTGAACTCGCTCAAGCCAGGGAGAGGCTTATCAAAGCATCGCTAGTTCGTGATGTATTGGAGGGCCAAGTGAAGACAGCTCAACAGAACTTGACACATGCGGGTATCGTCCATGCAAGTTTTGTTGATTCTCTGTCCGAACTATCTCTCTTGGGTAATGACGAAGCAAGGCTGGAGCTGGCTCGTACTAACATTTTGAACTCCAGGAATGAGAGAATGGTTGCTCTGGCGCAACAGATCCGCGATTTAACTTCTCCTCCCTAATAATGTACTTTTTTGCTCCTTTTGTAATCAGGGATAATAAAGATACATTTTCTGATTTTGTGGACCCATCACTTTAGAATATAAATGATAGGCTAAGATGATAGTGATATCAGAGGTAATATGGACATGATATAATTTCGGTAAGATTTAGCTGAATATATCTATTCAGAGGTAATATGAACATGATAGAATATGATCCAACTAAATTTGTAAACAAAATACTATCAGAGGTAATATGGACGTGATAGGTTTTGACATTTCAAATTAGTTAGACATATCTATTCAGAGGTCATAAGAACATGATAGAATATGATCCAACTAATCTTTGTATGTAGTGTCATCAGAAATAAAATCTTCACCATACCCCTTTAAGCAAAGGAGATCAAGCATAATACTTCTTCAGGAATTTGTCGTTGATAGGAGCCATTATCAAATCTCCATTAGGCTTGGCTAATCTGTAAGCGCCATTTGAAAATATGGTTTCAATCACATAAGGGCCCTCCCATTTGGGCTGGAACTTGCCCTTACTTTTGTCCGTAATGATCATCGGCCACTTTACAGCCAAAACTAGCTCACCAACTTTGAACACTCTTTCCTTCACTTTCTGATTAAAAGCTCTGGAGATGCGTGCCTGGTAGAACTCAATGTGTTCTTGAGCTTGAAGGCATTTCTCGTCTAATTTTTTTAGTTCTTGAAGTCTTAAACGATCATTATTTTCCTGAGTCAGCTCATTAGCCACTTCTATTCTGAGTGATGGAATTTGAACTTCAATGGGGAGAACTGCTTCACACCCGTAAACTAATAAAAATGGGGTACAACCCGTCGGTGTTCGTACCGTCGTGCGGTATGCCCACAGACATTCTCCCAACTTCTCGTTCCAATCTCTTTTGTTCGAAGAGACAAACTTCTTCAAGAGTTTAATGAAGGTTTTGTTGAAGACTTCCGCCAAACCATTAGCCGCAGGATTATATGCCGTTGAGGCCATATTTTGTATCCGATTCTTATCGCAAAATCGGTGAAATACTTGACTGATAAATTGAGGCCCATTGTCATAAATTATCCTTTGGGGTATCCCAAAGCGATAAATGACATGATGCTTGATAAAGCTGATCATATTGGATGTCTTTACCTCAACAAGAGGAATTGCCTCCGCCCATTTGGAGAAATAGTCAGTGATAGCCAATATGAACCGATGTCCTCTAGAACGCGAAGGATGAATAGGACCAATGATATCCATGCCCCATGCTTCAAAGGGCTATGATGTAATAGTAGGATGTAAATACTCAGAAGGCTGATGTATGAAATCCGTATGAACCTGACAGGCTTTGCATTGTCTTGCATATTTCATGACATCTGCAATCATAGTAGGCCAGTAGTAGCCCATCCTCCTGATACGATCATGTAACTTAGGACCGGGTTGATGTGCTTCACATACTCCATCATGAGCTTCTCGGATAACCCGCTTTGCATCATCGTTAGAGAGACATTGTAACAATAGTCCATCATATGTTCGGCGATATAGACTTTGTGAAGAAGCATCAAAATAGAAACGTAATGATTGTCTTTTGATAGATACAGCTTCTTTAGGATCCTCTGGTAAGATTACGTATGACACGAAGTCTATAAAGGGACTTCTCCAATATCTTTTAGGAGGAAGTGTGTTTATAGCGTAGCTGCATTCTACGTGAAAAATATTTTTCATACAAAACAAATCTCTGTTAAGAAGGATCACCGAATTCTGCCTTCTTATAGGAATAGCTAGATCTGCAGCTAGACTGGCCAGAGCATCGGCTTCCAAATTTTGAGATCGAGGAACATGCTCTAAGAAGAATCCTTTAAAAGACTTTGCTATCTCGATCGTTGTTTGGTGATAAGAAATAAGGTCTGGATTGCGGACTTCATATATTCCTCTGACCTGATTGACGATCAGTTGGGAATCACCAAAAGCTTCCAAGTATTCGACATCCAATTCTTTAGTAATTTGGAGCCCGATTAGTAGAGCATTATACTCTGCCACATTATTAGAGCAGGGTTCACTAACAGAATATGCTTGATAGATGACGAGTTTATCAGGAGTCACCAGAACAATTCCTACTCCTAAAACCATATTTCCCTTGGGACCAGTTCTGGAAGCACCATCAAAGAATAGCTACCATGTATCACCTTCCATTGCCGAATTACATGTCACACCCCGATCTCTCGCAGGCAAATCGGCCGTTCCCGCTAGGCGAGAATTACCGCGCCAGCGCTCCCGCAAAACGATCGCTTTAACCCATCCGAGAGTGATGCCGCACGAGCATGAGCCATGTCCGTACAAGGCCGTGATTCCTTGGCTGGCGGTAAGAGTTCTAAGCCACAGAGTCGCACAGATTGTCCGAGTGCAACGGAGTCATAAACGCATAGCGATTTGGTAACAAGTTTACTGAGTGGACAATATAGCGGAAGCATTGAATAACACAAGTTGAAGTAAAGCAACTCTTTATTGATATAAACAAGTGTTACAGGTGGCGTATAGCCAAAATTACAAGTCGCTCAAGCCTCTCTCTCTGAAACAGTAAAAGCGTGCCAAGTGGCTACAATTGTGGAATGATTGTACAGGCGATGTTCAGACAATGTTCACAATATTATGTCTTGTATATGTGCTTCAGTTCCGGACGTAGCGATGCTTCGAAGTGATCTCCACGCCTTAGCATGCACGAAGGAGCATCCGCACCAAACGAGGTTCTTCCGCACCCTGCAGACAAACTGGAGGATTATCAGTACATTGAATGCACTAGTGGAAAAGCTACTAGCCCACTCGACAAATCCAAACACGTAATATAAGTTCCGTGCACCAACTATTAAGTTGTCTTTCTAGTTGCCTTAGGATCAGTTTTATGCAAACATTGAATAGCCTAATCCGTGTGGCAGTGCGCCGTGCGACATGAGAGGAAATACGGCAAGACTTACCCACTTACCAATTATCCTTCCCTGTCCAAGGCAAACATTGTTAATTCAAGCATGGGCAAGTATAAACATTCAGGCAACAACATATGCAACACGAGTACTATTATTCAAGATCGTTCAGGTGTTCAGTTGATGCGATGCAATGACTCGCACGCGGATAGCCGCTAAGCAAGGATGACTTAGCTATATGAACAATGAATCGCTGGCATAGCCATAAAGGACACTAGTCTTAAACGAGAATGGTTTACGAAAGTACAGTGGGCGCTACAAGCCATCTCATTCAGTACAATAGACTATACAGTAGAGTTCAGCCGTGGAGAGGATGGTATGCAGCGAAAGAACAGTGGGCGCTCCATACTATCTCGTCCAGTACAGGCTGAACAATGGAGTTCCATCCGGATCGGATCGGCCCCAGTGCCCCGGTGACCGTCCGTGGAACTATACCTCGTTTTCGAGTTATCCGCGACATGCAGGTCAAGGTCTTTCTAATATCATATCCTTCATATTATAGTCAATAACACGAGTACAGTCATGAATTTCCGCTATGAACGAGCTTGTACAGGATTCTCGTTCAAGGGAAATTGATGTGATAATAGTACAATATTCACTTTGCCTTGATGCATTTCCCCTGGGGCGGTGGATTGCCTTGGCGACCTAACGGTCCCGGATACTTGCAGGTTTAATTGTACAGAAGGAATATTTGATAGTCTCCTGGATAACAAGAATGCATGCACAATACAATAACACTAGACATTCGTAAGTAGACAAGCATGCGTTTCTAAGGAACATAAGCAGGCACGTTGATCGGACCCGAAGGTAAGCCGAGGGATGAAACCGTAAGGGACTTAGCATGCGAGGGTCTGAACATATATAAATAATATTTTGTTTCCATGTTCTAGAATAAGCAATACAAGTTGGGATTATTTCCTTAGCTAGGTGTGTTGGATTCTTATTAGCATACAGGGGGTGAATCACCTAGCGACTAGCATGTATCATTCCAGATTTTATGTACGCTGGCTAAGCAAAGACAAGTTCATCGTAGCCACCCACCTTAGCGATGATTCGCTTTGGTAGAGCGATACGTCAAGCGAGCCTCTGAAAGCCTGAGCCGGATTCCTGTAGGGACAAGTCTGGATATCCTTTGCTTCTCGTTTGAGGCAAAGCGGGTCAGGACAGTTATATTTTTGCCGTTTGAAATGGCAGTCCGCTTGAGCGAAACGAGGTGTTACATTATATTCTGCAACTTCATCGGGAATGTCCTCATATAATTTAGAGGTTTCCGAAATTGGATAGGCGGCTAAGAAATAAAGCAAGGCTTGACCTTTCATGGACTTCTGAGGGACGTACACCATATCATACGGTGTCAGTAGCATTGCCCAAGTTGTGAGTCAGGAATTAAGAACACTTGGTTTATTCATTAATACCCGAAGTGGATTGATTCTGGAGATGATATGAATAGTTTGGCCTGTTACGTAATGTCGCGTCTTCTGAATGGCAAATATTAGGGCCAAGCATTCTTTTTCTACTGGGTTATACCTGTGTTGTGCTCCGACCATCATCCTGCTTAGATAGTAAATAGCATGTTCATGACCCTCATCGTTCTTCTGTGCGAGAAGAGCCCCTAAAGAATGATCCATTGCTCGAACATACAAAAAAAATGGTCTTCCTATGACGGGAGGCACCAGAACTGGAGGATTAGTAAGATAGCATTTGATATCATTAAATGCTTGCTGACAGGCTTCGTCCCATACGAATGACACACCTTTATTTATTAGACAAGAAAAAGGCTGACATCTCCCAGAGAGGTTGGATATGAATCTCCTGATATAAGCTAGACGACCTTGAAATCCCCTAAGTTCTCTGAGATTACGGGGCGGTCGCATTTCTAGGATAGCTTTTACTTTATCAGGGTCAACTTGAATGCCTTTAGCAGTAATGGCAAATCCTAAAAATTTGCCACTGGATACACCAAGAAAGGACTTTGTAGGGTTCATTTTGAGTTGATGTTGGCGCATCAACTCGAATACTGTCTTCAAGTCTTGGATATGATTATCCTTGAGGTGGCTTTTGACAGCAATATCATCTACATAATATTCCACCATTTTGCGTAAGTGCTCATGGAATATGTTATTCATAGCTCGTTGATATGTAGACCCGACGTTCTTTAATCCAAAAGGTATGACTGTATAGTAATATACCCCCAATGGTGTACGAAAGGCAGTATGCTTTTCATCTTCAGGATTCATCTTAATTTGATTGTATCCTGAAAATTCATCCATGAAAGACATGTGCTCGAAACCGCAAGCATTATCGATCATGACCTCTGTAATGGGAAGAGAGCATTCATCCTTAGGACAGGCCGCATTTAGATCTCGGAAGTCGATGCAAACACGCACTTTTTTGTTTTTCTTCATAACTGGGACAACATTAGCGACCCAATCTGGATGTTGTTCTTCCCGGATGAACTCACAGGCTATTAATTTCTTAACTTCAGCTTTAATGGCATCCATCATATCTGGGCAGAACCGGCGTTGTTGTTGCTTCACAGGTTTTAAATTGGATAATATGTTGAGTTTATGGGTAGCCACTTTTGGATCAAGACCTGGCATATCCTCATAATTCTAAGCAAAGACATCGATATATTCTTTTATCAGCTGGATCATTCGTTCTCATTCTTCTTCAGAAAGGTTGTCACTGATAAATATCAGCTTTGGTGAAAATTCATCCCTAACATTGACTTGGATAACTTTGTCTTCAGTGGGTGGTTCTTTTTGTTCGAACCGGAGTTCCCATTGTGTATCCATTTGTTGTGCCCAGAATTCATTCTCAAATGGTTCAGATTCTTGTTCCTCTATTTCGAGGGGATCAGTCAACACCATATTTACTGATAGTGCGAGTTCAAATTCATCATCTAAATCGGAGGATGATAGGTCATCTTGAGAAGAGGAAATGGTCCCATTACTTGACTCAGAGTTGTTTGAAGCTACAAGAGATGTGGTATACCCTAACCCGAAATGAGTTCGTTGACAATAAGGATTACCATGCACTGGCATTCGCATGCCTTTTCCATAGTTGAGGCCTGGCTCCGACTTCACATCATAACCCATGTTTTGCATAATCTTCAAAGCCTACGGGCTATATCTGTGGACTTGTATTTTTCCAACATCAGACTCGTGAGAATCTTCTTGTACAATCGGCCTATTCCGTATTCGACCAAAGACTATTGGATGCTGATCGTTGCGAGTAGGTGGAATAATAAAAATAGAATCTGCATGTGGCCCATATGTCGTAACGACATTAGAAGTTGACGATACTTCCTACACATATGGATGATAGAGGTCTATAGCTTCTAAGAATTTTTGTGCTATGGTTCTATATCGTTATGAGGAGAAGATTCTTGATTAGGAAATTGAGCGTCAGTATACTAGAAAAGAGAATCTTTATTATCATCAGAAACCACGTTCCTGGTTGTATTTACATCAGCCGACTGCTTGTTGCGCCTAAGGTCAATGACCAAAGGTGGAGGTTTCTTGTTCAGACTGGTCACTAGAGGATTATTTCCTCCTCCAGATTTTGTTTGGCCCAAGTGAATAGTCATAGGTTCCATGACTTTCGGACGGGTAGTTCGGATTTTTACCTAGATTGACAAAGGTTGCTCAGCAGATGGCTCTCATGGCTCCTGTTGGGCTTCCTCCTCTATCTTGCCTGACACCTCCTTCATGTAGTCTTGGGTGTATAACATGGCATCAGAATAGTAGGACTCAACTCCTTTGAACGGGTTAAGGTCAGCGAATTCTGTCTTCACTGTTCCCTGAGTATCTACATATTTGAAGCATTGATGTTGAGTTGAAGGAACAATATTATGATCGTGGATCCATGGTCTGCCCAACAGAATGTTGTAAGACACCTCTGAATCAATGACATAGCATGTAGCCGCTGATCTAAGGTCACCAATATGGATTCTCAGACGAATTTTCCCCAACGGCCTGCTTTTCCTGGTGTTTAAGCCCACAATTGTAGTGGTAGTGTAAGCCAGTTCACTTGTAGGAATTCTCAATGGTCTTAGCAGACTATGAGGGATAATGCTGATCGACAATCCCGGATCTATGTGAATCCGGTCTACCTCAATGGAGCCGACGTATCCTGTATAATAAAGAGGCCTGTCGTGTTTGTTGTGTTTCAACAACATGTCTCCTTGAGTGAAAGTGATGTTAGGGACCACTTCCATCACACTATGACATTGAGGACATGCCACAGGCTCTTTATCAGGAGACTTGAGCTGAGTCAAGCATACATCTGCTTGCATTAATGCTTCACTCAAGGCTTGACGAGTGTCTTTGGATAGCCTAAGTAGCTCAAAGATGGACAATCTGGCTGGAGTATTAGCCAACTGAGCCAAGATGTCAAAGTTATAAGGTTTCTCTAAACCTTTGTTTTGAATATTCTTCAAAGGTTTATCGAAACAAACTTCTTTTTGCTTGCCTTTGTCCACCGAAGTTGGTTTAGAAGGAACTGTCTCTGGTATAACAGGTTCAGGCTCTGGAGGTTTGGCAGCAGAAGTGTCTGTCGTTGCTTCTTCCTGATTTCCTCCATAGTCTTTGAGGTAGGCTTTCCCTGACCGTGTCCCGGTTGCTAAAGTCTCTGTCTCCGATGCCGGGGATATTCCAACCATATGGCATAGTTTACATCTTGAGTTCTTTTTAGACTTAGCTTTAGCAGCTTTAGTCTCTTCCTCAAGTTCTGATACTAGATCAGGGTGAACCCACATGATCTCTCCACGTTTGGTAGTTAGGGGCACTAAATTTTGATTTTGACTCCTGTCAGGAGGGAGATTAACAATATCCATCATTGCCCGGGGAATAGGTACCATACCATCTGGTACCTCTTGAGAGGGAAAATTGCCAAATTAGAGTAAGATCATATTTGTAGTGACCATTATCTCGTTGTTACGCAAAGTAATGACTTTGGCGTCGATCAACTCCTGGATTTTCCTTTTCAGTACATAATATGCCTTTGTGGGGTGATGTATGTATATGTGGAAAATGTAGTACTTAGGATTATTCGTACTGCCGACTTCATTTGGACGCTTTATCTCCGGGGAGAGTAAGCTTGCCACTTTTGACTAGACAATCGAATATGCTCGGAATATCGTCGTCGTCAAAAGAATATTCTTCTATAGGTCTGGAAGTCCCAGGTTTTGTCTGTGTAGTCACCGGAGTATTTTGCCTGGACGTGTTGATTGCCAGAGATTTCTTTCCTTTTGAACTACGAGTATGGTCATTATTGGAGGATGACCGCTTTCCTCTATCAGAGGTAGAGATCATGATTCCGTTGTCATGAGCCTTCCGACTGTTGTCTTCAGCGGCTACAGCCGATATGATAAATGAGGGACAATCACGGAACTGATATGGTCCCGTAAATACTGAGATCAGTGGAAGAAGGTTCTTCCTGCAAATGTCCACCAAGGCGGAATCTGGAACTCCAGGAGGCATCTACAAAGTTGCCTGACAAAAACGTTCAATAAAAGTACGAACGCTTTCTTTTTCCTTCTGCTTTACTTCGATGAGTGATGACATAGACATGTCCATTCCTCCCTCATAGAATCGAGCGAAGAACAGAGTCTTGAAATCTTCAAAAGAAGTAATGCAGTTGTTCGATAGACTACGATACCATTGGTAAACTACTCCGGACAGACAGCCTTTAAACACTCGAGTGAGAAGGGCATCATTTCCCTGCAACAACACCGTCATTATGCTGAAGTAGTTCATATACTGGCTTGGTAACATTTTTCCCTCAAACAAAACTATAGCCTGTGGTTTGTATTTTGGTGGAAAAGGGATCTCATCCCAGACAGCTGGGTATGGCTGGTTGATTCCTAACTTCTTGAGCTGATCCTTATGCTTCAAGGCATCAAATTGGGCCTTTAATTCCCGAACTGCTTATATCGGATCTTCAGTTGGGAAAGGGACCGCAGAGAGGTGAGAGATAGATTGTATTATAACTCCAACATGAGGTAATACATTCTCCGGGTTGAGAGGTTGAGGAGCAGCTAATTCTTGACTTTGAACAGGCTCCTGGCTTGATGGTATATCTACCCCCACACGTAGTTGAGTCGGAGGAACAGGTGTTTGAGCTATCGCAGCTGTATGTTGAGTCACCATCATTTGGTGTATACTCTCCATCATGGTACGCATCTCTTTAAGCGATGCTTCCAATACAATGATGCGTTGTTCCGTACTTCCTGATGGGGAAGCCTCTTCATGTTCATCTCCAACGGCATAAACTCCTATTTCTCTGGATGCCACTGAAGGATTAGTATAGATCTCTGTAGAGATTGAGTCTATAATTTTAGCATCAAATTCAGAAAACTGGCGATCCCTAGTGTCGGAATCAGAAGAATATAACGTCGACTGTCGTGACCTCGAACGGGTGTTTCGAAAAATACATGCTTCAATATTCTCAAGGAGTCTGTCAAATCTCCTTTGGCTTAGAGATCTAAAGGGATGACGTCTTGAACTTGACCTTCCTCTAGGAATATGCGAAGCCATGTTTGCCGACGCAAATGTTGGTTCTTCTCCCTGTAAGGACAAAGAGTAGTTCAACCGGTTAAAAACTGACCGTTTTGCCTTAGAACAACAGTAGTTAATTACAACCTTATGACTATTACAACAATGCTCCCTATGGGGTATAATAGACATATTAGGAGATCCCCTGTCTTTGCGTTTCTGGATCAAGAAATCACGCAAATCAGGAGGATTAACAGAAGAGGAAGAAGAAGGTTTATTTGCCTT
This sequence comes from Iris macrosiphon, assembly GCA_036927795.1. Classification (NCBI taxonomy): domain Eukaryota; kingdom Viridiplantae; phylum Streptophyta; class Magnoliopsida; order Asparagales; family Iridaceae; genus Iris; species Iris macrosiphon. The sequence continues at coordinate 113,623,874 of JAYESA010000012.1, read as the reverse complement.
TTTACATCAGTAGGATCGTGGAGATTAGGGACCAGAACCCTTTCCCTGCCATAGGAATACAACAGTTCACCCATGTGAGTAGCATATGACCCATCATCCGTCTGAGGAGCATATTTTCCTAAAAAACGGGTCTTCTTTACGCGGACAGACTTATCCTGGCGTAATTTGGCATTTTGCACAGGTTCGCGTAACACAGGGATAGTCCTCAAGCGGCCTCCAGCGTCACGCGTAATCTGAAGTGTGGGAACTCTCTTCTCTTGTAGGCGTAAATGCCTAGAGTTTGGGAGACTCGCCGCTTGTTTTCCTTTGATGTGATCAAAGGGACCATCTGCCTCATCATAGATGGGAGATGTATTTTTACGCGTAGGGCGCAATTGAAATTTCCGATTTGGCACTAAGGCCTTGCCAAAAAATTTGTCTGCCACGTCACAGACGGGAGACGAAGTTTTATACGCAGGGCGCGTGTTCGACTTCTGGATTGCCACTGGGGCATTGCCAGAAGTTTTGTTTGCCACGTCACAGACGGGAGACGAAGTTTTACGCGCAGAGCGCGTGTTAGACTTCTGGATTGGCACTGGGGCATTGCCAGAAGTTTTATCTTCCACGTCACAGACGGGAGACATATTTTTACGCACAAGGCGTGCAGGCTGTGCTGTCACAACCTTGTTGATCAGAGGAGGAGAGCTTGTAGGAAGGGTAGACGTCTTAGGCATCCAAACTTTACGCATCTTCCTGTTGTTCTGGACAGAGGGGGAACGAGAGCTACCCCCCTGCGCGAAGCATGTCTTCATAAGCAGATTGGTCGAACTGGACGACCAAGGTCTTCTTCGTCGATCCGACGGATACAGCATCGTGTTGAGCAATTGCTTTCTCGTCAGATGAGAAAGTTATCCCCAACAGAGTCACCATCTTGTGTTTGATGATAAACAAAAAAATGAAACTAGGTTTATACGAAACCCTTTCTTTGTTTACAAACAAGAAAAAAGAGTACAATTAATCCTATACGAGGATGTTAAGTACAATAAAAATGATTCTGAAGAAAATTGTTATAGGAGTCTGATCTGCGTCGATCACTTTGTCCCTTGGACCACACGATGATGAAGAAGTATTGTAGAAGAAGAAGAAGCTTCAAAGATTGCAGGTGGGATTGAACTCTCGTTGCCAAAGTTGTCAATCAACACTCTCTGTCTGTGCTCTCTCTGTGTATCTCCTTCTATTGATCTCTGATCCTTTCATCCTGTGATCAGGGGTCTCTATTTATAGAGATCAGTCACAATAATTGTCCAGTTAGCGTAGAAGCCAACTGTGAAGAAAGTTGCACCTTTTACGCGACGGTTATAATAATTGCTACCCACGTTCGAATGACCTTCTATATCTATGTATGATACGTATCTCATTATGAGGTAACGCGTATAACTGCTTCTCGAAGATCATGCCATGCAAGCCACGTAGGTAACTGCCCCTTGCGTAAAGATAATTGGCATAAAAGCCAAATAACTGTCTTGTTGGCGTAAAAGCCAAATAGTTGTCTTGTTGGCGTAAAAGCCAAATAGCTGTCATGTTGGCGTAAAAGCCAAGTTCTGCATAAAACTTGATGCTGTATGAATAATAGATAACCAGCATAAAAATAGCCAATTATCCTTCCTGACTGAGGTCTTGAGCATATTCTGGGCCAAATAGCCTTATTGTGTACATTTACAAATATAGCTTGAGTTGGTGTATTTCGAGGAGATAGCATACGACGTACTCCTATAGTCGAAAATAGCCTGGTTGGCGTAAAATGTAAGGATGGTGATGTAAGCGTATTAGCCCTAGTTTTAGCTCTCCCAGTCATGACAAAAATAATAAAGAATAGAATCAAATCTCGTGGATTTAATACAGAGATATACCTCAATCTCGTGCATTAAATGCCGAGATATGCCTCGAGCTCTATACGAGAAACAGCTTTTGAGTCTGATTTTATCTCATCTTGAGCGTAAAAACCCATCTCTGCCCATGTAGAATAGGCACCGTATTCTTTGAATGCGTAAAAATGACTTGTATCAAGAATATGTCGCTAAACGACAACCCGGGTCTCTGTGCAAAAATCATCATCACTGCCGTCCTCTCGATCATCGTGCGGTACTTTTGTCAGGAGTCAGGTTCACTGTTATGTCTGACAAATCCATCCGAGGAATACGAAGAGTTCCTCGTACAACTTTACGTTACATTTAAAAACCAACGTACTTTAAACTTTACGCAGGGAGGTATAGCAACCTTTTTATGCCAAAACAGCTTTGGAGCGTTGCTTTACACTGTAGAAGCATGAAAAATACGCTGAATAGCTATACACAGCATTTTAGTGCTGGGCAGCGTAAGAGGATAACTTCAGAGCCATCGGCGTACAACAGAGCTTTTTTGCTAAGTACAGCGTAGAATATAAGCTCAAGGACTATCCGCGTAATGCAGTACGTCCAGGCTGCTTCAACGTAAAAAGGGTGCTACATCGCCTTTATGGCATAAAACTCATCCGCTTTTAATGCAGCATTGAAGTGTACGAGGAATGCTTCGTATTCCCCAAAATGAACCTATCAAATCATGCAGTGAACCTGACGTCTGACTCCTGACAAAGAGTACTGCACGACTACCCAGACGACGGCTATAATGATGGCGCGACACAGCGACCCAGACTGTCGTTTAGTGCATCTCTGCATTTAATACAAGAGATTTGATTAATGTCACCAAACTGTCATTTAGTGACATTTCCTCGGCATAAACTGCTTTTACGTATACAAAGGGAATACACTGCCTAGTTTTATACAGGCAGATGTGAGCTGTTTACGCTCCATAGAAGACAAACAGGCTGCCACGTCAAAAGCTGCCCTTCGTACAGGGCTCAAGGCATATCTCTGCATTTAATGCGCATGGCAGATCTTCGAGACACGCCTCTGCATTTAATGCTTAGGATGATGACAGATCTCTGTATTTAATGCAAGAGATTTGATTATATCTCCAAAGGCCGTAATTTTGGCTAAGACGTCCACATTATTGCTTTTGCACGTTATGCCATCAGGCTATTTTCAGCTAAGGAACACGCTGTACGCTATCTCCTTTAAATATGCCAGCTCAGGCTACGTTTGCACTGGTGCGTATTAGAGCTATTCGGTCCAGAATTCGCTCAAAGCCTCAGTTAAGGGAGGAGGATCAGCTGTCTTCTATACTACTCGGCTTCTACGCCCACTCGGCTTCTACGCCCACTTGGCTTCTACGCTATGGTGACAGTTATTGGCTTCTGCGCCAACCTTTTCTATGCGAGGGATAACTACCTATGTGGCTTTTATGTCGTGATCTTCGCAGCAGTTATACGCATTATCTCTTAACGAGACATGTGTTACACGCTCATTCAGGAGATCATTTATACGTAGGTAACGGTTATTGCAACCTTCAGCGTAAAAAGTGTTACACTCTCCATTGTACAACTTCTACGCCGATTGGACGTTTACTGTCACCAAAACCCTATAAATAGAGACCTCTATTGACAGAGGTCAAAGGTCAAAGAAAAAGAGGTGGAAAACAAAGGTCGAAAAATCCAAGGTCGAAAGATCAAGGTGGAGAAAAGAAGGGTCAAATTCAGTTGAGAACCAAGGTGGAAAGAGAAGATGAAGAACCAAGAGTCGAAGAGTCTTCAAGAGAGAAGAACCCAGAGCTCAGACAAAGAGGAGTGATCGACAACTTTGGCATCGAACATCCACTCTCCTTTGCAACCTTCGAAGCGCTTCTTCTGTCTTCTACGACACTTCTTCATCATCGTGTGGTCTAAGGGACAAAGTGATCGACTGCAGATCAGACTCCTATAGAAATATTTATCCAGATTAAAAAATTATACTTGACATCCTCGTATAGGATTAATTGTACTTCTTGTATGTAAACCGAAGAGCGGGTTTCGTATAAACCTCGTCTTATATCTTCTTTCATTTATTATCAAACACAAGATGGCGACTCTACTAGGGAGATCTTTCCCTTCTGAGGAGAAAGCAATTGCTCAAAACGATGCGGTATCCGTAGGATCCGTGAAGAAGACCCTGGTCATCCAGTTCGACCAGTCTGCCTACAAAGAGATGCTCCGAACAGGGGGTACCTCTCACTCTCTCTCTGTCCAAGACAACAGGAAGCTGCATAAGGTCTGGATGCCCAAGACATCCCCTACCATTCCTGCCTGTCACTACCACATTTCCAGATAAGGGCATTTATGTAACTTCACTATTTTGAATAATTATGTATTTAATTAATCTGCTGAGTTTTTAAAACTATTTATATGTTGTTAGTTGTGTTTGGTTTAGGTCAAACCCTAGAACTCATTAGGACTATAACCCTAAGGACTAAACCCTAGTTTGAAACCCAAATTCTAGACAAACCCTAGAATTCAAATTTTAGGGTGGAACCTCAAACCCTAGAAGGACTAAACCTGAGTTATTGAGTTCTACATGACCTAACCTGGGGGTTTAACCTAAAACTATGCATTAGAAACCCTAACCTAGTTTTAATATAAAAAGGAGCCTCCCTCAAAACCATTCTTCATGTAGAAAGAAGAAACCCTAGCCTCCATCAAGAAAACCATTCCCCACCTCCAGATTTCGGAATCCAGACCTAGGAGATCCCTCTTCCTCCTCCAAAGCAAAGAGAAGCAAGGAGTTTGGGTCAAGGAACCTTGGGGGAAGAAGAACTTTCATTGGAGAAACCATCTCCCATAGGTAAATCCGATTTTTATCCATTGATTTCTATTTTTCTATTTGTGGATGCCCATTAGGAACCCCCTACTGTGTAGTTTTCGATTTAAGGTTTTGATTTGGGTTTTGGTGACCAATATTTAGATTTCCCCCAATTTCATGAACCCTAACCCTTAGGGTTTGCTTGTAGACTGATTTCATCCTCCAACGTGAAGATTCAGATCTCGTTTTAGGGGTTTCATTGGGTTTTTCAGGAGTTTTGTGTATGGGTTTGATTTCAGCACACTAAGTGCTCGATGAAATGTTCATTTAGGATTTATCCATCTAAGGTATTCGAATTTATACATGTTTTGATTTATACACCTATATACATAATGAATTGCCTGTGTTTAACTAATCGTAGTTTTCCTGTGCATTAGGGGAGAGTTCTGTGTGTTGGAAAATTTTACCAGTGTGCAGTCGGGTTTGGGGTTATGCCTGTGTTGTAGGTATTTAAATTCCAGTTTGTGTGTCCCTGTTATTGAGAATAAATCCCTGTGTGCAGTATGTGTGGTGACCAGTTTGGATTCTGTGCAGTAGGTGTGTATCAGATATACATGTGTATTAGTTAGGAATTTAATCCTGTGTGTTCTCAGTGTGCAGGGAGGATCCTGATCAGTGTGTGTTTTGTGTTTGTATCAGTGTGGAATACTGTGTTAGCTGTGTCTACCCGTGTCTCAAAATGTCTAGGTAGGTTGTGTCAGTGAGGAGTTTAGTTACTGTCAGTGTGTGGAAATTATATCAGTGTGTTACCTATGTGAATTCTAGTGTGTAGCTGTGGATCTAACTAGTGTGTGCAGCTGTACAGACTAATACCAGTGCATATGTCTGTGTTGAGGGGTAGTTAGGACTAGTGTGTGGATACCTACACTAAATCCTGTGTAAGTTATCTGCCTGTGTGAGTGTGTGAGTGAAATCTCCAGGTCAGTGTATCTAGTGTATCAGTAAACTGACTGTGAACTCAATGTGTATGCAAGGACCAGTGCCAGTGTGTATGCATAGGACTGACTGTGTATCAGTTTTAGCAAGTAGTGTGTGTGTATCCTAGAACCTAGTGATTAGTGTATCAGTAAGTGCAGTGTGAGATGACTGAAAACCTGTGTCTCAGTTAAAATACCTGTGTGTGTAGAGTTTTGTCCCAGTTTTAATAGAGTGTACTGTGTGTGTAGAGTTTTGTCCCAGGTTCAATAGGGGATTCTGTGTGTGTAAGTGTAGGACAGAATGCCAAACCTGTGTGTGGATACTGTGTGTAAATGAATGAACTAATGTGTGTCCATGTGTCAGTGAGTGAGAGAGAGAGCAGTGTGTAGTCAGTGTGTGTGTAGATGTGTGAGGAACCTGTGTAGTGTATCAGTGATCTGTTTAGTGGTGTCAATAACAGTGAGTTTTAGTCAGTTCAGTTGTAAGTAGGTAGCTTGGGTTGGGATTCAAGGTACTAAAGCCAGTTACTTAATAATTTAGGAAATTGGTTAGTATCAGTAGGTATTACTTTAGTGAGCAGTCAAGGCACTATGTAATACATGTATACACTTGAGTTAGGTAATTATACATATGGTTTAGCATATGCAACATATCAGAATAGCTAGTAAACCCTAGTATACTTGTACCCTTGGGAGTTAACCTAGTATTGCCCAGTAAACCTCAGTATTGACCAAGAAACCCTATCTTCTTATTTAACTAAACATGTTATTCCTTCAATTCAGTATTTGACAATTTATATTCCACAAATAGGTCATTGTGATTCCACTTTGGACATCGATCCTCACATATTGCTCAGGACCACAGGCGAGTACATTCTCTGACAGTTTTTATTGTTGATTATTTCTATAATTCAGTTGTATTACATACTTGATTCCGACACTATGGATACACGGGTTAGCACCCTAGATCCCCATCATAAGGAGTCGTGATTAGAATCCATCGTGCTAGCTGGGGGATGGAGAACTATTAGTAGATTATGTGATCATATCCAACCCTCTACATGCATCATAGCTTACCCCACTTCTCACGTCGGGTGCGGCCTGACCATTTACATGCATCATAGCTGTTATATATGATTAGCCTGACCACTACATGCATCATAGCTAACCATATGGTTAGCCTGACCTACAAGAATCATAGCTATTCATATATAACCAGCCTGATCTAGTCCCAAGCCGATCACATAATAAACTGATATTTCAAACACTTAGTTAGATGTCTATTCTTTATTCAGATTTACTTGTTCTAGCATTCACTATTTATTGTTCATTGCTAGATGCTCTATTGCCTATTTCATTTCTCCAGTACTTTATATTTCCTGTATTTCTTTGCATCTTGTATTCTTACACTGTTTATAGTTTTTGTCAATTTAATGAAACTGCTGTTAGTGCTTGTGCTTCGCTCCAATCCTGACTGGATAACATTTTTCAGAGGACCTGGAGAACCTTTGCCCCACTCATTACGGCCCTGGTTCAGAGGGAGATTTCACTCCGGAAACCCCAGAAGAGTTGCCTATCCTAGAGGAGATCCTACCTGGCTGTTCTTAGATTATTTTTCTGCATTTATTGTTTTAGACTGAGACTGAGTTGTATTTATTATTTTGTGACTTTGTGAGGTTATCTAGACCCAAGATTTGAGTTGGATTTATTGTGGTTGGTTTATATCAGAACTCTTTTCCATTCTCATCGTGCCCATTATTTCTTATAGCTTGTGATTGAGTATATTTATAGAACTGTGGATTATTTATCATTGTCCTCCGTGCGGAGTTGAGACTATTGACAGGATATATATGTTATGTTGAGACCTAGACAGCGTTCTACCGCCGATGCTGCGGCGTAGGCTGGACGTACCCATGACTCATGCCCAAATTTAGGGTGCGGGTCGTGACACATTTTTAGTGGTGGCCCATGCAGGTCGAGTCCTAGATTCGCATTAGAACAATATCGTAGTGGTGCTCGCTTAGAGTATTACTACGAGGCTGTTTTAGGAAATAGGAATTAGGCCGAGGATATGCTCAATCACAATTAGGAATTTCTGATTCTTATAATACTACTCTTAATGATTTTCCTTTAGAAATTTACTGTCCTTCCTTGATGATATCGTGTCTATTGCCTTAATTAAATTCTTTGATCTGTCTTCAGGATGCCGCCGAGGACCAGATCCCGGAGAACCGGAGTAGCAGAGTCAGAGAGGTCTGCCACCTCTCGCCTTGCCGGACAGACATCCGCAACACCTCCTACATCTCCAGTACATGTGGGAGTGTCTGCAGCATTCGGGAGTCCTCCACCACCTGTTCAGAGGGTCCCCATAGCTACGACGACGCCTCCACCACCACCACCACCACCACCACCAGTTCAGCATCCATGAGGTGTGCCCGTCGATGGAGCACAGATGTTCGCTTTGATTCAGGGCATGGTCGATGCCCAGAGGACATCGGCAGAGGCCCAGAGGGTGCAGGCTGAGGCACACCAGGCCCAGACAGAGATGATGAGGGTGAACATGGAGAATGCTCATCAAGTGGCTCTCCAGGCTGTGGAGAGAGTCACTCAGCAGCAGCAGCGTCCTGATCAGCACCACCAGAGGCCGGGCACCATTGTGGATTTCAAGAGGATGATGCCTCGGGAGTTCAAGGGGACAGAAGGGATACTCTACGCCGATGATTGGCTAGAGGACATCGAGAGGAACTTGCGCTTGGCGCAGCTTCCGGAGGCCCTTCAGATCGAGGCCGCCGGCAGCCAGATGTTCGACATCGTCTTGACGTGGTTTCGCACAGAGCCATGACTCCTTGACAGAGGACTCACTTGGGAAGCTTTCAAGGAGCTCTTCAAGGAGAAGTTATTTCCTGATGTTGTCCTGGGAGCTTTGGAGAGTCAGTTCCATGACTTAGCCCAGGGGAGCTCGTCCGTCGATGAGTATGCCGCGGAGTTTTGTCGCCTGAGCCGCTTCGCGCCATCGATGATTAGAGATCCGGGGGACAGGGCCCAGAAGTTCAGAAAGGGGCAGGCAAGGGAGATCAAGTCTCGCACGTCGGGACGTCGCACAGCTACCTACGAGGGCATATTGATGGATGCCCAGATAGCCGAGGACGACTTGGACCTCAGGCACAAGAGGGGACGCAATGTTTCCGGAGGAGCAAACAGTAGTGCGGGACCGGGCAAGCGTCCACACTATCAGCAGCAACAGAGGCCCTTTCAGCAGCAGCACCAGTAGCACCAGGCACCAGCCCGAGGGCAGGTCGAGCAGCAGCAACAGAGGCAGACTCAGCCCGCCATCCAGTGTGCGTACTGCGGGAAGACAGGACATACTAGAGATATCTGCAGGAAGAGATTAGGCTCATGTCTGTCCTGCGGATCGACGACACACCAGCTGAGGGATTGCCCTACCATTCGTCCAGGTCAGGGTGGAGCAGCCGCCCAGAGAGGACCCGACAGGGTACCTGCCGTACCAGGAGGCCAACAACAGAGGGCACCACTTCCACCGCAACATCAGAAGTTTGCCCAGCACCAACAGCAGAGAGGTGTACCCCAGGGGCGAGCTTACGCCATGGCAGTCGAGGAGATCGAGCCAGCAGGAGACTTGATCACAGGTTCGGTTCTTCTCGATTGTATTCCCGCATTTACCTTATTCGACTCTGGCGCTTCCCATAGTTTTGTGTCTGTATCTTATGCACTTCGACATCATTTAGACACAGAACCATTAGCTAGGACTTGCAAGATCATGACTGGTGGAGGTATTATCCTAGTCCGTGATCACTGCAAGGACCGGAGGGTGTCAGTAGGAGGCCGAGAGTTGAGCGTGAGCTTACTCGTCATGCCACTTCCGGGATATGATATTGTACTCGGAATGGACTGGTTGAGTAGGCATCATGCTACTATAGATTGTTATAGAGGCAGGGTATTATTTAGACCACCAGGAGAGCCGGAGTTTGAGGTCGTCAGAGGAGCAGCGGAACAGAGCAGGAGCACATTTTGCGGAGCCAGGGCGGAAGAAGAGGAGTTGCCACATCCTCTGATAGCGGAGTTCCTGGATGTATTTCTAGAGGAGTTGCCAGGCTTGCCGCCAGACAGAGATGTTGAATTCTCTATAGACTTGGTTCCAGGAGCGGAGCCCATTTCACAATATGTCTATAGAGTCAACAACAGCGAGCTGGCAGAACTGAAGAAGCAAGTCGAGGAGCTGCAGGACAAAGGCTTCATCAAATCCAGTTCATCACCATGGGGAGCTCCGGTATTGTTCGTACCGAAGAAGGACGGCACGGTGCGCATGTGCATTGATTATAGAGCTTTGAACAATATCACTATCAAGAACAAGTACCCGCTGCCGAGGATAGATGATCTTTTCGATCAGTTGAGCGGGGCGAGGGTGTTTTCAAAGATAGATTTGAGGTCAGGCTATCACCAGGTGAAGGTAAAGAGGGAGGACACGCCGAAGATAGCTTTTCGGACCAGATACGACCAGTTTGAATTTATGGTGATGCCATTTGGTTTAACCAATGCACCGACAGTATTCATGAACCTGATGAACAAGATGTTCCACCAGTACCTTGACAAGTTCGTAGTGGTGTTCATCGACGATATTCTTGTGTATTCCAAGACCCCGGAGGAGCACGAAGAGCACCTGAGGTTGGTCTTAGAGACTCTCAGGAGGGAGAAGCTGTACGGGAAACTCTCTAAGTGTGAATTCTTCCTCGACAAGGTTGAATTTCTTGGGCATGTGGTATCGGGTGACGGAATCTCGGTTCACCCACAGAAGATCGAGGCAGTGAAGTCGTGGGCTACCCCCAGTTCGGTAGCTGAGATCAGGAGTTTTCTCGGGCTAGCAGGATACTACAGGAGGTTTGTACAAGACTTCTCCAGGATTACAGCGCCAATGACCAGATTGACTAGGAAGGATGTGGATTTTGTCTGGACGGAGGAGTGCCAGGCTGCATTTGATGAGCTGAAGAAGAGGTTGACGATAGCTCCAGTTTTGACGTTGCCAGCAGGGACAGGTGGTTTCACCATCTACAGTGATGCTTCAGGTAAGGGTCTGGGATGTGTTCTTCAGCAGCACGAAAAGGTGATTGCCTATGCTTCCAGGCAGTTACGCCCTCATGAAGAGAACTACCCCACCCACGATTTGGAGTTGGTAGCAGTTATCTTCGCTCTAAAGCTGTGGAAATATTACCTGTACGGAGAGCGTGTGGAGATCTTCACAGACCACAAGAGCTTGAAGTACGTATTCACATAGAAGGAGCTGAACATGAGGCAGAGGAGGTGGTTGGAGTTGATGAAGGACTTTGACATCTCATTGCAGTACCACCCAGGGAAGGCCAACGTAGTCGCCGATGCCTTGAGCAGGTATCCGATGGCGATGTACTTGACGACAGATAGACATTTGTTGGCTGATTTGGAGAGCTTGGAGATTGAGGTGCTAGTTCCCGGTACTGAGATTCAGATATGGGGATTACAGGTACAGTCAGAGCTGATAGACAGGATCAGAGCTGCGCAATATAATGATGAGGCTCTAAGGAGGATCAGGGCACATGTTCGGGCAGGATTGTCGGACGACTTTACTATCGCAGAGGATGGTTCCTTACGGCACGGCACGAGGATGTGTGTGCCGAGCGGGGTGCTGCACGAGGAGGTTTTGCAGGAGGCACACCGCTCTCAGTACTCGATGCATCCCGGTGCCAACAAGATGTATCGAGACTTGAGGGAGCACGTATGGTGGTATGGAATGAAGCGCGAGGTAGCACGCTTCGTATCCCGGTGTCTAGTGTGCCAGCAGGTAAAGGCAGACCGGCAGAGGCCAGGTGGTTTGCTTCAACCTTTACCGATCCCAGAGTGGAAGTGGGAGCACGTGACCATGGATTTTGTTTCAGGGCTTCCACGTTCTCCAGGAGGGAAGGACGCAATTTGGGTCATCGTGGACAGGTTGACCAAATTAGCCCATTTCTTACCTTTCAAGGTGGACACGTCGACAGAGAGGCTAGCAGAGATGTACGTGCGACAGATCGTTAGACTTCATGGAGTTCCTGTAAGCATCATCTCGGATCGGGATAGCCGTTTCACTTCCCACTTCTGGAGGAGTCTGCAGGCTAGCTTGGGCACTCAGCTCAAGTTCAGTACCGCATATCACCCCCAGAAAGACGGGCAGTCTGAACGGACTATTCAGACTCTCGAGGATATGCTACGCACTTGCGTTCTAGATCTCGGAGGTTCTTGGGAGGATCATCTGCACCTGGTAGAATTTGCTTACGACAACAGCTACCAGGCCAGCATCGAGATGTCACCATTTGAGGCTCTTTATGGAAGGAGGTGTCGTACACCGTTATCTTGGGACGACGTTGGAGAGAGAGCCTTGCTAGGACCAGAAATGGTCGTGGATGCAGCAGAAAAGGTAAAACTCATCAGAGACAGACTGCGAGTAGCGCAGGACAGACAGCGGCATTGGGCCGACAGCCACCGTAGACCCCTTGAGTTTCAGGTATAGATCGTTATTTTTCTGGCTTATGTTGTTGTTTAGACTGCGTGTTGAGACTGTTTTATTTTAGGTTGGCGATCTAGTATTCCTACGGATTTCTCCGACGCGTGGCACGATTCGTTTTGGTCGAGGCGGGAAGCTTAGCCCACGCTACATCGGACCCTTTGGAATTCTTGCGAGGGTAGGTGCAGTGGCGTATAGACTGGACTTGCCGCCTACATTAGAGGGAGTGCATGATGTGTTCCACATGTCGCAGCTGAGACGGTACGTGGCAGACCCTAGTCACGTACTTGACCACTCGGAGATTGAGGTTGGTCGGACGCTCAGCTACCCCGAGCAGCCCGTAGAGATCTTGGACCGCAGAGAGAAGGTATTGCGAAACCAAACTATTCCTTTGGTTCGTGTTGCATGGAGACATCACTCTCCAGGAGAGTCAACCTGGGAGAGAGAGGACGAAATGCGCGAGCAATACCCGTACCTCTTCTAGACTTGAGGTATATTTCCTTTTCTGATTTCATTCTTGCTCTAGTTCAGTCCAATTTCGAGGACGAATTTTTTTAAGGAGGGTAGACTTGTCACTACCACATTTCCAGATAAGGGCATTTGTGTAACTTTACTATTTTGAATAATTATGTATTTAATTAATCTGCTGAGTTTTTAAAACTATTTATATGTTGTTGGTTGTGTTTGGTTTAGGTCAAACCCTAGAACTCATTAGGACTATAACCCTAAGGACTAAACCCTAGTTTGAAACCCAAATTCTAGACAAACCCTAGAATTCAAATTTTAGGGTGGAACCTCAAACCCTAGAAGGACTAAACCTGAGTTATTGAGTTCTACATGACCTAACCTGGGGGTTTAACCTAAAACTATGCATTAGAAACCCTAACCTAGTTTTAATATAAAAAGGAGCCTCCCTCAAAACCATTCTTCATGTAGAAAGAAGAAACCCTAGCCTCCATCAAGAAAACCATTCCCCACCTCCAGATTTCGGAATCCAGACCTAGGAGATCCCTCTTCCTCCTCCAAAGCAAAGAGAAGCAAGGAGTTTGGGTCAAGAAACCTTGGGGGAAGAAGAACTTTCATTGGAGAAACCATCTCCCATAGGTAAATCCGATTTTTATCCATTGATTTCTGTTTTTCTATTTGTGGATGCCCATTAGGAACCCCCTACTGTGTAGTTTTCGATTTAAGGTTTTGATTTGGGTTTTGGTGACCAACATTTGGATTTCCCCCAATTTCATGAACCCTAACCCTTAGGGTTTGCTTGTAGACTGATTTCATCCTCCAACGTGAAGATTCAGATCTCGTTTTAGGGGTTTTATTGGGTTTTTCAGGAGTTTTGTGTATGGATTCGATTTCAGCACACTAAGTGCTCGATGAAATGTTCATTTAGGATTTATCCATCTAAGGTATTCAAATTTATACATGTTTTGATTTATACACCTATATACATAATGAATTGCCTGTGTTTAACTAATCGTAGTTTTCCTGTGCATTAGGGGAGAGTTCTGTGTGTTGGAAAATTTTACCAGTGTGCAGTCGGGTTTGGGGTTATGCCTGTGTTGTAGGTATTTAAATTCCAGTTTGTGTGTCCCTGTTATTGAGAATAAATCCCTGTGTGCAGTATGTGTGGTGACCAGTTTGGATTCTGTGCAGTAGGTGTGTATCAGATATACATGTGTATTAGTTAGGAATTTAATCCTGTGTGTTCTCAGTGTGCAGGGAGGATCCTGATCAGTGTGTGTTTTGTGTTTGTATCAGTGTAGAATACTGTGTTAGCTGTGTCTACCCGTGTCTCAGAATGTCTAGGTAGGTTGTGTCAGTGAGGAGTTTAGTTACTGTCAGTGTGTGGAAATTATATCAGTGTGTTACCTATGTGAATTCTAGTGTGTAGCTGTGGATCTAACTAGTGTGTGCAGCTGTACAGACTAATACCAGTGCATATGTCTGTGTTGAGGGGTAGTTAGGACTAGTGTGTGAATACCTACACTAAATCCTGTGTAAGTTATCTGCCTGTGTGAGTGTGTGAGTGAAATCTCCAGGTCAGTGTATCTAGTGTATCAGTAAACTGACTGTGAACTCAATGTGTATGCAAGGACCAGTGCCAATGTGTATGCATAGGACTGACTGTGTATCAGTTTTAGCAAGTAGTGTGTGTGTATCCTAGAACCTAGTGATTAGTGTATCAGTAAGTGCAGTGTGAGATGACTGAAAACCTGTGTCTCAGTTAAAATACCTGTGTGTGTAGAGTTTTGTCCCAGTTTTAATAGAGTGTGTTGTGTGTGTAGAGTTTTGTCCCAGGTTCAACAGGGGATTCTGTGTGTGTAAGTGTAGGACAGAATGCCAAACCTGTGTGTGAATACCTGTGTGTGGATACTGTGTGTAAATGAATGAACTAATGTGTGTCCATGTGTCAGTGAGTGAGAGAGAGAGCAGTGTGTAGTCAGTGTGTGTGTAGATGTATGAGGAACCTGTGTAGTGTATCAGTGATCGGTTTAGTGGTGTCAATAACAGTGAGTTTTAGTCCATTCAGTTGTAAGTAGGTAGCTTGGGTTGGGATTCAAGGTACTAAAGCCAGTTATTTAATAATTTAGGAAATTGGTTAGTATCAGTAGGTATTACTTTAGTGAGCAGTCAAGGCACTATGTAATACAGGTATACACTTGAGTTAGGTAATTATACATATGGTTTAGCATATGCAACATATCAGAATAGCTAGTAAACCCTAGTATACTTGTACCCTTGGGAGTTAACCTAGTATTGCCCAGTAAACCTCAGTATTGACCAAGAAACCCTATCTTCTTATTTAACTAAACATGTTATTCCTTCAATTCAGTATTTGACAATTTATATTCCATAAATAGGTCATTGTGATTCCACTTTGGACATCGATCCTCACATATTGCTCAGGACCACAAGCGAGTACATTCTCTGACAGTTTTTATTGTTGATTATTTCTATAATTCAGTTGTATTACATACTTGATTCCGACACTATGGATACACGGGTTAGCACCCTAGATCCCCATCATGAGGAGTCATGATTGGAATCCATCGTGCTAGCTGGGGGATGGAGAACTATTAGTAGATTATGTGATCATATCCAACCCTCTACATGCATCATAGCTCACCCCACTTCTCACGTCGGGTGCGGCCTGACCATTTACATGCATCATAGCTGTTATATATGATTAGCCTGACCACTACATGCATCATAGCTAACCATATGGTTAGCCTGACCTACAAGAATCATAGCTAATCATATATAACCAGCCTGATCATATCCAACCTGTCACGACCCGCACCCGGAAAATCGGGCATAAGTCGTGGGTACGTCCAGCCTACGCCGCAGCATCGGCGGTAGAACGTTGTCTAGGTCAACTAACTAAATAATAATCTCACACAAAAATCGGCCATGACCTCTCCAAACGGAGGGCAACCACACAAACAATATATAAACCTGTCAAGATCTCAACTCCAAACGGAGGAGCAAATATCACCATGATAACCACAATATACTCAATCACGAATCTAAGCACGATAAGATGACAAAGAAGTCTAACAACTATAAAGTCTAACCAACAACAACTACTACAACAACCACAACATCAAATAATAATACAACAATATCCAAAATAATATACAAACAAGGTCTTAATCTAAAACCGGAGACAAATCCGGTGCTAAAAGCTAATAAAAACAACAACAAAGTCCCAGTGATCCCGGCTACCAACCCGGAAATTACCCCTAAACTAGAGGGTCCGTGTCTGCACCATCGACAGGCTCAGGTCCATAAAACGTCGGACACCAATCCTTCGGATACTCTGAAAAATATGTCCAGTCAGGACTGGAGCAAGTACATCTCTAACAGCAGTTCCATTTAAATGATAAAAACTATAAAACAGTTATAGCAAGTAGCAAGAAGAATGAAGCAAGTATGAAACAAGAAATATATAAATCACTGGTGCATGAAGATAAAGATGCATGGATATCAGAGCAAGATAGTAATATCTACAAGATACAGGAAATCTAAGCTAAGATCAAGTCCGTGCACATGAACGTGTAGTGAGTCCAGCATAAAAAACATGTAGTGAGTCAAGTCCAGAAACATGTAAGTGAGACAAGTCAAGAAATGCATGAGAGTCCAGACTATAAAGAATGAACTCGGTGTCTTTGAAATACTTGTTTCGACATGTAAACGGCTAGGGGTAAGTACGGCTCACCGCGCACTGGGTGCGCGGCTGCTATCATTCCAGATTAGACCAGAGGGAGTGATTCCTGATGATGCCAGATAGGAATGTTTACATGTCTACTCGAGTATTTCTCTGCCCCGACTAATACAAGTGGATCCAAGACCCGACACGCAAATCAAGATGAGTCCAGCCTGAACATGAATGATGCCTGTAGTGATGCCTGTAGTGATTCCAGAATAGAGGCCAGAAACATGAAATGTACGTATCGCAAGTAAATGAATCCGGAAATATCAATCAGTGTCCCGTGTTGTGCCAAAATAATCAGATGATACTATACTAGAAGCTGAATCATAATAATCATCAAATAATGAAAACTATCAGAGAATGTACTCGCCTGACGTCCTGAGCAACTGGAGATCCGAACCGGTGTCGCAAGGACTTAATGCGAAAAGCAAGGTTAAACAGGGTTCTAATGAGTTAAACAGATATAAAATAACTAAAAATAGGTTTCTAGGGTCGTTCTAGGTCAAACGGGTCAAACCGGTAAAATCTGGGTCAAAAAGTCAACTCTGGGTCCAAAAAGTCAACTCTAGGTCAAAACTAGGTCAAAAGTTGACTTTAGCGGTCAACCGAGTCAACTACGGTCAAGTCTGTGTCAAACTAGGGTGCTCCTGAAATTCTAGGTCAAACCGAGGTCATTAAGCTAGAAAACTCACAAACTCGCCTCCTTGAGATACCGGGATACCCTCGGTATCCGATACCTCATCCTACGCTATATACCCCGCCTATACCCTCTAAAACCTATGCTAGCACGCGTAAATATATACACATAAGCATATAAAAATCACTCCAATACTATTCCTAGGCTATTGCTCAAAAACCCCGCTCGAAACCCAATACCTTGGTTATCTTAAGGTATTGAGATACCTCGGTATCTCAAGGTATTGAGATACCGCTCTCAAACCCCTCTAACTAGCTATCTAACTAATAATTACATACCTAGATATTAATCTAGGCTAGGTAATATAGATATCTACCATATTTATATATATCTAAGTATGTATCTACCTATATACATATATATCCACACATATATACCCATTACCCATTTACCTTACCAAACATAACATATATATATATATATATATATATATATATATATATATATATATATATATATATATATATATATATATATATATTACCTATCAAGATATCTATAGATATATATATATATAAGTATAGGTAAATAGATATCTATCTCCTAGATAGATATATCTAAGTATCTAGCTATCTACCTATCTAGTATCTAGCCATCTAACTATCTACCTATTATCTAGGTAACTATCTAACTATCTAATCTATCTAATAACTTATCTAACTAACTATCAATGCATTTATCTAACTACCTATCTAACTATATGTATTTATATCTATACATATAGATATAAATATATATCTAATACCTATCTAGATATCTATATATCTATCTATCTAAGTATCTATCTATCTAAATACCTAGCTATCTAACTATCTATTTATCTTATCTACCTATTTATCTATCTAATGATATATCTATCTATCTAACATATTATCTATCCATCTATCTATTTAATCTATCTTAGACTTCTATCTATCTATCTATCGCCAACACGCTGCTGCTGCTGCTGCTCTTGCTTGCTGATGCTGCTGCTGTACCTGTTACTGCTGCTGTTGTGCTCTTATTCCTGCTGCTGCTGCTCCTTCTACTGCTGTTACTGCTGCTCTATGCTACTGCTGCTGCTGATTCTACTGCTGCTGCAGCTATTCCTGCTGCTGTGCTGCTGCTGCAGCAGGTTCTGCCCCCTTCCTCTCACAACACACACACACACCTACATATATACCTATATACATATATATATATATATATCACTATCTATATATATATATATATATATATACATACATATATATCTATATATATATAACTAGATACATATATATATATATACACTTATATCTATATACTAACACACACTAACACACTCAAACACAAATCAACACACACACACATAATTATATACAA
The DNA here is from genome assembly GCA_036927795.1 of Iris macrosiphon. Classification (NCBI taxonomy): domain Eukaryota; kingdom Viridiplantae; phylum Streptophyta; class Magnoliopsida; order Asparagales; family Iridaceae; genus Iris; species Iris macrosiphon. Next base: position 113,605,423 of record JAYESA010000012.1, on the reverse strand, counting down.
ACACATATCTATATATACATATAAACACTCACACACTCAAACATATATATATCTATATATATATATCTATCCTCACTCACACACACTCACTCTCACACACCCTCACACACACATACTCACACACACTAGCACACACTCTCACAAGCGCACAACCACACACATAAACACTCACAACACTATCAACACACACACATAAGCACACACAAACTCTCATACATATATATATATATAAATATATATACATATATACATAAACTCATATATATATATACCTATAAACACTCATTCACACTCACACACACTCACCTACACACATACACTAGCACATAGATATAAATACACACATATAAATAGAAATATATATATATATATATATATATATATATATATATATATATATATATATATATATATAGAAACACACACCAACATATATATATAAATATATAAATATAGACACAAACACTAACACAACACCACACACAACAACACACAACCAACACGCCCCACTCACGCCCAACGACCCCGACACTCACCGACACCCTAAAATATATAAAATATAACTCGAAAACTCTAGCACACACTCCCCGATACTAACCCAACGCGCGCACAAGCCCGAAACGAGGAAACCAAGTCGAAATGGCCGTTCGGTCATTTCGACGAACAAGTGGTGCGCGGCTCGGAAAACCTCCTGAAATGCACACAAAACGAACTCGGAATCGGCCCAAAATTTACCCACGCGCTCTACACGATGTCTAGATCCTAGAAAATGCGCTCCCGCATCGATTCTAGGTCCGTGGCAGAAACACACACGCACTTAGAATCGGCGACGACGAAAAGCCCCAATTTCGCCCGAAACGCCCGTTTCTCCGCGATGCGGCTTCCCGTGTCCGAACGGAGACACGCACTCACCCTCAAGACACCCGACAACATCTACCTAGGTCCATCTAACCTAGGGCATCACCCAAAATTGGGCCAAATTCGGATTTCTCCCAAAATTGACACAAAATCTAGTGTTAAAGTCTCCAAACACTACCCAACTAGTTCCAACTTCCTCCTACGGATAGCCTAAGGGTCTAGGAAGGTTCTAAAATATTAATTACACTATAAAAGAGTAATTACAAGGGGAAATTTAGGGTTTATCTCTTGGAAGTTAGAATCCCAAGCCAAAGTCTCAAAAATGCTCCAAATCCTCCAATCCAAGCTTCCAAGCCTCAAATCCAAGCTCCAACACCAAATCTAGGCTCTACCCACCTAGGTTAGAGAAAATACAAGGTTAGGGTTAGCAACCATGGAGAATAGAAGAAGAAAGAAGAGAAATAGGAGGAAGGAACTTACTTGGAGAAGGAAGGAAGAAGAAAAAGAAGTGGAGAAGAAGAAGTGAAGAAGAAGATAAAGAAGAAGAGAAAGGGGAGTGGGGGCTGCTGCTCACGGGAATGGGGGCTGGGATAGGGTCGGATGGAGCAAAATAAAGGGATTCCACATGTTCCAAAATGTCCAAAACGCCCCTACGTGACTTGGTTTCGGATTCCGGGTTCCAAAAGCACTCAAACTAGTTCCAAATCTCTCCAACTAACCTCCTAAAAATAAAATAATAAATCTAAGCCCCAAAATAATTCTCACAAGGGTGTGGGCTGGGTCGGACATGGGTCCACTAGGGTCTGACATGGGTCCAGGCTAGCCAAAATCCTAAAACAATCAATAAAAATATAATACAATCAATAATTAAATATAAATATAATTAAATATAAATAATCCACAATTAACTAAATTAAAAATAAAAAAAAAATACCCGGCTCTGGAAATGGGGTGGTGACAAGCCTATCCTCCTTTAGAAAATTTCGTCCTCGAAATTTAAAGTCAATCACACTCTCTCTAGGTCAAACCCCCAACAATCACAGTCAAAATTTTTTACCTAAATAACATACAAGATCAGGGTCCTACTGGTCGTGTTATTACAGTCTCAATCGGGGTCACTACACTATCTACCACAGCACAAAGAAAATCTAACAGGTACTAATGAAGCACACCACAGGAATGGAAAAGGACAGGAAGAAGAAACAAGAGACAGACCTGCTAACCCGACATCCGTAGCATCGGCCTCCTCGACCGTCAACGCATAAGCCCTGCCCTGCTGGGGTGTATCCCTCTGCTGGTGCGGGGCATGATGCTGTGCCACAGATGGCCTAGCTCCAACTCTCTGATCCTGTGCTCCACCCAATGGAGGTGCAGTAGGGCAATCTCGCATATGGTGAGCAGCGGATCCACAGAACAAACACACCTTCAGCCTCCTCCTACAAACATCCCAGGTGTGTCCTGCCTTCCTGCAGTAGGCACAAGTGGGCACCCTCTGATCCTGACCCTGCTGTGCTGCCTTCTGCACATAGGGACGCTTAGCTGGTCCCGCACTACAACTGGCACTGCCTGAATCATCCCTGCCTCTCTTAGACTTGAGCTCCAAGTCATCCTCTGCTCTCTGAGCATCTCCTACTATCTGCTCAAAAGTCGCCTCGCGGTCGCTCCTGGTCAAAGACTTGACCGCCATAACCAAGCCCTTGCGAAACTTCCTCGCCTTAGCTGCCTCACTCAAGCCATCTACAAATCTGCCCAGACGGCAGAACTCCGCTGCGTACTCGTCCACTGTCATGCTCCCTTGGACGAGTGCCTCGAACTGGCTCTCCAAAGCACTGAGCGCCACATCTGGGAAAAATTTCTCCTTAAAAAGCCTCTTGAAAGCCTCCCAAGTAAGCCCTGGCGCCGCAATCCTCGTATCTGTGCGATACCATGTCAAGGCGAGGTCGAACATCTGACTGCCCGCTGCCTCTATCTGCATGCTGTCTGGAATCTGCGCCAGCCTGAAGATGCCCTCAATCTGCTCTATCCAGTCATCTGCGTACAGGATCCCTTCTGTACCACGGAACTCCTTGGGCCGCATGCTTTGAAAGTCGATAATACTGCCCGGCCTCGGATGCTGAATCTGATCTGCCTGTGGCTGAATCTGTGCCACCCTATCCACTGCTGTCATGGCCACCTGGTGGGCGTTCTCAATGCCCAGCCTCATCACATCCACCTGATGGTGCTGCGTGTCCATCATCTCCCTGAAGAATGCAAACAACTGCACGGCATCTACTGGAGCAGGAAGTGGTGGAGGAACCACCGGAACGACTGGGGTAGTCCTCGGATCGATAGGTGAAGGAGAATCCCCGAGAGAAGCAGATGCTCCCTCAACCGCAGGAGTGGTGAGTGGAGCGGAAGCAGCTGCCTGAATACGAGCTGGATGAGAGGTAGCAGACCTCTCAGTGGCAACTGCTGGGGCGGTACGATGAGATCGTGACTTCGGAGGCATCCTGAACACAGATCAAAAGAAGTCAATACGGCGCAAGATACGATATCATCAAAGAAGGACAGTAATATTTCAAAAGAAAGCAATTTCAGAATAATTAGATTGGAATTGTTCCTAGTCGTGATTGAGTACACTCTCATCCTAGATCCTAGATCCTAGAGCAGGCTCGCAGCAGTACAACTAAGTTGTTGTACCACCACGACATCGCACTAATTGTGAATCGAGACCTGCATGGGGCCGCCACCAAAAACGTGTCACGACCCGCACCCGAAAAATCGGGCATGAGTCGTGGGTACGTCCAGCCTACGTCGCAGCATCGGCGGTAGAACGCTGTCTAGGTCAACTAACTAAATAATAATCTCACCCAAAAATCGGCCATGACCTCTCCAAAAGGAGGGCAACCACACAAACAATATATAAACCTGTCAAGATCTCAACTCCAAATGGAGGAGCAAATATCACCATGATAACCACAATATACTCAATCACGAATCTAAGCACGATAAGATGACAAAGAAGTCTAACAACTATAAAGTCTAACCAACAACAACTACTACAACAACCACAACATCAAATAATAATACAACAATATCCAAAATAATATACAAACAAGGTCTCAATCTAAAACCTGAGACAAATCCGGTGCTAAAAGCTAATAAAAACAACAACAAAGTCCCAGTGATCCCGGCTACCAACCTGGAAATCACCCCTAAACTAGAGGGTCCCTGTCTGCACCATCGACAGGCTCAGGTCCATAAAATGACGGACACCAATCCTCCGGATACTCTGAAAAATATGTCCAGTCAGGACTGGAGCAAGTACATCTCTAACAGCAGTTCCATTTAAATGATAAAAACTATAAAACAGTTATGGCAAGTAGCAAGAAGAATAAAGCAAGTATGAAACAAGAAATATATAAATCACTGGTGCATGAAGATAAAGATGCATGGATATCAGAGCAAGATAGTAATATCTACAAGATACAGGAAATCTAAGCTAAGATCAAGTCCGTGCACATGAACGTGTAGTGAGTCCAGCATGAAAAACATGTAGTGAGTCAAGTCCAGAAACATGTAAGTGAGACAAGTCAAGAAATGCATGAGAGTCCAGACTATAAAGAATGAACTCGGTGTCTTTGAAATACTTGTTTCGACATGTAAACGGCTAGGGGTAAGTACGGCTCACCGCGCACTGGGTGCGCGGCTGCTATCATTCCAGATTAGACCAGAGGGAGTGATTCCTGGTGATGCCAGATAGGAATGTTTACATGTCTACTCGAGTATTTCTCCGCCCCGACTAATACAAGTGGATCCAAGACCCGACACGCAAATCAAGATGAGTCCAGCCTGAACATGAATGATGCCTGTAGTGATGCCTGTAGTGATTCCAGAATAGAGGCCAGAAACATGAAATGTACGTATCGCAAGTAAATGAATCCAGAAATATTAATCAGTGTCCCGTGTTGTGCCAGAATAATCAGATGATACTATACTAGAAGCTGAATCATAATAATCATCAAATAATAAAAACTATCAGAGAATGTACTCGCCTGACGTCCTGAGCAACTAGCGATCCGAACCGGTGTCGCAAGGACCTAATACGAAAAGCAAGGTTAAACAGGGTTCTAATGAGTTAAACAGATATAAAATAACTAAAAATAGGTTTCTAGGGTCGTTCTAGGTCAAACGGGTCAAACCGGTAAAATCTGGGTCAAAAAGTCAACTCTGGGTCCAAAAAGTCAACTCTAGGTCAAAACTAGGTCAAAAGTTGACTTTGGCGGTCAACCGAGTCAACTACGGTCAAGTCTGGGTCAAATTAGGGTGCTCCTGAAATTCTAGGTCAAACCGAGGTCATTAAGCTAGAAAACTCACAAACTCGCCTCCTTGAGATACCGGGATACCCTCGGTATCCGATACCTCATCCTACGCTATATACCCCGCCTATACCCTCTAAAACCTATGCTAGCACGCGTAAATATATACACATAAGCATATAAAAATCACTTCAATACTATTCCTAGGCTATTGCTCAAAAACCCCGCTCGAAATCCAATACCTTGGTTATCTTAAGGTATTGAGATACCTCGGTATCTCAAGGTATTGAGATACCGCTCTCAAACCCCTCTAACTAGCTATCTAACTAATAATTACATACCTAGATATTAATCTAGGCTAGGTAATATAGATATCTACCATATTTATATATATCTAAGTATGTATCTACCTATATACATATATATCCACACATATATACCCATTACCCATTTACCTTACCAAACATAACATATATATATATATATATATATATATATATATATATATATATATATATATATATATTACCTATCAAGATATCTATAGATATATATATATATATATAAGTATAGGTAAATAGATATCTATCTCCTAGATAGATATATCTAAGTATCTAGCTATCTACCTATCTAGTATCTAGCCATCTAACTATCTACCTATTATCTAGGTAACTATCTAACTATCTAATCTATCTAATAACTTATCTAACTAACTATCAATGCATCTATCTAACTACCTATCTAACTATATGTATTTATATCTATACATATAGATATAAATATATATCTAATACCTATCTAGATATCTATATATCTATCTATCTAAGTATCTATCTATCTAAATACCTAGCTATCTAACTATCTATTTATCTTATCTACCTATTTATCTATCTAATGATATATCTATCTATCTAACATATTATCTATCCATCTATCTATTTAATCTATCTTAGACTTCTATCTATCTATCTATCGCCAACACGCTGCTGCTGCTGCTGCTCTTGCTTGCTGATGCTGCTGCTGTACCTGTTACTGCTGCTGCTGTGCTCTTATTCCTGCTGCTGCTGCTCCTTCTACTGCTGTTACTGCTGCTCTATGCTACTGCTGCTGCTGATTCTGCTGCTGCTGCAGCTATTCCTGCTGCTGTGCTGCTGCTGCAGCAGGTTCTGCCCCCTTCCTCTCACAACACACACACACACCTACATATATACCTATATACATATATATATATATCACTATCTATATATATATATACATACATATATATCTATATATATATAACTAGATACATATATATATATATATATATATATATACACTTATATCAATATACTAACACACACTAACACACTCAAACACAAATCAACACACACACACATAATTATATACAAACACATATCTATATATACATATAAACACTCACACACTCAAACATATATATATATATATATATATATATATATATATATATATATATATATATATATATATATATATCCTCACTCACACACACTCACTCTCACACACCCTCACACACACATACTCACACACACTAGCACACACTCTCACAAGCGCACAACCACACACATAAACACTCACAACACTATCAACACACACACATAAGCACACACAAACTCTCATACATATATATATATAAATATATATACATATATACATAAACTCATATATATATATACCTATAAACACTCACTCACACTCACACACACTCACCTACACACTCACACAAGCACTCACTCACACACACTCACCTACACACATACACTAGCACATAGATATAAATACACACACATATAAATAGAAATATATATATATATATAGAAACACACACCAACATATATATATAAATATATAAATATAGACACAAACACTAACACAACACCACACACAACAACACACAACCAATACGCCCCACTCACGCCCAACGACCCCGACACTCACCGACACCCTAAAATATATAAAATATAACTCAAAAACTCTAGCACACACTCCCCGATACTAATCCAACGCGCGCACAAGCCCGAAACGAAGAAACCAAGTCGAAATGGCCGTTCGGTCATTTCGACGAACACGTGGTGCACGGCTCAGAAAACCTCCTGAAACGCACACCAAACGAACTCGGAATCGGCCCAAAATTTACCCACGCGCTCTACACGATGTCTAGATCCTAGAAAATGCGCTCCCGCATCGATTCTAGGTCCGTGGCGGAAACGCACACGCACTTAGAATCGGCGACGACGAAAAGCCCCAATTTCGCCCGAAACGCCCGTTTCTCCGCGACGCGGCTTCCCGTGTCCGAACGGAGACACGCACTCACCCTCAAGACACTCGACAACGTCTACCTAGGTCCATCTAACCTAGGGCATCACCCAAAATTGGGCCAAATTCAGATTTCTCCCAAAATTGACACAAAACCTAGTGTTAAAGTCTCCAAACACTACCCAACTAGTTCCAACTTCCTCCCACGGGTAGCCTAAGGGTCTAGGAAGGTTCTAAAATATTAATTACACTATAAAAGAGTAATTACAAGGGGAAATTTAGGGTTTACCTCTTAGGAGTTGGAATCCCAAGCCAAAGTCTCAAAAATGCTCCAAATCCTCCAATCCAAGCTTCCAAGCCTCAAATCCAAGCTCCAATACCAAATCTAGGCTCTACTCACCTAGGTTAGGGAAAATGCAAGGTTAGGGTTAGCAACCATGGAGAATAGAAGAAGAAAGAAGAGAAATAGGAGGAAGGAACTTACTTGGAGAAGGAAGGAAGAAGAAAAAGAAGTGGAGAAGAAGAAGTGAAGAAGAAGATGAAGAAGAAGAGAAAGGGGAGTGGGGGCTGCTGCTCACGGGAATGGGGGCTGGGATAGGGTCGGATGGAGCAATATAAAGGGATTCCACATGTTCCAAAATGCCCAAAATGCCCCTACGTGACTTGGTTTCGGGTTCCGGGTTCCAAAAGCACTCAAACTAGTTCCAAATCTCTCCAACTAACCTCCTAAAAATAAAATAATAAATCTAAGCCCCAAAATAATTCTCACAAGGGTGTGGGCTGGGTCGGACATGGGTCCACTAGGGTCTGACATGGGTCCAGGCTAGCCAAAATCCTAAAACAATCAATAAAAATATAATACAATCAATAATTAAATATAAATACAATTAAATATAAATAATCCACAATTAACTAAATTAAAAATAAATAAAAAATATCTGGCTCTGGAAATGGGGTGGTGACACAACCCTCTCCGACCAACGAGGTTGTAGCATCGCTCCCTCCGCGCCTTGCGCGTAAAACTCAGTCTCCCTTCACTGGTGGAACAGACAAAACTTCTGACGATGCCTCAGCGCTAGTTCAGAAGTCAAATCCGCGCCTTACGCGTAAAACTCAGTCTTCCGTCACTGGCGGAACAGACAAAACTTCTGACGATGCCTCAGCGCTAGTCCAGAAGTCTAATCTGCGCTCTGCGCGTAAAATTATGTCTCCCGTCCCTGGCAGAACAGACAAAATTTCTGACAATGCCTTAGCGCCAAAACAGAAATTCCAAACGCGCTCCGCGCGTAAAAATACATCTGCCCTCCGCAAAAAAGCAGATGATCCCTGCAATCTACACAAGGGAAAGCAAGTGGCGGACTGCTCAACTTCTCGACCTTTACGCCAGCAAGGGAAGAATCTGCCCTTCCTCCGGATTACGCGAGAGGCTGACGACCGACTGATGACCTCCTCAGCTTTACGCCAACCTGAGCAGAGCTCCGAATTATGCCAGGTAAAGCCCCTCAACGTAAAGAAGGCTCAGTTTGCGGAAAGACACGCTCCTCGGGGATCGTCCTCTACCCAAATGGCCAACCTGTTATACATGGGTGGCACAGGGAAAACTTTGGTTCCCAATATCCGCATGCCCACTGAGGTGAACAGAAGGAACATGCGATATTCTTCTTCTTTTTCTGTAAATTCTCCTGACCTGCGTGAGTATCTGATCCAAAAATACAAGGATAGGAGATCTTCCAGCATGTCTATTATGCCTCCTAGCGAGCACTATTATAATAGTCATAAGATTGTAGTTAATTATTGCTGTTCTGGAGCAAAATGGTCGATTTTTGACCGGTTGAGCTACTCTCCGTCTTTCCAGGAAGAAGGGCCCACACATGCATCAGTGAACATGGCTTCACACATACCTAGGGGAAGGTCGAGCTCAAGACGTCATCCCTCTAGAAGTCCAAGACGAAGAAGATTTAACACGCTCCTTAGGAACATTGAAGCTGGGGTGTTCTGAAACACCCGTTCGAGGTCACGACAACCGGCTTCGTACTCTTCTGATTCTGATGCTGGGGGTCGCCAATCCCTCGAATCAGATGCTGAAAGTATAGAGTCAACTTCTACAGCGACCTATACTAATCCTTCAATGACATCCAGGGAGATGGGAGTCTATGCCATTGGAGATGAACGCGAGGAAGCTTCCCTGTCCGGGAGCGCTGAGCAACGCATTACTGTCCTGGAGACATCTCTGAAAGAGATGAAATCCATGATAGAGAATATGCACCAGATGATGCTGACTCAATACACAGCTGCTATGGCTCAAGCATCGATCCCTCCAACTCAGATACGTGTGGGGGTGGACTTACCACCATCCAACGTGATCCAAGAGCTTGCTCTAGATCAGGAGTCAGCAGTTCCTCCGCCTCCTCACTCGGAGAATGTATTACCTCACGTTGGAGTCGCGATGCAACCGATTCCCTACCACTCCGTGGTCCCGCTACCAGCTAAAAATCTGATCCAGGCAGTACGGGAGTTGAAAGCCTAATTTGATGCCTTGAAGCACAAAGATCAGCTCAAGAAATTGGGAATCAACCAGCCTTACCCAACTATCTGGGAAAAGGCCCATTTCTCTCCTAAATATAAACCACAGACTATGGCTTTGTTCGAGGGAAAAACATCACCGAGTTAGTATATGAACTACTTCAGTATGATGACGATGTTATTACAAGGGAATGACGTCCTCCTCACTCGAGTGTTCAAGGGCTGTCTCTCGGGAGTGGCTTATCAGTGGTACCGTAGCCTGGCAGACAACTGCATTACTTCCTTCGAAGACTTCAAGGATTTATTCTTCGCACGATTCTACGAGGGAGGGATGGACATGTCTATGTCCTCTCTCATTGAAGTGAAGCAGAAGGAAAAAGAGGACGTTCGCACCTTCGTCGAACGTTTTCGTCAAGCCATTTTGCAAATGTCTCCCGGAGTTCCAGACTCGGCATTGGTGGACATTTGTAGGAAGAACCTTCTTTCCGTGATCTCGGTGTTTACAGGACCATATCAGTTCTATGATTGGCCCTCGTTCATCATCTCAGCGGTAGCCGCCGAGGACAACAGTCGGAAGGCGCGTGATAATGGCATCATGATCTCTGCCTCCGATAGAGGCAAGAGGTCATCCCCCAACAGCGACCATCCTCGTGGTTCCAAAGGAAAAGAAGCTCTGACGATCAATACGTCCAGGCAAAAGACTGTGGCAACCACACAGACGAAACCTGGGACTTCCAGGCCCATTGAAGTATACTCTTTCAATGACGACGATATTCCGAGCATATTCGAGTGTCTCGTCAAAAGCGGCAAGATTACCCTTCCTGAGGAGAAGCGGCCTAATAAAGTCGGCAGTACTAATAACCCCAAGTACTGTATCTTCCATAGATACATACACCACCCTACAAAAGCGTGTTATGTACTGAAGAGGAAGATCCAGGAGCTGATCGATACTAAGGCCATCACTCTGTGCAACAGCGAGAAGACGGTCACAGCCAACATGATCTCTCTGAAATTTGGCAATCTGCCTCCCCAAGAAGTCCCAGACGGTGTTATACCTATTTCCCGGACAACGATGAACATCGTTAATCTCTCTCCAGCTAGGGGTCAAAATCATGACCTGGTACCCCTAACTACCCAGTGGGGCGAGATCATGTGGGTTCATCCTGATCTAGTATCAGAAATCGAGAAAGAGACTCAAGCTGCTAAGGCTAAGTCTAAGAAGAGCTCAAAGCGTAAACCATGTCACATAATTACTGTACACTCGGCATCAAAAGATGAGGTTTTGGCTACTGGAACCCGTTCAGGGAATGCTTACCTCAAGGACTATGGAGCAAGTCATGAAGACGCACCGGCAGACGCTTCAACCGCCAAGCCTTCAGAACCAGAGGCCGGTCCTTCGAGACCAACTTCGGCGGACAAAGGGAAGCGAAAAGAAGTACGCTTCGATAAACCTTTGAAAAATATTCAAAACAAAGGTTTAGAGAAGCCATACAACTTCGACATCCTGGCCCAATTGGCCAATACACCAGCCAGGTTGTCCATCTTCGAACTACTCAGGCTCTCTCAAGACACTCGTCAAGCCCTGAGTGAAGCATTAATGCAGGTGGATGCATACTTGACCCAGCTCAAGTCCCCTGACGAAGAACCCGTGGCATGTCCTCAATGCCACAGTGTGATGGAGGTAGTCCCGAATATCACTTTCACCCAAGATGACATGCTATTAAAACATAACAGGCATGACAGACCCCTCTATTACACCGGATATGTCGGTTCCATGGAGGTCGATCGGATTCACATAGATCCGGGATCATCAATCAGCATCATTCCTCATAGTCTGCTCAGACCGCTAAGGATTCCTACCAGCGAATTGGCTTACACCACCACTACAATCGTGGGTTTCAATGCCAGAAAAAGTAAGCCGTTGGGGAAAATTTGCCTGAGGATCCAGATTGGCGACCTCAGATCAGTGGCTACATGTTACGTCATTGATTCAGAGGTGTCCTACAATATTCTGCTGGGTAGACCTTGGATCCATAACCACAATATTGTTCCTTCGACTCTACATCAATGCTTTAAATATGCATATGCCCAAGGAACAGTACAAACGGAGTTCGTGGACCTGAATCCATTCAGAGGAGTAGAATCCTACTACTTTGATGCCATATTGTACTCTCAAGACTACATAAAAGAAGTGTCAGGCGAAGGAGAGAAGGAATCCCATCGGGAGCCAGAAGAACCCTCTGCCAAGCAACCTCTGTCAATCAAGGTGAAAGGGCGAATTACTCGTCCAAAAGCCATGGAGCCTATGGCTATCCACCTGAACAAAACCAGGTCAGGAAGATGGGGTAATCCTCTAGTGATCACTTTGAACCAGAAGCCTCAGCCCTTGGTCATCAACCTTCGGCGCAACAGGCAGCCGATTGATGTAAAAACAACCAGGAATGCGCTTTCTGATGGTAATAAAGATCCTCTTTTCCAGTATATTGACGCTCAATTTCCGAATCAGGAATCTCCTTCCCATGACGATATAGAACCTATAGCACAAAAATTCTTGGAAGCTATAGATTCCTATCATCCGTATGTCTGGGAAGTAGCATCATCATCCAATGTCATCACGACCTATGGGCCGCCCGAGGACTCCATCTTCATTGTCCCGTATACTGGCATCAGTCAGCATTCAATAATCTTCGGCCGCATGCACAACGAACCGACTGTACAAGAAGATTCCTTCGATGACGATGCTGGTAAAATGCAAGTTCACAGGTACAGCCCACAAGCTTTGAAGATTATGCAAAATATGGGTTACAACTTGAAGCTGGAAACAGGTCTCAACTACGGGAAAGGCAGGCGAATGCCACTGCACGGCGATCCCTACTATCAACAAACTCATTTCGGGTTAGGGTATATCACCTCCCCTGCAACGTCTGAGTCAAACGAGGATATCTTTTCCTCTTTTCAAAATGGCTCGTCGCCCTCCGACTCATCTGATGCTCTCGAACGAACATTATCAGCAAATACGGTAGGGGCAGATCCCTTTGAAGTAGACGAACAAGAATCTGAACTGTTTGAGAATGACTCTTGGGCTCAACAAATGGATACACAATGGGAATTCCGGTTCGAACAGAGAGAACCCCCCACCGAAGATGAAGTTATCTAGATTGATATTGGGGATGAACTTTCGCCAAAGCCGATATTTATCAGTAATAATCTTTTCGAAGAAGAAAGGGAAGAAGTCATCCAGCTGATAAAAGAATACATCGACATATTTGCATAGAATTATGAGGACATGTCGGGCCTTGATCCAAAGGTGGCTACTCATAAACTCAATATATTGCCCGATTCGAAGCCTGTGAAGCAGCACCAACGCCGGTTCCGCCCGAATATGATGGACGCCATTGAAGCTGAAATTAAGAAGTTGATAGCCTGCAGTTTCATCCAGGAAGAACAATATCCCGACTGGGTCGCCAATGTTGTCCCGGTCATGAAGAAAAATAGGAAAGTACGTGTCTGCATCGATTATCGAGATCTGAATGCAGCCTGCCCCAAGGATGAGTTTCCTCTTCCCATTACGGACGTCATGATTGACAATACATGTGGTTTTGAACGTATATCTTTCATAGACGGATTTTCAGTATATAATCAAATCAAGATGCATCCTGAAGACGAGAAGCATACTGCCTTCCGGACACTATTGGGGGTATATTGCTATACGGTCATGCCCTTCAGATTGAAGAACGCCGGGGCTACATACCAACGGGCCATGAGTAACATATTCTACGAGAATTTACACAAAATAGTAGAATGTTACGTGGACGATGTATCTGTCAAAAGCTGCCTCAAGGATAATCGCATCCGAGACTTGAAGACGGTATTTGAGTTGATGCGCCAACATCAACTCAAAATGAATCCTACAAAGTCCTTTCTGGGTGTATCTAGTGGCAAATTCCTGGGATTTGTCATTACCGCTAAAGGCATTCAAGTGGACCCTGATAAAGTCAAGTCCATCTTAGAAATGCGATCGCCCCGTAATCTGAGAGAACTCAAGGGATTTCAAGGTCGTCTGGCTTCTATCCGGAGATTCATATCCAACCTCTCTGGGAGATGTCAGCCTTTTTCTCGTCTCATGAAGAAAGTTGTATCCTTCGTATAGGACGAAGCCTGTCAGCAAGCGTTTAATGATATCAAACGCTACCTCACTCACCCTCCAGTTCTGGTGCCTTCCATCATAGGAAGATTATTCTTATTGTATGTTCGAGCGATGGATCATTCTCTGGGAGCTCTTCTCGCATAGAAGAACGATGTGGGTCATGAACAGGCTATCTACTATCTAAGCAGGATGATGGTCGGAACTGAATACCGGTACAGTCCAGTGGAAAAAGAATGCTTGGCTCTGATGTTCGCTATTTAGAAAATGCGACATTATGTCACAGGCCAGACTATTCATATCATCTCAAAGATCAATCCTCTTCGGGTATTGATGAACAAGCCGAGCATTGTTAACTCCCGACTCACGACTTGGGTGATGTTATTAACACCCTATGATATGGTGTACGTCCCTCAGAAGTCCATCAAAGGCCAAGCATTGGCCGATTTCCTAGCTGCTCATCCGATCCCGGAGGCCTCCAAACTATACTAGGATATTCCCAACGAAGTTGCAGAGTATAATTCCGCAATGGAAAGTGATGCATGGTAACTATTCTTCGATGGTGCCTCCAGGACTGGTCCCAGGGGAAGCGTAGTCTCAGGAGTAGGAATTGTCCTGGTTACTCCTGATAAACTCGTCATCTATCGAGCATATTCTCTTAGCGGGCCCTGTTCTAATAATGTCGCGGAGTATAACGCTCTACTAATCGGGATACAAGTCGCTAAAGAATTGGGCGTCGAATCTCTGGAAGCTTTCGGTGATTCTCTGCTGATCGTCAATCAAGTCAAAGGAATATATGAAGTCCGGAATCCAGACCTCATCCCCTATCACCGAGCAACGGTCGAGATAGCCATGACATTCAAAGGATTCTTCCTAGAATATGTGTTCCGATCTCAGAATCTGGAAGCTGATGCCCTAGCCAGTCTAGCTGCAGATTTAGCTATTCCTATAAGAAGGCAGAATTCGGTGATCTTTCTTAACTGAGATTTGTTTAGTGTGAAGAACAACTTTCACATCGAACGCAGCTACGCTGTGAACACCGATCCTCCCAAGAGAGACTGGAGAAGTCCCTTTATAGATTTTGTGATATACGGAATCTTGTCGGAGGACCCTAAAGAAGTAGTATCCATCAAAAGACGATCATTACGCTTCTACTTTGATGCATCTTCACAGTGTCTATATCGCCGAACCTACGACGGACTGCTATTGAGATGCCTCTCCGATGACGAGGCATAGCAGATTATCTGTGAAGCTCACGACGGCGTATGCGGAGCGCATCAACCCGGTCCTAAGTTACAAGATCGTATCAGGAGGATAGGCTATTACTGGCCTACTATGATCGCAGATGCAATAAAGTATGCAAGATAATGCAGAGCCTATCAGGTTTATGCAGACTTTATACATCAACCTCCTGAACCTCTATATCCTACGGTTGCTTCCTGGCCTTTCAAAGCATGGGGTGTAGAAGCATGAAAAATACGCTGGGAAGAGCTACGCAGCCTCTTGATACAGAGCAGCGTAAGCAGAGGCCTTCAGAGCCATCAAGCGTACAACAGAGTTTTCTCCGCTAAAATACAGCGTGAAGAATAAAGCTCAAAGGACCATCCGCATAAGTGCAGTACGTCCTGGCCGCTCCAGCGTGAACAGAGTTCTTCATCGCCTCCATGGCGTAAAACTCATCCGCTCTCAAAGCAGCGTTATAGCGTACGAGGAACGCTTCATCTTCCCCGAAATGAACCTGTCAAGTCACGCAGTGAATCTGACCTCTGACTCCTGACAAAAGGTGATGCACGGCTACCCAGACGACGGCTGGAAACGATGGCAGACCTCTCGGGACGCGTCCCACAGTATGATGGTTGATCTCACCATTTAATGCAGAGGATTTGGTAAAACATCACCAAACCGTCGTTTACTGGAGTCCCCTCAGCATAAACTGCTCTTTTGCATACAAGGGAATACGCCGCCCTATTTTACACAGGCAAACATGAGTTGTTTTACGCTCCGCAGCAGATAAACCGCCTGCCACGTCAAAAGCTGCACTTCGTACGGGATTCGAGGCACGTCTCCACGTCTAATTGCACAGAGCGGTGACAGTTTCTCTCAAGACACGTCTCTGCGACGGGTGCACAGAAGGCCTGCAGACCTTCGAAATACGCCTCCACATTTAATGCATAAGATGATGGCAAATCTCTGCAAGAGATTTGGTTATATCTTCAAAAGCCGTAATTCCGGCTAAGGCGTCCACATCAGCACGGTATGCAGCAGCTTCTACGCCCATTCAGGATCTGTGCTCAAGCGGCTTCTACGCCCATTCTGGCACGATATGCAGTGGCTTCTACGCCCATTCAGGATCTGTGCTCAAGCGGCTTCTACGCCCATTCTAGCACGATATGCAGCGGCTTCTACGTCCATTCAGGATCTGTGCTCACTCGGCTTCCACGCCTACTCAGTCTCTACGACCACTCAGTCTCTACGACTGTTCGGCTTCTATGCCTTCTCGTCTTCCATGCCTACTCGGCTTCTATGCCTGTTCGACTTTTATGCCTACTTGGCTTCTATGCCATGGTGACGGACATTTGGCTTCTACGCCAACCTCTTCTACACAATGGATACCTACCCACGTGGCTTTTACGCCGTGATCTTAGTAGCAACCGTACGTGTTGTGTCCCCTTAGTTGGACCCACGTCACCCACTCAGTCAAAAGATCATTTATACATAGGCATTGGTTACTTTAACCGTTGTGTAAAAGGGTGCTGTACTTTCCACTCCTCTGTTGCTACACCAACGGAGTGGTCACTGTCACCAAAGACTCTATAAATAGAGGCCCCTGTCAATGGGGAACAAGGTCAAAAAATTTGGTCAAGAATACCAATATCAGATCCAAGGTCAACAATTGGAGAAGATCGAACAAGGAGGAGTAGAGAGAGAGAGAGAGAGAGAGAGAGAGAGAGCCCGGAGCTCAGGCAAAGAGCGGGGATCGACGACTTCGGCATCGTGCATCCACCCTCTCTTACAACCTTCGAAGCTGCTACCTGTCTTCCACGGCACTTCTTCAACATCGCGTGGTCCAAGGGCTAAAGTGATCGACCGCAGATCAGACACCTATAGCAATTTATACCCAGATTAAATAAATTGTACTCCCACATCCTCGTATAGGATTACATTGTACAAGTTTGTTTGTAAACCAAAGGGCGCGAGTTTTGCACAAACCCTGTCATTGAAATACACTTTCATTCTTTCGTTTAATACCACAAACAAGATGGCGACTCTGCTGGGGACGTCTCTCTTCTGACGAGGAAGTAATTGCTCAACGCGATGCGGTATCTATAGGAACCGTGAAGAAGACGCTGGTCGTTCATTTCGACCAGTCTGCTTACGAAGACATGCTTCGAACCAGGGGTAGCTCTCACTCTCTCTCCGTCCAAGACAACAGGAAGCTGCACAAAGTGTGGATGCCCAAGACATCCTCAACCATTCGTGTGGACTCTCCGATCTCTCCGACCAATGAGGTGGTAGCATCGCTCCCTCCGTGCCCTGCACGTAAAATTCAATCTCCCGCTAAGCATGGTACAGACAAAACTTCGGACAAGGCCTCTGCGCTAACCCAGAAGTATCCACTACGCTCTACGCATAGGAACCAGTCTTCCGCTACGCGCGGTACAGACAAAACTTTGGGCAAAGACTCTGCGCTGACCCAGAAGTATCCACTGCGCTCTACGCGTAGGAACCAGTCTCCCGCTACGCGCGGTACAGACAAAACTTCGGGCAAGGCCTCTGCGCTAACCCAGAAGTATCCACTGCGTTCTACGCGTAGGAATCAGTCTCCCGCTACGTACGATACAGACAAAACTTCCGATGGTGCCTCAACGCCAAATCGGAAGAACAGATCACGCTCCACGCGCGAAACAACATCTGACTTCTACGGTAAAACAGATGAGCACGGTGATCTCCGCATGGGGAAGCAAGCAGGCGAATATTCAACCTCTCGGCCTTTACGCGAGCAAGAGAACAATCTTCCTACCCTCCGGATTACGCGAGAAGCCGATGGCCGACTGAGGACCTCTTCAGCTTTACGCCAGTCTGAGCGAATCTCCAAATTACGCCAGGCGAAGTCCCACGGCGTAAAGCAAGCTCAGGTTGCTACTCCTGACCTACGCGAATGCCTAATCCAGAAGCGTAAGGAGAGGGGACCTTCCAACATGTCTATTACGCCCCCTAGAAAGCAATGTTGTAATAGTCATAAGATTGTGATTGACTGCTGCTGTTCTAAAGCAAAACGGTCGGTCTTCGACCGATTGATCTACTCTCAGTCTTTTCCGGAAGAAGAGCACGCGTATGCGTCCGTGAACATGGCTTCACGCATACCCAGAAGAAGGTCGAGCTCAAGACGTTATCCCTCTGGGCCTCCGAGCCGAAGAAGATTCGAAGACCTCCTCTGGAGCACTGAAGCTGGGGTATTCCAAAACACCCGGGCAAGGTCACAGCAACCAGCTCCGTACTCATCTGATTCCGATGCTGGGGGTCGCCAATCTCCCAGATCAGATGCTGAGAGTGTAGAGTCGACTTCTGCGGCGACCTATACTAATCCTTCGATGACACCCAGGGAAGTGGGAGCTTACGCCATTGAAGACGAACGCGAGGAGGCTTCAGGAAACGCGAAGCAACACATCACTGTGCTAGAGACGTCTCTGAAGCAAATACAATCCGTAATGGAGAACATGCACCAGATGATGCTAACTCAGCACGCGACTGCCATGGCTCAAGCGTCGGTCCCGCCAACTCAGATACGTGTGGGGGTGGACTTACCACCATCCAACCCAAGCCAAGAACCTGCTCTAGATCAAGAGTCAGCAGTCCCTCCGCTTCCAACTGAGAATCTGATGCAGGCAGTGCGGGAGTTGAAAGCCCAGTTTGATGCCTTGAAGCACAAAGATCAGCTCAAGAAACTGGGAATCAACCAGCCTTACCCGGCTATCTGGGAAGAAGTCCCTTTTCCTCCGAAGTACAAACCTCAGACTATGGCTCTGTTCGAAGGAAAAACATCACCAAGTCAATACATTAACTATTTCAGTATGATGACGGTGTTTCTACAAGGGAACGACGCCATCCTCACTCAGGTGTTCAAGGGCTGCCTCTCAGGAGTAGCCTATCAGTGGTACCGTAGCTTGGCGGACAACTGCATTACTTCCTTCGAGGACTTCAAAGCGCTATTCTTCACACGATTCTACGAGGGTGGAATGGACATGTCTATGTCCTCCCTCATTGAAGTCAAGCAAAGGGAAAAGGAAGACGTTCGCACCTTCGTCGAACGTTTTTGTCAGGCCACCTTACAAATGCCTCCAGGAGTTCCAGACTCGGCGTTAGTAGACATTTGCAGGAAGAACCTCCTTCCTATAGTCTCGGTGTTCACAGGACCAAATCAGTTCCATGAGTGGCCCTCGATCATCGTCTCGGCAGTGGCCGCCGAAGACAACAGTCGCAAGGCGCGCGACAATGGCATCATGATCTCCGCCTCCGATAGAGGCAAAAGGTCATCTTCCAGCGGCGACCATCCTCGCAGCTCCAAGGGAAAAGAAGCTCTGACGGTCAATACGTCCAGACAAAAGATGGCAGCGACCACGTAGACAAAGCTTGGGACTTCCAGGCCCGTCGAGGTCTACTCTTTCGACGACGACGATATCCCTAGTATATTTGAGTGTCTCGTCAAAAGTGGCAAGATCACCCTGCCGGAGCTAAGGCGGCCCCAAGAGGTCGGCAGTAGACCCCAAATACTGCATCTTTCACAGATACGTACACCACCCAACAAAGGTGTGTTACGTACTGAAAAGGAAGATCCAGGGGTTGATCGATGCTAAGGCCATCACCCTGCACAACACCGAGAAAACGGTCACAGCCGACATGATCTCTCTGCGGTTCGGCGATCTGCCTCCCCAAGAAGTCATGGACGGTATCACGCCCATTTCCCGAGCCACAATGGACATCGTCAATCTCCCTCCGGCTAGGGATCAAAATCCTGACCTGGTACCCCTGACCACCCGTCAGGGCGAGATTATGTGGGTTCATCCAGATTTGGTGTCAGAGCTCGAGGAAGAGACTAAAGCTACTAAAGCTGCGTCTAGGAGGAGCTCAAAGTGCAAACCATGCCATATGGTCGCAAATTCTTCGCCATCAGACGAAGACGAGGTACTTGCTGCAACCCGGTCAGGGAGAGCCTACCTCAACGACTACGGAGCAAGTCAGGAGGATATACTGGCAGACGTTTCAGCTGCCAAGCCTGCAGGGCCAAGCCCCATCATACCGGAAGCCAACCCTTCAAAACTGACGCCGGCGGACAAAGGAAAACAAAGAGAAGTGCGCTTCGATAAACCTGTGAAAAATATTCCGAACAAAGGTTTTGAGAAGCCGTATAACTTCGACATCCTAGCCCAACTGGCTAATACACCGGCCAGGCTCTCCATCTTCGAGCTACTCAGGCTCTCCCAAGACACTCGTCTAGCCTTGAGTTAAGCACTGATGCAGGCGGAGGCATGCTTGACCCAGCTCAAGTCTCCCGACAAAGAACCAGCGGCGTGCCCTCAATGCCACAGTGTGATGGAGGTGATCCCAAATATCACCTTCACCCAAGACGACATGCTGTTAAAACATAACAGGCATGACAGGCCCCTCTATTACACCGGGTACGTCGGTTCCATGGAGGTTGATCGGATTCACATAGATCCGGGATCATCGATCAGCATCATCCCGCACAGTCTGCTCAGACCATTGAGGATTCCTACCAGCGAACTGGCTTACACCTCCACTACAATTGTGGGATTCAACGCCGGAAGAAGTAAGCCGTTGGGGAAGATTTGCCTGAGGATCCAGATTGGCAACCTCAGATCGGTGGCCACATGTTACGTGATCAATTCAGAGGTATCCTACAACATCTTGCTGGGAAGACCGTGGATCCACGATCACAACATCGTTCCTTCAACTCTACATCAATGTCTTAAATATGTAGACCCCCAAGGAATGGTACAAACAGAGGTGGCCGACCTAAACCCGTTTAAAGGAGTAGAGTCCTACTATTCCGACGCCGTGTTGTACTCGCAGGACCACACGGAAGAAGTGGCGGGCAAGACAGAGAAGGAATCCCACCGGGAGCCAGGAGAACCCTCTGCGGCACTACCACTGTCGATCAGAGTGAAAGGACGAACCACTCGTCCAAAAGCCATAGGGCCCATGGCTATTCACCTGAACAGATCCAGCTCAGGGAAAGGAAGCAATTCTCCAGTGGTTATTCTGAACCAGAAGCCTCCACCTTTGGTCATTAACCTTCGGCGCGACGAGCAGCCGACCGATGTAAACACGACCAGGAACGGAGTTCCAGATGGCAATAAACATCCTCTTTTCCAGTACATTAATGCTCAGATTCCAAATCAGGAACCCACTCCCCGTGACGAGGTAGAACCCATAGCACGAAAGTTCTTGGAAGCTATGAACTCCTACCATCCGTATATCTGGGAAGCAGCGTCATCATCCAACGTCATCACAACGTATGGACCGCATGAAGATTCTATCTTCATAATCCCGCCTACCTGCAGCAGTCAGCGTCCAATAGTATTTGGCCGCATGTGCAATCAACCAGCCATCCAGGAAGATCCTTTCGATAACGATACTGGGAAGATGCAGGTTCACCGATACAGTCCTCAAGCGCTAAAGATCATGCAAAACATGGGCTACGACTTGAAGCGAAAGCCGGGTCTCAACTACGGAAGAGGCAGACGAACGCCGCCACGCGGCGACCCCCGCTACCAACAAACTCGTTTCGGGTTAGGGTATGCCACCTCCCTTACGGCTTCCACGTCGGATGAGGATATCTTTTCCTCCTCCTGGGATGGCTCGTCACCCCCCGACTCACCTAGTGCTCCCGAACAAGCACTATCAGCAAATATGGTGATGACAGATCCCTCAGAAGCAGAGGAACGAGATTCTGAGCCGTTTGAGAATGACTCTTGGGCTCAACAAATGGATACACAGTGGGAATTTCGCTTCGAACAGAGGGAACCTCCAACCAAAGACGAAGTTATCCAAATCAATGTTGGGGGTGAGCTTTCGCCAAAGCCGATATTTATCAGAGACAATCTTCCACCAACCGAAAGGGAAGAAATCATACAGCTGATAAAGGAATACGTCGACGTCTTTGCATGGGATTATGGAGACATGCCGGGCCTAGACCCGAAGGTGGCTACTCACAAACTCAACATATTGACTAACTCAAAGCCTGTGAAGCAGCACCAACGTCGGTTCCGACCGGACATGATGGACGCCATTGAAGTTAAAGTTAAAAAGCTAATAGCCTGTGGGTTTATCCGGGAAGAACAATATTCCGACTGGGTCGCCAACGTTGTCCCAGTCATGAAGAAAAATGGAAAGGTACGTATCTGCATCGATTACCGAGATCTGAATGCGGCCTGCCCCAAGGATGAATTTTCTTTTCCCATCACGGACATCATGATCGACAACACCTGCGGTTTTGAACGCATATCTTTCATGGACGGATTCTCAGGATACAATCAGATCAAGATGCATCCTGAAGACGAGAAGCACACTGCCTTCCGCACCCCGTTGGGAGTGTATTGCTATACGGTCATGCCCTTCGAATTGAAGAACGCCGGGGCTACATACCAACGGGCTATGAGCGGCATATTCCATGAACATTTACGCAAAATAGTAGAATGTTACGTAGACGACATAGCCGTCAAGAGCCGCCTCAAGGATGACCACATTCAGGACCTAAGGACGGTATTCGAGTTAATACGCCGACATCAACTCAAGATGAACCCTACGAAGTCCTTCCTGGGCGTGTCTAGTGGCAAATTCCTGGGATTTGTTATCACCGCCAAAGGCATCAAGGTGGACCCTGACAAAGTCCAGGCCATCGTAGAAATGCGACCACCCCGCAATCTGAGGGAACTCCGGGGATTTCAAGGTCGTCTGGCTTATATCCGGAGGTTCATATCCAACCTCTCAGGAAGATGCCAGCCTTTTTCGCACCTCATGAAGAAAGGTGTATCCTTCGTATGGGACGAAACCTGTCAGCAAGCATTCGGGGAGATCAAATGCTACCTCACCAGTCCGCCAGTTCTGGTGCCCCCCATCATGGGGAAACCATTCTTGCTGTACGTCCGAGCAATGAATCATTCGCTAGGAGCTTTTCTAGCGCAGAAGAACGACGTGGGGCATGAGCAGGCTATCTACTACCTCAGTAGGATGATGGTCGGAGCCGAACACCGGTACAACCCAGTGGAGAAAGAATGTCTGGCTCTGATGTTCGCTATCTAAAAGACGCGGCACTACATCACCGGCCAGACTATTCATATAATCTCCAGGATCAACCCTCTTCGAGTACTGATGAGCAAGTCGAGTATTCTTAATTCCCGACTCGCAACCTGGGCGATGCTGTTAACACCATATGATATGGTATACATCCCGCAGAAGTCCATCAAAGGCCAAGCGCTGGCCGACTTCCTGGCTGCTCATCCGATCCCGGAGGCCTCCAAGTTATACGAAGACATTCCCGACGAAGTTGCAGAGTGTAATTCCGCAATGGAAAGTGACACATGGCAACTGTTCTTTGACGGCGCCTCCAGGACTGGTCCCCAGGGAAACGTGGTTTTAGGGGTAGGAATCGTCCTGGTCACTCCTGATAAACTCGTCATCTACCGGACATACTCTCTTAATGAACCATGCTCCAACAATGTGGCGGAATATAACGCCCTGTTGATCGGGCTCCAAGTCACTGAAGAGCTGGGGGTCGAATCCCTGGAAGCTTTCGGTGATTCTCTGCTTATCGTCAATCAAGTCAGAGGAATATACGAAGTCCGGAATCCAGACCTCATCCCCTATCACCGAGCGACAATCGAGATAGCCATGACATTCAAAGGGTTCTTCCTAGAGCATGTACCTCGATCTCAGAATCTGGAAGCTGATGCCCTGGCCAGTCTAGCTGCGGACTTAGCTACCCCTATAAGAAGGCGAGATTCGGTGATTCTTCTTAACAGAGATTTATTCTGCGTGAAGAACAACCTTCACATAGAATGCAGCCACGTTGTGAACACAGATCCCCCCGGAAGAGACTGGAGAAGTCCCTTCATAGATTTCGTCGCATACAGAATCTTGCCAGAGGACCCCAAAGAAGCAGTATCCGTCAAGAGACGATCATTACGCTTCTATTTCGATGCATCTTCACACTGCCTATATCGTCGAACCTACAACGGACTGCTATTAAGATGTCTCTCAGACGACGAAGCACAACAGATTATCCAAGAAGCTCACGACGGCGTATGCGGAGCGCATCATCCCGGTCCTAAGCTACAGGATCGTATCAGGAGAATGGGCTACTACTGGCCCACTATGATCACAGACGCGATCAGCTATGCAAGACAATGCAGAGCCTGTCAGGTTCATGCAGACTTCATACACCAACCGTCTGAATATCTACATCCTACGGTCGCATCCTGGCCCTTCGAAGCATGGAGAATGGATATCGTCGGTCCCATTCACCCATCTTCCTCCAGAGGCCACCAGTTCATACTGGCCATCACGGATTACTTCTCCAAATGGGCAGAGGCGATCCCTCTGACTGAGGTAAAAGCGTCTGACGTGATCAGCTTCATCAAGCACCACGTCATTTATTGCTTTGGGATTCCTCGAAGGATAATCCATGACAATGGGCCTCAGTTCATCAGCCAAGCGTTTCATCGATTTTGCGATAAAAGTCGAATACATAATATTGCCTCTACGGCATATTATCCAGCTGCTAATGGTTTGGCGGAAGCTTTCAACAAAACCATTATCAAACTCCTGAAGAAGTCCGTCTCTTCAAACAAAAGAGACTGGAACGAGAAGCTGGGCGAATGTCTCTGGGCATACCGCACAACGGTACGGACACCTACAGGTTGTACCCCCTTTTCATTAGTCTACGGGAGCGAGGCAGTTCTTCCCATCGAAATCCAGATCCCGTCGCTCAGGATAGCAGTGACTAGTAAGTTGACTCGAGAAAAGAATGACCTGTTAAGGCTCCAAAAGCTTGAAGGATTAGACGAGAAATGCCTACAAGCTCAACAGCGCATCGTGCTCTACCAAGCACGCATTTCCAAAACTTTTAATCATAAAGTGAAGGAAAGAGTGTTCATGGTCGGCGAGCTAGTTCTAGCCATAAAAAGGCCGATGATTCTTACCCGCAGAAGTAAAGGCAAATTCCAGCCCAAGTGGGAAGGCCCTTATGTGATCGAGACAACGTTCTCGAACGGCGCCTACAGGATAGCCCAGCCTAATGGAGACCTGTTAATGGCTCCTATCAATGGCAAATTCCTGAAAAGGTACTATGCTTAATCTTTCCTGCTCGGGTGGGACATAGCAAGGATCTCGATTCTGACAAAACTACTTCCAAAACGCAATTGGTAGGGTTACGCTCTATCATATCCGTATGACCTCTGAATAGATGTGTCCTGCTAAGAAGTTTATCGGGAGTCTATCATGTCCATACTACCTCTGATATCACTCTCACCAAAACCTGTCATTTACATTCCGAAATGATGGGTCCACAAAAGTCAGAAAAGAGTCGCCTTTATTTATTCCCGAGAGGGAGACAGAATTACATCTGGGCAAGCAAAAAGGGGAAAGGATACATCATGATGGCGGGTGAGTCAGATTGTGAATTAGCCGCTCCAGCGCAGCTATCCTCTCATTCCTAAGAACCAAGGCGTCGGTACGAGCCTGCTCCAGCCGTGCCTCGGGAGTGTCCGTGAGGGTCAGATCAGTCTTTGCCCGAAGACAGCCCGTGCGAGCAGCTTCTGCACGGTCCAACTCCCGTCGCGCTGTGCTCAGTCGGCCAAACGCTACCTCCAGACCCGCCAACGACTGGGAAGCCTACTCCTCTGCCCGAGCAAGTTCTTCCTTCAGCATGGAGACCCTCGCTGCATTCCCTTCATGCTCAGAACGACACTGCATCTCAACAGCAAGAGCCTCTTCCACGACAACTTTTCTCCTATCTACCTCCAGCTTATGCTTCTGGATAGAGTTGTCTAGGCTTTCCAGCTTCGTAGCAAGCCGCGCAGTCATGAGGTCAAACCGAGCCTGAACATCAGCATCGAGGCCCCGAGTCAGCCGTAAATGTTCGTTAATAGGTTGCTCTAACCCATTAACCACCGCCTCCAGGGCGTCAACTACCCCGGGATCACCGAGCTCCCTGATGACCCCGATCGAAGCGAGAGAAGTCTTCCTCAGGCGCTCAAAATCCAGACTCTTCGCTAACACCATTGATACCATCGTTCTCAAACCAGTGTAGAAAAGGCTGGTATGTTGCTCGATCAACGCAACTAGATCCGACTGAACGCCGGGAGCGCCCGCAATGTCAGCAAGTCCCTCTCCAGGGATGATTGCAGACGAGGTGGCCACAGCCGTCGCATCGACACATGGCGCAATCGAAGAAGGTGCGGCAACGGCGGTCGAAGTCATCGCCACACTCACAAGAGGCAAGGTCACGATGACGTGTTCATCCTCCTCTCGAGGTGACGAAGCTACTCCGGGCGTACTGGCCCCCGAAGCCACTTCCTCATCAAAGTCGAACGCCTCCTCGTCAGAAGCCCGAGCGGAACCAGAATGCACTTCAACGCTATACTCCCCGTGGGCGCTATCCCCTGAGAAGAAGACGAGAAAGTCAATATCAGTATGATGACAATCTTTCTGAAGGGAGGCATAAAGACGATATTTACCCGGAGCCAACGGCATATACGACGCATCTGCAGTCGATATAGCTAAACCACGCCTTAATGACGCAATGCGAATCGTCATGCCTGGAGAAGGAGGTGGGCTGACCGACATCGCCGAGAGTTCTGTCAGGCCTCCACCAAGACGTGGTCGAAGTTCATCGGCCGGAATCTCGCCAGGCGCGCTCACTAACGCGGCAGGAGTCATGCCCGCTGCTGGCCTCGGGAAAGATTCTCCCATCTGCCTTGGCCACACAGGCAATCTCGCTCTGCTACCTGGAGCAGTAGCCGCCACAGCCACCTCTAACGAGGATTCTCTGGCATCGACGACCGAAACTGTAGGAGGTCCCTCTCTAAAAGGCGAGGAACCTCCAGCCAAAGAATCATCCCCGATGTAGGGAGAGGCAGGCTTACTCCCAGGAGCCTCAATACGAGGAATGCGGAGAGGATGAGCAACCGTCTCCTTCCTCCTCTTGCGAAGAGAAACTTCCTTCAGAGCAGAAGCCCGTCGCTTCCCAGAAGGGACTACCAAAGTCCCCGCAGGCAGAGGCACTTTGCACCTCGGCACCGACACCAGAGGCTCGTCCGGAGTACCAGACTCCTCACCTTCGTCCGAAGAAATCGAAGGGATGTCAGCTCTTCCCCCAGGCTTGGGAGAAGGCACCCGGAAGCTTCCACGCGCGTCGAAATCACGATGGAAGGTGTTAATCGCCACGTAAAATTGGACGTAAGAATGGAGAATGCGAAGCTCCGTGGAGGTTGTAACGACCGGCACAATGAAGGTTGCCCTCGTACAACCCATGATGAAATATCGCCACCCTCTAGCTCCATCAATGAGTCCGCCCCTGGACCTAAAGCTGGTAACGACATTGCCTACATGCAACTGATCGTATCCAAACTTCCTGGCAAACCGACTAGGCAAGTAGGGCTCGAAAAAGCAGTAATCTTCACTCCTGTACAGCATATGGGAGGGTCTAATACAGACCAACCAGTTAAAAGCTTCCGGGGAAAGGTCGGTCTTCTCTCCACCTGAATCCTCAAGCCGCACCCCTGATTGATTGCGATGCACGGGGGGAGCAGTACAGAGGAGCTTCCAACCGTGGCTGAGGTTCAACACCAGCCGGCAGTCTACAACTGTGCTCACATTCCAGGAGGAATCCTTGTAATTCAGCAAGAATATACCCCCCGAGCTGCTACCGGACCCAGGAGACATCACCCGGGGATTGTGGAGAATCAACCATCCCATCAAGTATAGGTATGGTAATTCCACCCTGGGAAAACTCTCACGTCGAGCTTCGTCGACGAGCAACCCGTCAGTTATGGCTCTCAAGCCAGCCTGTATACGGCACACCATGGCAAGAAGCAAGCCCAGTCTTGCCCCAAACACCAGGCGCACTGCCGGCCACAGGATGTTCCGATAAATGCGGTCCGCGGACGCGGTACCTGGCACCACTACTCGGCGCAGCCATATGGAGAGGAAACCAGCCAGCTGGGCTTCCTTAGACAAAGGCCTGCGATAACGCCTCAAGTAACTACAGGCCTTAGTGCCTTCCGGGTACTTTCCTATCCCCTCGACAAGAATCTGATCCGGAGCTTCAGCCTCCTCCATAAGAGTCTCCACAACCTGGGCACTAAGCACGTCCAAACAGTTCACGGGCTCATTCTTGCCACCCGAGGCTTTCTCCGACCTGGCGGCCCTGGCTCGGTGGAAGAAGAGGTAGGACATCCACTTGGTGGTATGAGCCAAATCAGAAGGCTCGTTATAAAAAGTGGTGCACGCGAAGTATTGACACATCAGCTCCTGATATACTTCCGCCACCCGAGGGTCCAAATCCCCCAACTCCCGGTTGGTGGGAACATACTCTTCATATGGAGTATCCCCCATCGGCAGTCTCGAGACAACTGCCATCTCGTGGAGCGCCAATCCCAACTCCCCCAGTGGAGTGGCAAAGGTCCCGGTGAGTGGAATGTACTGCTCCATCAGCGCCAGGAACAAATTAGGGTTCGGAGGCAACCCGACGCTCGTCGCACTCACAGCGGCATATAGTCCAATGCCCTCCAACTCTCTCCGGAAGTGTGTCAAGGCCCAGCCAACTAGGCATCTCCATCGGGAGTTCGTTGGGGCGATCCACCCATTGCACCGAGGATTCTCCTTGGGATATACCCCACCTCGACCCATGAAGTCGTTGCAGAAGGTCGGCAATTGGACCGGCTGGATCACCAAGCTATCTTTACTTGGAATACTGCCCGGGCATAGTCCTCTGAACAATGTCACAACGCTGGAGGGGCGATTGACGAATGACCCCTGGTCAGCTCCTTTCAGATGAAAAATCTTCCCCGGCTTGCCGTGAAGATCAGGAGTCAGCGTCCACGATATCTTCCTAGGATGCGTCGCGTGGAAGAAGGCCGAGATGGGACAATCCCTCGGCATCGTTGGCAGGTACAAAACCAAATTCCCGGTTGGGAAGACCCAGGGCTCCCTCTTAGGCTTCGTCTGGGACTGTTTGTCGATCATGTCCCCAAAAAGGAAAGCCGGCTTTACGTACGGCTCCCCGTCTACATAAGTCAGAGGCTCCTAGTTGATCATGCTCAGCAGCATTCGCTCGTCCTGAGCCGATATTAAGATCCTCCTTCCTTCAGGGTACTGGGGTCCGGAGATAGGGAATGCCACGTGGGACAGATCCTCCAGGTAGTTCGAGTGCAGCATCCCAGCAGCGGAGCCCATCACCTCGGCCAGTGGAGACTCACCCAAGTCAACTACAAAAGTGCAAGGAAAATACGTCAACACAAGTCTTGCACGAACATACGGACCGAAAGAAACAACAGTCTGTGCTCTATGCAGGATTGTGCAAATCTGGCAATTTTACGCCGGAGGTCCCCCCACAAGCGTAAAATTCAAATTTTATGATATACCCCAATTTTCGGTAGCCAGAGCTTTTACGCTCAGAACTACGAAAATATGGAGTCTTTACGCTGAGACATTAGAAATATGGGCGTAAAAGATAAAACCGCCTCCGTGCATCATCTTCCTCAAGAAGAGGCTATCAGCATAGAAGACGACCTAGCACGGTCACGTTCAACGTGTGCGAAGGATTTTTCGTCGTTTTTGTCACCCCGAAGGCTTTACCTCTAAGATCGGGTGCACTGCTCGTCGGCAGGACACTTCACTCAGAAGGAAGTTCGCCTTGACCGACCAAAGACTCCCTCGCTAGGGCAGAAGAATGAGAAGAGGAACCTATACCCTTTCCCTTGGCGGAGGAGGTCTGTTTCGACGCCATTTTCTGAAGACTCGAGATGCTCGGAGAGAGAACGAAGAAAAACTCGAACAGTCGAAAGCTCTCTTTCGCAGAAGACGGATAAAAAGTTTCTCTCTCAAAAAACTTGGAATATATATAGAGTTCGGGCTGACTCCTCGAATCCTCAGACGGACTCCTCGAGACCCTAACCAAATCTCACAAAATTAAATAATGGGTTATGATTGGATGCCACGTCAGCCCACTAACCTTGAAAGACAGACAGTCAGCAAATTGGAAAAGTTTTTCCTGCAAAGACGGTTCAGCAGGTCCTACGCTGAAGAAGCTTTCTACGCTCGACAGCAACAGATCTACGATTTTACGCTCGCAAACTATAAGTCTATGGTTTTACGCCCGGATGCCTTTGTGCTCAGTAGCTTTTACGCTCGAGAGGCCACAAATCTACGACTTTACGCTCAGCAGATACCAAATCAATGATCTCACGCTCGGTGGCGCTCAGTTTACGCTCAGAAGCAACAGATCCGCAAGACTTCACGCTCGGAGAAATTTTCTTTTCAGGAGCTACAGATAAACAGTTCTACGCTAAAGGAGCTTCCTACGCTCGACGGCTACGAATCTACAACTTTACGTTCGACAGCTACAAGTCAGGTTTTTGGCCCGGATGCCTTTGTGCTCAGTAGCTTTTATGCTCGAGAGGCCACAAACCCATGACTTCACACACAGGAACTACAAGTCTACGATTTCACGCTCGAAGGTGTTTTACGCCCGGAGGCTACAGACTGATGATTTCTCGCTCCACGACTTTCCGTATATTCGAACATCCCCAAGACGGTCAATTACAGGAGTTCACACAGAAGATACTCCTCCTTGGCCTCAATATATCCCAAGTACCCAAAACATACAAGAGTTCAAACATTGAGAAATTACTCTTCTCGGGTCAATTGGAGGTTCATCCAGACTCCAGTCTGAATATCTCGTCTACCAAAAGATGGCAACTCAATTTTGATAGCCATTCCTCGACCTTGTTCCAAGGGATTTTCGAGAAGTCACTCTTGAAGACGAAGACTGAACAAAAACTTCTGTTCACCAGAAGTTCAGAGCTCTACGCGATTCCTCAGTCCTAGCAACAGGACAGTTCTAAAAATGTTCAAAATGCTCTACAGCGTTCTATGGACTACTCGCTATGCGTAAAGGACAGGACCTAGCACTCTTTCTACAGAGTCGGCGTACAGATTCAGACGTGTTGAAGCTGCACATATTCAGACTTCACAGCAACGTATGGCAAGATGATCATATGGAGAAGAAAGACGATTTTATTAAAAAAATCAAAATCATGATTACATATGAGGGAAATCCAATCTACAAGGGTTTTCTTTTCATTTTCATGACTACATATGAGGGAAATCCCATCTACAAAGGATTCCCCGTCATCGTCCGAAGATCGTACCGAGAAGCCGCTCTGACAGGGTCTCGCGCCGGTGATGGTCTTCCTCTTCTTCCAAGAAGGTGATCAGTGGCAGGAGGATACAAAACTGGGCAGATGACCCATCCTCCAACAGAAGGAAAGCAGAGTAAATCTGCTTGCCTACAAACCACTGCCACTCAGGCCGGGACAGAACGAGTCTGTCTGACACTCGTCACCGGAGGGCATCGAGAGAAGGCGCGGCATGCCAGCCGCCGTGGTCAAATACGACCCTTCCTCTCTCCTGGGGCAACGCCATACAAAGTTGCTGATTATCCCGAGCAAGGGAGGCTAAGATATCCTTCCATGATCCATCGTTGCAGTGGACACTTGCTCGAAGACGCCGTCTTTTTCGACTCCTTACACGCTGGAAGAACATGATCTCCTTCTTCCTCAAATCGACCCGGCGAACTCCGGTGATCATCTCTGCGTAGTGATGAAGATGTGGGGAGAACAGGATAACTCCCCCAGCCTTTTATAGGCAAAAGAGATCACAGCAGTCCCCCATAAATCCGCCATAAAGTCTGTACCGACCGTTTCAATGCTCCATTCAGAAACATTTCGAGTTACGAAGGGCCGTTTATGCTTCGTTCAAAGCATTTCAAATTCCAAGGAATTTAAAAGCTCTGAAGGGGGTCTTGTAGAAGCATAAAAAATATGCTGGGAAGAGCTACGCAGCCTCTTGATACAGAGCAGCGTAAGCAGAGGCTTTCAGAGCCATCAGGCGTACAACAGAGTTTTCTCCACTAAAATACAGCGTGAAGAATAAAGCTCAAAGGACCATCCGCATAAGTGTAGTACGTCCAGGCCGCTCCAGCGTGAACAGAGTTCTTCATCACCTCCATGGCGTAAAACTCATCCGCTCTCAAAGCAGTGTTATAGCGTACGAGGAACGCTTCATCTTCCCCAAAATGAACCTGTCAAGTCATACAGTGAATCTGACCTCTGACTCCTGACAAAAGGTGATGCACGGCTACCCAGACGACGGCTGAAAATGATGGCAGACCTCTCGGGACGCGTCCCACAGTATGATGGCGGATCTCACCATTTAATACAGAGGATTTGGTAAAATATCACCAAACCGTCGTTTACTGGAGTCCCCTCAGCATAAACTGCTCTTTTGCATACAAGGGAATATGCCGCCCTGTTTTACACAGGCAAACATGAGCTATTTTACGCTCCGCAGCAGACAAACCGCCTGCCACGTCAAAAGCTGCACTTCGTACGGGATTCGAGGCACGTCTCCACGTCTAATTGCACAGAGCGGTGACAGTTTCTCTCAAGACACGTCTCTGCGACGGGTGCACAGAAGGCCTGCAGACCTTCGAAACACGCCTCCGCATTTAATGCATAAGATGATGGCAAATCTCTACAAGAGATTTGGTTATATCTTCAAAAGCCGTAATTCCGGCTAAGGCGTCCACATCAGCACGATATGCAACGGCTTCTACGCCCATTCAGGATCTATGCTCACTCGGCTTCCACGCCTACTCAGTCTCTACGACCACTCAGTCTCTACGACTGTTCGGCTTCTATGCCTGCTCGGCTTCCATGCCTACTCGGCTTCTATGCCTGTTCGGCTTTTATGCCTACTTGGCTTCTATGCCATGGTGACGGACATTTGGCTTCTACGCCAACCTCTTCTACACAATGGATACCTACCCACGTGGCTTTTACGCCGTGATCTTAGTAGCAACCGTACGTGTTGTATCTCCTTAGTTGGACCCACGTCACCCGCTCAGTCAAAAGATCATCTATACGTAGGCATTGGTTACTTTAACCATTGTGTAAAAGGGTGCTGTACTTTCCACTCCTCGGTTGCTACACCAACGGAGTAGTCACTGTCACCAAAGACTCTATAAATAGAGGCCCCTGTCAATGGGGAACAAGGTCGGAAAATTTGGTCAAGAATACCAATATCAGATCCAAGGTCGACAATTGGAGAAGATCGAACAAGGAGGAGTAGAGAGAGAGAGAGAGAGAGAGAGAGAGAGAAAGAGCCCGGAGCTCAGGCAAAGAGCGGGGATCGACGACTTCGGCATCGTGCATCCACCCTCTCCTACAACCTTCGAAGCTGCTACCTGTCTTCCACGGCACTTCTTCAATATCGCGTGGTCCAAGGGCTAAAGTGATCGACCGCAGATCAGACACCTATAGCAATTTATACCCAGATTAAATAAATTGTACTCCCACATCCTCGTATAGGATTACATTGTACAAGTTTGTTTGTAAACCAAAGGGCACGAGTTTCGCACAAACCCCGTCATTGAAATACACTTTCATTCTTTCGTTTAATACCACAAACATGGGGTATGGATATCATTGGTCCTATTCACCCGTCTTCTTCCAGAGGTCACCGGTTTATACTGGCCATCACGGATTACTTCTCCAAATGGGCAGAGGCGATCCCTCTTGCTGAGGTGAAGACATCTAATGTGATCAGCTTCATCAAGCATCATGTCATTTATCGCTTCGGGATTCCTTGAAGGATAATTCATGACAACAGGCCTCAGTTTATCAGCCATGCATTTCATCAATTTTGCGATAAAAATCGGATACAAAATGTGGCCTCTACGGCATATAACCCTGCTGTTAATGGTTTGGCGGAAGCTTTCAACAAAACCATTATCAAGCTCTTGAAGAAGTTCGTCTCTTCGAACAAGAGAGATTGGAATAAGAAGCTAGGTGAATGTCTCTGGGCATACCGCACAACGGTACGAGCACCAACGGGTTGTACTCTATTCTTATTGGTTTACGGGAGTGAAGCAGTTCTTCCCATTAAAATCCAAATTCTGTCACTCAGGATAGCAGTGGCTAATGAGTTGACACAGGAAAATAATGACCTGTTATGGCTTCAAGAGCTAGAAGGATTAGACGAGAAATGCCTCCAAGCTCAACAGCGCATCGCGTTCTACCAGGCACGTATTTCCAGATCTTTTAAATCAAAAAGTAAAGGAAAGAGTGTTCAAAGTTGGCGAGCTAGTTTTAGCTGTAAGAAGGCCAATGATCCTTACTCACAAGAGTAAGGGTAAATTCTAACCCAAATGGGAAGGCCCTTATGTGATCGAGACGATGTTCTCAAACGGCGCTTACAGGTTAGCCAAGCCTAATAGAGACTTGTTAATGGCTCCTATCAACGGCAAATTCCTGAAGAGGTACTATGCTTAACCTCCTTTGCTTGAATGAAGTATGGTGAAGATCTCATTCTGACAATACTACTTCCAAAACGAAAATAGTTGGATCGTATTCTATCATGTCCATATAACCTCTGAATTGATATATTTAAACTAATTTGGAACTTCAAGACCTATCATGTCCATATTACCTCTGATAATATTTTGTGTACAAATTTTAGTCGGAGCATATTCTATCACGTCCATATAACCTCTGAATAGATATGTTCTGCTAAAACTTACCGAGAGTATATCACGTCCATATTACCTCTGATATCACTTTCACCCAAACCTGTCATTTATATTCCAAAATGATGGGTCCACAAAGTCAGATAAGAGCCTCTTTACTATTCCCAGAAAGAGCAGAATTACATTGAAAAGCAAAAAAAAAAAGTATATTATTTGGGGGGAGCGGTTAGGTCGCGAATCTGCTACACCAGAGCAACCATTCTCTCATCCCTGGAGTTCAAGACGTCGGCGCGAGCACGCTCCAACCTTGCCGCATTATTGTTCAAAGCAGCTAGCTCAGACCGAGTATGTACAAAACCTATGTGGATGACACCCACATGTGTCAGGTTCTGCTGAACAGTCTTCTGTCGATCCTTCAGCACATCTTGGGCTGCCGACAAAGAGAGAGCCTTCGCCTCTGCTTAAACAAGCTCCTCTTTCAATCTGCGGACCCTCGCTACCTCTTCCTCATATTCGACTTTGCACTGGGTCAACTCGGGAATGACATACTCTAATTGGCCACGCTCCTGATCCATCTCCTGCTGCTGAGCCTCGATGGACTTATTCAGAGACTCTATTTGCCCAGCAAACTCTGCAGTCAGGAAGTCATACCTAGCTTGAATGAGACCATCGATGCTGCCTCGAGCTAGCTGCAAGTATTCATTAATGGGTTGCTCCAAACCATTAACTATCTCCTCCAGCGTGTCAGCTCTCCCAGCGTCGTCGAAGCTTCTGATCGGCACTATCGTAAACTGGGAGGAACTCCTCAGAGCCTCGAAGCTTAGATTCTTCTCCAACACCATTGATATTAACGTTTTTAAGGTGGTGTAGAAGATACTAGTGTACTGCTCAGTCAGCACGGCTAGATCCGAATGGATGCTGGGAGTGGCTGCAATATTGGCGAACCTACCTCCAGGAACGATCGCGGACGATGTTGCCACAGCCGTTGCCTCAACAGATGGTGCGACGAAAGAAGATGCACCAGCAACAAACGAAGTGACCGGCGTACTCAAAGGAGGCATTGTCGCAATGATAGGCTCATCCTCCTCTTGAGACATCAGAACCACTTTGGGCGAGCCGGCACCCAAAAAAGTTTCCTCTTCGAAGTCAGGCACCTCCATGTCATCGCTAGGAGCTGAGACAGAGCCAAAAGGCGCTTCGACACTGCCCTCCCCGTAGATGTCTTCCCCTGAAAAGAAGGCAAGAAAGTTAAATATCGACATGATGTTATTTTTTCTAAAAAGGGACGTAAAGACGATATTTACCCATGGTCGATGGTATATATATCGTGTCTGCAGCCAGTACAGCTAAATCATTTCTTAATGATGCTAAGCGAGCTGTCATACCTGGAGAAGGGGGTGCGTTAACTGACATCAGCAAGTATTCTTTTGAATCTTCACCCAGATCCAATCGAGGTTCGTTAGCTGGAATCTCGCTGGGTATACTTACAGGCACGGCAGGGGTTTCTTCCGTTGTCGATCTGGACAAAGATATCCTTATTAGGCTCGGCTTGGTAGGCGATCTCGCACCACTACCTGAAGCGGTAGCAGCGACAGCAGCCTCAAGCAGGAATTCTTCGGCACCGCCAGCCGGGACTAGGGAGGTTCCCTCTCTAAAAGGCGAGGAACCTCCAATCAAAGAATCATCCCCGACAGGGGAAGCAGCAGGCTCACTTCTAGGAGCCTCATGGCCGGGAATCCTGAGAGGACGACTAACCACCTTCTTCTTCTTGCGAAGGGAAGCCTCCTTCGGAATAGGAGCCCTTTGCTTGCCAGAGATGACCAAAGCCCCTACAGGCAGAGGTATGTCACCCCTCGGTACTGCCAACAGAGGCTCGTTTGGATTGACGGAATCTTTACCCTCGATAGAGGAGACTGATGGGACATCATCTCTTTCCGCGGACTTGGAGGAGGGCACCCTAAAACTTCCACCCATATCAAAATTACGATGGAAGGTGTTGGTTGCCACATAAAACTGGGCATACGAGTGGAGGATGCGTAGCTCCGTGGAGAGTAAAATGATGGGTACAGTAAAAGTTGCTTCAGTGCAACCCATGATGAAGTATCGCCATCCTCTCGCTCCATCAATGAGTCTACCCTGGACCTGAAGCTGGTGACGGTGTTGCCCACGTGCAATTGGTCATACCCAAACTGCCTGGCGAACCGACTAGGCAGGTAGGGCTCTAAGAAGCATTGGTCTTCACTTTTGTACAGTAAATGGGAAGGTCTAATGCGGACCAACCAATTAAAAGCCTCAGGAGAAAGAACGGACTTCCCGTCGCCTATATCCTGAAGTCTGATCCCCTGTTGATTGAGATGTACAGAGGGGACAGTGCAGAAGAGCTTCCAGCTGTGATTGAAATTCAGCACCCACCGACAGTCTAAAACTGTGGTCACGTTCCAGGAGGATATCTTGTAATTCAGCAAGAAACTACCCCCTGAGCTACTGCTAGAGCCGGGAGACATCACCCTAGGGTTATGGAGAATTAACCATCCCATCAAATACAGGTATAGTAATTCTACCCGGGGAAAGCTATCACGCCGAGTTTCTTCGACAAGCAGCCCATCAGTCATGGCCCTCAGGCCAGCTTGTAGCGGCACACCATGGCAGGGAGCAAGCCCAGTATTGCCCCGAATACCAGATGCACTGCAGGACATAGCGTGTTACGGTGAATACGGTCCGCAGATGCGATGCCGGGTACCACCAGTCGGCGCAGCCATATAGAGGGAAAGCCAACCAGTTGAGCTTCCTTGGACAGAGGCCTGCGGCAATGCCTCAAATAACTGTAAGACTTGGTGCCTGCAGGATATTTCCCTATCCCTTCGTCGAGAATCTGGTCCGGAGCTCCAGCGTCTTCCATAAGATCATCGATGACCTGAGCACTCAGCACGCTCAGAAAGCTCAGAGGCTGATCCTTGCTATCGAAGACTTTCTCTGGCCTAGCAGCCCTGGCCCGGTGAAAGAAGAGGTAGGACGCCCATTTGTTGGCATGAGCCAAATCAGAAGGCTCATCATAAAATACGGTGCACGCCAGGTAGTGACACATCAGCTCCTGGTATACTACCACTACCCGAGGGTCTGAATCCCCCAGCTCCCGGTTTGTGGGAACATACTCTTCATAGGGAGTATCCCCCATTGGCAGTCTCGAAATCTCTGCCATCTCGTGGAGGGCCAATCCCAACTCCCCCAGTAGAGTGGCGAAAGTCCTGGTGATCGAGATATATCGCTCCATCAAAGCCAGAAACATGTTGGGATTAAGAGATAACCCCACACTGGTGGCACTCACAGCTTCGTACAGACCAATGCTCTCCAGCTCGGTCTGAAAATGCTTTAGGACCCAGTCAGCTAAGCGAGCCCATCGAAGATTTGTTGGGGTGATCCACCCATTGCACCGAGGATTAACCTTGGGGTATACTCCTCCATGCCCTATAAAGTTATTGCAGAAAGTTGGTAATTGGACCGCCTGGAGCAGTAAACTGTCCTCACTCGGGATGCTGCCCGGATACAGTCCCCTGAACGGCATCACAGAGCGGGAAGGGCAGCTGACAAATGACCCTTGGTCAGATCCCTTTTGATAGAAGATCTTTTTCGGTCGGCCGTGAAGATCGGGAGTCAGCATCCACGACATCCTCCTGGGATGTGTAGCATGGAAGCAAGCCGAGATAAGGTAGTCTCTTAGCATCTTGGGCAGATACAGGACCAAGCCCCCGTCAGGGAAAACCCAGAGTTCTTTCTTGGGTTTCGTCTGGGATTGCTTGTCAATCATGTCCCCGAAGAGAAAAGCCGGCTTTATATACTGGACCCCGTTTATGGACGCCAGGGGTTCTCCGTTGATCATGTTCAACAGCGTTCGCTCGTCTTGAACCGAGATCAGGATTCCCCTTCCTTCAGGATACTGGGGTCCGGAGATAGGAAATGTCACGTGGGACAAATCCTCCAGGTAGTTGGAATGCAGTATCCCGGCAGCAGAATCCATCACCTCAGCCAGTGAAGACATATGCATGTTAACTGCAAAGTGCAAGAAAAATACGTCAGTTTCTATACTAGACATTACAATCTTGCAGCATATGCCAAAAGTCAACAGTCTGTGCTTTACGCCAAGACTGTAAAAACTTGATCTTTTACGCTGGAAATCTTATTCCAAGGCATAAAATTCAAGACTGTCAGTATACACAAGAAAATCTGACAGTCTGTGTTTTATGCCAGACTGCCAAAGTTTGAGTTATTATGCCAGAATTTTCATCCAGAGCGCAACACTCAAAGTTTGTAGTATACGCCAAATTTTGACAGTTAAAGCTTTTACGCCAGACTGCAAAAATATGGAGTTTTTACGCTGACACATTAGAAATGTGGGCATAAAAGATGAAATATCTCCGTGCATCATCTTCCTCGAAGAGGCTATCAGCACAGAAGATGACCTAGCGCGTTCACATACAACGTGTGCGAAGGATTTTCTTCGTTCATTTCGTCCCAAAAACTATACCTTTAATGCCGGGTGCACAGCTCATCGGCGGGATACTTCGTTCAGAATGAAGCTCGCCTTGCCCGACAGAAGTCGCTCTTGCTTGGGCAGAGGAGTGAGAAGAAGGGTCGGCCTTCTTCCCCTTAGAAAGAGAGATTGGTTTCGGGGCCATTACTGAAAACTCAGAGTGCTCGAAAAAGAAACGAAGGAGAGAACTCGAAGAGTCGAAGGCTTTCTTTGCAAGGAGATAGATAAAAAGTTTTTCTCTGAAAACCTTGGGATATATATAGAGTTCGGATGGACTCCGCGAATCCTGAACCATATTCGACATTTAATATTCGGTCATGATTGGGGACTACGTTAGGGAAGGCGGACAGCCAGCGAATTCGAAAAGTTTTCGTGCAAAGCAAATTCGTGGTTCTGCGCCAAGGAGCTTTTTACGCTCGGCAGCTACAAATCTACGGTTTTACGCTCAGAGACTATAAGTCTATGGTTTTATGCCCGGATGCTTTTATGCTTGGTAGCTTTTACGCTCGAGAGGCTACAAACCTACGATTTCACGTTCATGAGCTACAGATCTATAATTTCACACTCGGTGGCTTTTACGCTCAGAGGCAACAGATCCACAACTTCACGCTCGAAAGATTTCCTTTTCAGAGGCTACAAATCCACAGTTTCTACGCCAAAGAATCTTCCTACGCTCGGCAGCTACAAATTTACGATTTTACGCTCAGGGACTATAAGTCTATGGTTTTACGCCCAGATGCTTTTATGCTCGGTATCTTTTACGCTCGAGAGGCTACAAACCTACGACTTCACGCTGAGGAGCTACAAATCTATGATTTTACGCTCGGCAACTTTTACGCTCGAGAGGCTACGAACTCAAGATTTTACGCCCATCCACATTTACAGATCTATGACTCTCCACATATCTAAAAAATAAGCAGGCCAGAGCATGCGTATATATATGAACAAATCCAAGGCGGTCAATTGCAAGGGTTCACGCAGAGGATACGCCTTCTTGGCCCCAAAAATACCCTAAGTACCCGAAGCATACGGAGTTAAACATTAGAAATTACTCTTCTTCTTGGGTCGATTGGTAGTTCATCCAGAATCCAGTCTGAATATTTCATCCACAGTTCAAGATGGCGACTCAGTTTGACAGCCATTTTCTCGCCCTATTTCAAGGGACTTTCGGGAAATCATTCTTGAAGATGATGGTTTGAACGAAAATTCTTCTTATCAGAAGTGACGGTTCAGAACTCTATGCAGCTCCCCCATTCCTAACAGCAGGATAGTTCGAATAGTCGACTTAAATGCTAAGCGGCTTTCTGCGCATCCTTAGTTATGCGTAAAAGATAGGACGGGACCTAATGCTCTTTCTATCAGAGTCCGCATAAAGTTATCAGACGTGTCGAAGCTACACATATTCAGACTTTATCACAGCAAAGTATATAGCAAGATAATCATATGCACAGAAGAAGACGATTTTATTTTAAATCATGATTACATATGAGGGAAATCCAGTCTACAAAGGGTTTTTCTTTATTTTCATGATTATATATGAGGGAAATCCCGTCTACAAAGAATTTCCTCATCGTCATCGGAAGGCCACCCCCAGAATCTGTTCCGTCAGGTTCTCGCATTGGTGGAGATCTTCTTCCGTCTTCTTCAACAGTTAGTCAATTTTTGCGATCGATTAACAAAAATAATGATTAATGGCAGGAGAATACAAAACTGGGCCTGTATAAATCAGCCCATCCTCCATACGCCATGACAGATTGAGTTGAGGTATTAAACCCAACTCAATACTTAAGGACAGAGCTAGTTTCTTTGCTCTCGTCCGCGAACAACAGAAGAAAATATAGCTTGCAAGCTGTGTGGTCTAATACGACCCTTCCTCTCTCCTGGACGAATCGCCATCTGAAGTTGTTGATTATCCCGAGCAAAGGAAGCTATGATGTCCTTCCATGATCCATCGTTGCATATGACATTTGCTCGAAGACGCCTTCTTTTTTGGCTTCTTACATGCCGGAAGAACATGGTCTTCTTCTTCCTCAAGTTGACCCGACGAACTCCGGTGATCATCTCTGTGTAGTAAAGAAAATATAGGAAGAACAGGTTAACTCCTCAGCCTTTATATAGGCAAAAGAGAACACACCGAATCCCAACAAATCCCCAAGAATCCGCCAGGAAGTCAGCCTTGAAGAACGAGTCAGACTTGACCGTTTCATGCTTCATTCAAAGCGTTTCAAATTACGAGGAATTTGAAGGCTTTGAAGGGGGTCTTGTAGAAGAATAAAAAATATGCTGAATAGCTATACGCAGCATTTTAGTGCTGGGCAGCGTAAAAGGATAACTTCAGAGCCATCGGCGTACAACAGATCTTTTCCGCTAAGTACAGCATAGAATATAAGCTCAAGGACTATCCGCGTAATGTAGTACGTCCAGGCTACTTTAGCGTAAAAAGGGTGCTATATCGCCTTTATGGCGTAAAACTCATCCGCTTCTA
This sequence comes from Iris macrosiphon, assembly GCA_036927795.1. NCBI lineage: Eukaryota > Viridiplantae > Streptophyta > Magnoliopsida > Asparagales > Iridaceae > Iris > Iris macrosiphon. The sequence goes on along the minus strand of JAYESA010000012.1, from coordinate 113,563,480 downwards.
ATGCAGCATTAAAGTGTACGAGGAATGCTTCGTATTCCCCGAAATGAACCTGTCAAATCATGCAGTGAACCTGACGTCTGACTCCTGACAAAGAGTACTGCATGACTACCCAGACGACGACTATAATGATAGCGTGACACAGCGACCCAGACTGTCATTTAGTGCATCTCTGTATTTAATGCAAGAGATTTGATTAATGTCACCAAACTATCGTTTAGTGACATTTTCTTGGCGTAAATTACTTTTACGCATACAAAGGGAATACACTGCCTAGTTTTACACAGGCAAATGTGAGCTGTTTATGCTCCACAGAAGACAAACAGGCTGCTACGTCAAAAGCCACCCTTTGTATAGGGCTCGAGGTATGTCTCTCCATTTAATGCGCATGGCAGATCTTCGAGACACACCTCCGCATTTAATACACAAAATGATGACGGATCTTCGAGACACGCCTCTGCATTTAATGCGCAGGATGATGACAGATCTCTGCATTTAATGTGAGAGATTTGATTATATCTTCAAAGGCCGTAATTTTGGCAAAGACGTCCACATCATCGCTTTTGCACATTATGCCATCAGGCTATTTTCAGCTAAGGAGCACGCTGTACGCTATCTCCTTAAAATATGCCAGCTCAGGCTACGTTTGCACTGGTGTGTATTAGAGCTATTCGGTCCAGAATTTGCTCAAAGCCTCAGTCAAGGGAGGAGGATCAGCTGTCTTCTACGCCCACTCGGCTTCTACGCCCACTCGGCTTCTATGCCATGGTGACAATTCTTGGCTTCTGTGCCAACCTTTTCTACACGAGGGATAACTACCTATGTGGCTTTTATACCATGATCTTTGCAGCAGTTATACGCATTATCTCTTAACGAGACACGCATTACACGCTCATTCAGGAGATCATTTATACATAGGTAACGGTTATTGCAACCTTCAGCATAAAAAGTGCCACACTCTCCATTGTACGGCTTCTACACTGATTGGACATTTACTGTCACCAAAACCCTATAAATAGAGACCTCTATTGACAGAGGTCAAAGGTCGAAGAAAAAGAAGGGGAAAACAAAGGTCAAAAAATCCAAGGTCGAAAGATCAAGGTGGAGAAAAGAAGGGTCGAATTCAGTGGAGAACCAAGGTGGAAAGAGAAGCTGAAGAACCAAGAGTCGAAGAGTCTTCGAGAGAGAAGAACCCAGAGCTCAGACAAAGAGAAGTGATCGACGACTTTGCATCGAACATCCACTCTCCTTTGCAATCTTCGAAGTGCTTCTTCTGTCTTCTATGACACTTCTTCATCATCGTGTGGTCCAAGGGACAAAGTGATCGACTGCGGATCAGACTCCTATAGCAATATTTACCCAGATTAAAAAATTATACTCGACATCCTCGTATAGGATTAATTGTACTTCTTGTTTGTAAACCGAAGAGCGGGTTTCGTATAAACCTCATCTTATATCTTCTTTCGTTTATTATCAAACACATACGCGGGCAGCTCTAAAGCTCTTCTTTACGCCAAACAGCTCTGAAGTTCTATTTTATGCGGGCTTCATGTATGTTGGGTTTTGACTGTATAATACGCGTATAATTGCCCAGCGTATTTCATGCTTCGACAGCGGCATCCTGAGACAAAGCGAAAGAAAGAATCAATATGGCATATGATGTAAGACACTCAAGGAAAAGACAGTTTAAGAGATCAAGTATCAATATCAAAGGAGAATAGTTGAACCAAAAGAATTTTTCCTAGATGTGATTGAGTATTCTCAGCCTATAGCCTACATCCTATATCTTATCGCAAGCTCGCAGTAGTACAACTAAATCGTCGCACTAATACGACATCGCATAACTTGCGAAGCTTGACCTGCATGGGCCACCACAAAAAATGTGTCATGACCCCCACTCGATGTAAGGATGCAAGTCGGAAACAACGCCCAGCTTACACCGCAGAATCAGCGGTAGAACGCTGTCTGGGTAATCTATCTAGCAATATAATGAACCACCAACAAAATAATATATTCAATCACAGAACTAAGATGAAAATGAGAACGAATCAGATAAAGAATAGAAATAGTCACATACAACTCATGAGTCTAAAATAATACATCAGTAAGTTTGAAAGAATGCTAACAATAAGCTGGAGACAAATACAGTACAAAAATACTAAGAAGGTACTAATCTTGGGTCATCTGTCTCAGTCGAGATAAGTCCCTCCAGAGCCAGGATCTCTGACTATAAGCCCACAACATCCTGAGGTCCATAATGTGTAGGGTACCAGTCCTCAGTGTCATCTGGAAAAAATATATCCAATCAGGAAAGGAGCAGAGTACATCTCTAACAGCAGTTCTATCAATGATAAAAACTATATAACAGTAAATAGATGTGAATATACAAGATGCACAATAGATACGAGAGATATACAATAAGAAAATATTGGAATGAACATAATAATGAACAATATGTCAATGAACAAGAATACTAATGACTAAGTATGTGAGTACTAGCTTTAATATATGATCAGCTTGGGAACATGATACAATATATATGGCTTGGCTAATCATACGTGCGATGTATGATTAATACTACTCAATAACAGTACTTGATATAATAGGGGTATTGATCACATATCTACACTAAAGTACTCCCTACCCTCGACTGGTACACGGTCTTCTATGGCACAAGATTCCCCAAGAAGATAGCTAGTCTTCCTAAGAATCAGTGTTTGTACATGTACAAGATAACCAATGAACAATACTTGCACCATATACACCATATACCAAGGAATAACATCTCATGATGAGATTCGGATATACCAATCCGTGTAACCATAGTATCAAAAGAACATGGATATCTACACTAGATACAATGAACATAGAGGATATCATAAATGAGAAACTATCAGAGAATGTACTCGCTTGAAGTCCAAAGAATAGTCTCACAGATGTCTGATACAGTGCCTCAAAGACCTAGATATGGAATACAACATCAATACAAGGTTCCGAAAAGAAAATAAGTTAAACCAGTCAACTTATAGGTCAACAAGTCAATTCTAAGTCAAAAGTCAAACTATGGTCAACTATAGTCAATTATGGTCAACTATGGTCAATTACCTATTTCTAGGTTGCATAAGTCTAACACAAAAATATTAGGTTCAAATACTAAAGTCTAGGTCACAAAAACCATACACATATACACACAACAACCACATATGTATATACAATAACTAGTAGATCTTATATATGTAAAATAATAACTACATAAATATACAACATAAGTATATAATAGATATATAGATCTATGATATTTAATACATAAATATATGTAACAACAATATATAACAATAAATATATATACATATATATAATTATATTCCTCCATGAATAAGAACACAAAAGAAATAGATCTACCATTAAATTGCACATCTCATGGAACGTATCACTCCGTATCCCACTAGATATAGGATATGCTTGCGATACGAGTCCACCACACACCCAAACGTACCCCGATGGACACGAACAAGTCATATATATTATTTATGAACAATATGAAGAATCAAATACAAATCTACGTGTCCGTGTCAAAATATGACATGCTCAAAGTCCCGTGTCGGAGAAAAAACCCCAAATCAATACGTATCACCAAATTGATAGGATACGACCTACATGTACCCAATCGTGGACACGATACTAGCCCCAAACACACAAGCATATGCCAAATTGATATATAGGACCAATTGACACACAATAATTGTCAATCTCAAAATTCCCCTAAAATTGAGACAAAAAGCATCATAACTTTCTCAATAGGCCTCCTATGAACACAAAACCAAGTCCTATGGGTAGCCTATGGATATGGGTTAATTTTTTATGGTTAAATCTCAGATTTAGAACCTAAATTAAGGGGAAAAAACTGAATTATACCTATTGGGAGATGGATTCCCAATGCAACCTCCAAATATGATAAAATTGGCCTCCAACTTGTAGATCCTTGCTCCTTTTTTGTAGATCCTTGCTTCCTTCTTCTAGATCCTTGCTCCACTAGTCTCCAATGGTGATTTGGAAAGGAATTAGGATAAAATTTGGTATGAAGTAGAAATGAAGGAATTTGATTGAGGAAAATTCTAGATCTAGTTTCCAAATGAAAAGAGGAGAGAGAAATAATTCCTCCCCCCCCCTCTATATAGACTGGCCCCCTTTCCCCTTCCTCAAGCTACTGAATTGTCCAATATACCCCTTGGGGCCTCTCATGAAGAAATAATTAAGAAGGAAAGCTTCTAGTCTAATGGTTTTATTTAATTTAATCCATCTCCTAATCAATAGGCTTTCTAAATGGGCTCAATTCTAACAATAATACATGTTGGTCCATGAGTCTAAACTAAACTAGTTAGGTCCACTAACACAAGTCCAAATAAATAACTAACATCTAACAATAATTAAATAATACAACAAATAATTATTTATCATACACAATATTTAATTAAATATAAAATTACTAAAATACCCTTTCCTAGAAAATGTGGTAGTGACAACACTACTGGTGGCATGGGATGAAGAGGGAGATTGCGAGATTAGTGGCGAGATATTTGGTCTGTCAGCAAGTCAAGGCTGAACATTAGAGGACTGCAGGACTATTGCAGTCGCTTCCCATTCCCGAGTGGAAGTGGAAACACATTACCATGGACTTCGTCACAGGATTCCCGAGGAGCCCAAGCGGGAAGGATGCAGTCTGGGTTGTCGTGGACCGACTCACCAAGTCTGCATATTTTTTGCCCTTCAGAGTTGGGCAGTCCACGGAGATATTAGACATGTATATGAGGCAGATAGTACGACTACATGGAGTGCTTGTCAGCATTATATCGGATCATGATTCCAGATTAACATCACTTTTTTGGCGGAGTATGCAGGAGAGTCTAGGAACCCGTCTCAAGTTCAGCACTGCATATCATCCATAGAATGATGGCCAGTCAGAGTGCACGATTCAGATACTAGAGGATATATTGAGAGCGTGCATGATCGACTTTGGAGGACCATCTACACTTGGTGGAATTCTCCTACAACAACAGCTACCAGGCCAGCATACAGATGGCACCTTATGAGGCACTGTACGACAGGAAGTGTAGGTCACCGGTATGTTGGAGTGACGTGGGAGAGCGTCAGATACTTGGTCCATAGTTGGTGACATAAACAATGGAGAAAGTGAAGCAGATTCAGAGCCACATGCGTGCAGCACAGGACAGACAAAAGCATTAGGCAGATATGCACCACAGACCTTTAGAGTTCAAGGAAGGTGACCATGTATTTTTGAAGATATCGCCTACTCGTGGTACCATCAGATTCGAAGACAGAGGCAAGCTGAGTCCGAGGTACATCGGACCTTTTGACATCTTGGAACGAGTTGGAGAAGTGGCTTATAGTCTTGCATTGCCTCCATCATTAGAAGGGGTGTATGACGTATTTCACGTTTCATAGTTAAGGAGATACGTGGCAGATCCTAGCCACGTGCTTGATCATTTAGAGATTATAGTTGGGCCCAGTTTATCGTATGCAGAGCAGACAGTGGGGATACTTGATCGCAGTAAAAAGATTTTGAGGGGTCAAACTATTCGACTGGTCAGGGTTGCATGAAAGCATCATTCGCCAGGCAAGTCTACCTGAGAGTGCGAGGATTCCATTCAGCGGCATTTCACGTATTTATTTAAGGACCGAGGTACGAATTTACGTACTGCATTTGATTACCAGTTTACTTTTAAATTCTCGTAGCTATCAGTCGTGCTTTACTTTTAATTTTGGGGACAAATTTTTTTTAAGTTGGGAATGATGTAAACCCCCTCAATTATTATTTTAGATAGACTAGATAGGGTTAGAAAATTTTGTTGTAACATCAATATATTTGAGGTTTAGAATTTATGTTGCAGTTTTCCTATTCTTTATTTAAACCCTTGGTGCACCCTACCATTGTTGCAATATTCGGAGCCCAATAATAGCCCATAATTTCCAACTAATTGTTGGACTCTTGACTTGACAAGCCAACCTAGGCGCTGGACTTTTCCGTCACTCACAAACATAATCCCTTGTGCTCTAATTTAATTGCACAACTTTTCGGTCCCAAAATCTATTCTTTAATCCTGTATCGCGTACCTGTGTCGTTGCCATCCATTTTGAGACACAAACTCAACCCATTTAGTCGGACCAATTAAAGGGTCCAAGACTAACACCAAGCCTATGCCGTTCATGACCTTTGTGTCACTCCTAATTGAGACCCCATGTGCCCCCATTTATTTCAAGAGCACATGACATTTTTTTTAATTAAATTGGGGATACCAACTTTGACTAATCCCAACTTAACCCTATTTTAACCCAATACCCCATTTATTAAACACATGCAAAACATACAATACTCTCTCACCCTATAAAATACCAAACACCACTTCCCACACCAAATCCCCTTTATTTTACATGTTTGTGAAATTAACCAAAAATTAAGGGGCTTTGTTACTACCAAGTTCCAAAAATAGGGGTATTTTTGACTTTTTGTATATTATTAATATTGTGTGTATTAATTTATAAATAATTGTATGAGATGTGTATTTATATTATATATATACAGTGTTCATTAATGTTGAGCTAGTAGACTTGACCTAGAAGCCCACTAGATGAACACCTGACCGAATTATAGGATTATGTATTTTATTGTATTATTTAGGATTTAATTATTGGAGATAGTAATTAATTACCGTAAATTTATTTAATTATTGTGCCTTGTCGTTGCTTCGATATTTGGAGTGCTACCCTAGCTCTTGCCTTCCAACAAATTTTACAACCTTGTCCTAGACGTGCCCGCCTTCCATTCTGACATTTTCGTAACTCATAATTATGCTCTCTTGTGTTTCATTTTAGCCGCACGATATTCATCGCGGACGTTTATTTAATTTCTAAATAAAATTCGACTTTGTATCGTTGTGCGGTCCAATCGAAATTGGAGGCGATCTCGACCCATTTTTCGTACAATCCAAATTAGGACAATATTCTGTTCTGAGTCTTCTTCACTAATGATATTTGCGTCCTAACCTAATTTTAGCCCCATGTACTCCTAATTAATTTTAGAACACCGTTTGTAATTATTTCTAATTAAATTGGGGATACCATTTTGACTAATCCCGTTTAATCCCAATTTAATCCAAATACCCTATTCTTTAAGCCCATATAAAACACACAACACCCCCTCACCCTACCAAACACCAAATACCAAATCGCCCACCAATTTTTCATTATTTTATGTGTCTGTACAAATACCCAAATTTAAGGGGGCTCATTTGCAAATGTTGCATTAGGTGTCAACACCCCATTGGTTCAAACCAATGGAGAAGCCCTAATATTGACTAGTCAACCCAACCCTCACCCTTGTATGAGTAATTCTCCATGTCAAATCCTGACCACCCATTCAAAATGGGTACATCATCACTACTCATTTTCCACTCACAATATCCTATTTAATGTCTCCTCAAGGCACTCTTCCCAACATGCTCTAATCCCTAAACCTAGGAAAGCCCCCATCTTCTCCTCCTCACTCAACCGTAGCATTTCCTATTTTTTTCCCTTTCTCTTCTTCTTCTCTTTTTCTTCTTCTTCTTCCTTCTTCTTCTTCCTCTTCACCTATTTTTAGGTATAAGGAAACCTCCCTCCACTGTTCACCCGGGTACCCCGGCCCCCAGCTTCGGCCGACCCGCCGGAGATCATCCATTTCTCCACCCCAGTTGAGCTTCTTCCCCGACTGCTGCACCACCAACCTCGATGAGCAGCGATCACCGCCTCCCTCCAGCAGTACATCGACCCCACTGCACCTCAGCCACTCCCTCTTCCCGACCCTGGTCGAGCTCCACTCGGCCAACTCCCTGCACCTCGACCGAGCCACCATCAGAACCACCACCCTCATCAGAACCAGAACCACTACCACCATCGTCAGTCCAGTCCAGCCATCCCAGCTCCGGCCACCATCGTCACCAGGATCACCACCTCGTCATCATCGTCGACGTCTTCCCCGTCGTCGTAGACGCGCTCAGGTTCGATCCTCCCCTCGCGTACACGTACGCGTGTACGTGTGTATGTAGTGTACGTATTTGGTGTATTTTGTATGCATGTATGTATGTAGTATATATATGTTTCGTGTATACATACGCGTATACATATATATAGCATATTCTCTATTAATATATATATATATATATATATATATATATATATATCATGTATTTCTCTATTTATATACATGTATTCAAAATATATTAGTATATACGTATTAAATAATATATGTTAGTACGTATTTTGGTATATATATATGTAGCATAAAATATATATATATATATATATATATATATATATATATATATATATATATATATATATATATATATATATATATGTACACATACATGTATATAGTATAAGTATTAAATTGGCATATATATATATATATATATATATATATATAAATATAGTATATGTATATTTTCACTGGTATATAAATATATATATATTCAGTATATATATATTCTTTTGTATACATATAAATAATGGTTGTTATATATATAAATGTGTTATGTATATTTTTACCTATATATATATAATATATATTTCTATTTAGTGTATATACACTTATACATATTTTGTACAAAATTATTGGTATACACATATATATGTATTGTATTTAATTAATGATATATGTCTATTTAAGAATGTTTTAGGTGACCCGAGTGTAATTACGGATATCCCATCTTTACATTGACCTATAACCCTGTAAATGTTAGTTAACTGCCACATGTACACTGACGTACTAGCAAGCCCCATATTATTTTGATCGTCTGTCTTGCACAGCAATCACAGACGCGACGCCCATGCAACTTGACGCACACGGACCCTAGTTGACCAGTATCATACCTAGCATAGCCCTGAGTCCAGTATATTTATAAAGGTGTGTTAGAGTAATGTCTGATGCAATATTGTATTATTTTATGATATGTCTATAGGACTGTTGGATCATCCAGACGATACTCTGGAATATGACATTGGTATTACCAGCTAACGACCCAAGGCGAGTACATTCTCTGATAGTTTCTTATTTATGATATCCCCTATGTTTATTGTATCTAGTGTAAATATCCATATTCTCGACATGATGGTTACACGGATTGGTATATCCGGATCTCATCATGAGATGTTATTCCTTGTTCATGTTGTAGCTTGTACAAGTCTTGTTTCATTGTTATCTTGTGCATGTACAGACACTGATTTCCGGGGAGACTTGCTACCTTCCTAGAAAATCCCGTGCCATAGCGTACCATGGTTGGATCTACTATACCAGTCGGGGGTGGAGAGTATTTTAGTGTAGATATGTGATCATACCCTTCATGTACAAGTCTTGTTCACATGTTAGTGTTGGTCATACATCGCACGTATGACTAGCCAGGCCATTATTCATATACAAGTTCCCAAGCCGATCACATGTTAAAGCTAGTACTCACACACTTAGTCATAGTATTCTTGCTCATTGATATATTGTTCCTTCCTGTATTTACTTACAGTATTTCCAGTATTTCCTTTATTGTATATCTCTCGTACATGTACATGCATCTTGTATATTTCTATCTATTTACTGCTTCATAGATTATATTATTGATATAGAGCTGCTATTAGAAATGTACTTTGCTCCTTCCTGACTGAAAATATTTTTCCAGACTATGCCTTAGAGGACCGGTGTCCGACATTTTATGGACCACTTGGAGAGTAGCTGCAGACTTGGACTTGGTAGTTCAGTTGTGATTCCGGGAGGTCTAGCCGGAATCACTAATTATCTAGTTAGTTTCTTTCAGTAGATTATTTGGTACCAGATTTGTCTCCGGCATACTTTGTTGAGACTTGGATATTTGTTGAGTTAGATTATTTACATTTAGACTTGTATTGTATTTTATTTTATTTCTTCGGTATCTTATTGTGCTGTAGTTATGTGATTGAGTATGTTGTTCATATTATATTCTGTTATCCGTGTCCCCTTATGGACTTGGATACTCGTGCGAGATTGTTTAGATAGTGCTTGACCTAGACAGCGTTCTACCGCCGATGTTGCGGCGTAGGCTGGACGTACCCACGTACTCGTGCCCAAATTCCGGGTGCGGGTCATGACAGGCTTACTTGCAAAAGTGGGGATATGTGTCACCACCCTATTGGCCAAGACACATGAAGAAACCCTCAACCTCATATCTTGACCAGTCAAATCCATCCCTCTCTCTCCTTTGGATGTATAATTCTTTCATGAAGAATCTGAGCCCTCCATTCAAATTAAAGCCCTCATCCTCACCACACACTCCCCTATAAAATCTCTACATCATCTCCATTTTCCCAAGGCCGGGCCCAATCCCAAGAGCATAAGAAACCCCCCACTATCTCTCTCCTCCCTCTTCACAACTCTAGCCGAACACAACACCTCCTCCTCCTCCTCCATTTTTCTCATTCTTCTTATTATTCTTCCTCTTCACCTCTTCTTCACTATTACTCCACCCGATCGGCCTCCCTCCTTCTCCGGCGAGCTACCACCGTCGTCCACCTCGACCAACCTCCACGCCGCCGTCACCCTCGACTGGCCACCCCAACCACCTGCATCTCCAGCACCCTCCAACGGCCGGCCATTGACCGCTACACCTCAACTCCGGCGAGACTCAACCGCCAACATCCACCGGCCTCCTTCTCCGATGTGCCACCACAGCCATGTCCCCCCCAACCACCTCGAGCCATCCCGACGTCTACCCGCGGCCACTCCCTCTCCAACCTCCACTCGCAGCGCCGCCAGCAACCTCCTCTACTGTCCTCCACCCGCTGCTGCATTCACCATTACCATCCCGCACCATCTCCGGCCTCCCACCTCTGATACTCCGGCCACCACTGCATCTCATCTCCATCCGTTTTGCCATCACCACCATCGACTGACCTTAACTCCGGCGAGCCACCCGTCGTCGACCCGCATCATCTTCTTTCATCATCATCATCATCACCAGCATTCAGCAACCACCCCGACTGCCACCACGCGCCGCCGCCAAGGTGAACTCTCCCCCCTCCCCTTGTGTAGTATAATATTGTTATTGTTATATAACTTAGTTAGGGTTATATATGCTACATGGACTTTAGGGTTGTGAATGATGCTATTTGAGTTTAGGGTTGAGAATGTAATAATGAGTTTAGGGTTTAAGAATGCTAGATGTAAAACTTAGGGTTTCGTGTTATATTTGTTCCATGCAATTGATGGACATTGAGGAGCAGGTAATTTATTGTGAAATGGTGTGTAATATCAAACCATTAGTCAGTTATTGAGAACTTGATAACTAATAACAAAATGATAAGGGAGTAGCTATGTATATGTGAAAGGATGTTCAAATATTTAAATGACATTTGTTGAGGGTTTAATAGATAATAATTATTATTTGAGAGCTGGTAAATAATAATGAGTTTAATTGAGGAGTAATTTTTATTGTGAAATAGTAATGATGGTTATATAACGTAAGGTTAAATAATTAATAATTATTTTATTCGAGGATAATATTTAAATATGCATGATAACGTCTGTGAAGACCAGGAGGAATCTGAGGATTGATCATGGTTCGAAATACTGATAAACACCGTGAAGAATAGTAGGATTGAGGATTTGTCTGATGATATTATACAGGTGATTAATCGAATGATTTATAACATACCTTTAGTCAATCTTGGTCAAGCCTCTAGCTTAGTGTCTATGTGAGTTTGTAACAGAGATTGAAATATATGCTAGATGTGTGTTACCTCTTATTTTAGCCTAGTGATAGTTTATTAATTGAGCTTGTATCTCGTCTCTAGGTACTGCGGGACCCACAGACTTGGACGTTGTACCGAAGACCCATCTTCAGCATCCGGATCCAGACAAGTGTACCTTGCTACCCTGTATTTCAGTCACCAGATTTTTATTATTTTATTATATGTGTTGTGCGCATTTTATATTAGAATCGTTACTTCGCGTCCGGGTCATAGTCGGGTACATATGTTCATCGGTAACGTCTGGTAACGATTGATATATGTTCGCAATACCTTGATGTACACACTTGTTACATTATAACCCTAGGACATATCCAGATACTGTTACCATGCCAGATTTTTTGTATCCTGATACTGTCAGCGTGACCAGAAACTGGGACGACTTTAGGGTCATGATCGTTGATAGTTACTTTAGCATGACGAGACTGTTAGACAGAGGTTCAGGTTCAGCGAACACTCATTGACCGCTTGGGAAGGGGAAGACAGTTACTAGATGTTTGGGCTCCTCTGCACGCGATTTATATATGTATATGTCCTATTGGTGTAGTGTTCCTGTATCCAGAGTAGTAGTATCACCCGTGTGACTCTGTGCTCAGAGCTACGGTACGCCCCGTGTGTCTCTGTGTTCGGAGCTACGGTTTTATTTTGGACAGCCCACGCGTCGAATATTGTCTTCAAACTGTGTCTCACTTAGGTGGTTATGCTAGATTACACCGGCGTTGCACTTATTTCTTTCTGTTATACTTTGGCATGCTGTATTTTTGTACCTTGTTACGTCCCTCTGAGGACATGGTCCCCTGGCAGTTTTGCAGTATAGACGATTACGGAGCCTTTGGAGTTGCTGATGGAGTTTCTTGTCTTGCAGGCATTAGTACCAGGTACTTATATCATTTCTACCAATATTATGGTTATTTATTCATATTGTTTATTCATCTGCTGTTGTAGCATAGTTTTTATAGACTCGTATTTCTTCTCGAGTCTATTTAAGTTTGTGTGTTATTTGGCGGCCGACTTTAGCACATGTAGCGCATTCTTGTGTATTTCTGTTCATTGTGGATTGAGACATATATATATATATATATATATATATATATATATATATATATATATATATATATATATATATATATATATATTTATTTATTTATTTATTTATTTATTTATTTAGTGACCATTATTATACAGCTTATACGTATTCGAGTCGGATCAGAGTCTGGTCGAATGCGTAGCTGGCATGTTGCGTATTCCTGGTACTACGTATTTTGGGACTGGGCATGACAATATTAGAGAAATTAATTTACTATTTCTTTAATTAAATATTTCTGTTTATGGGAATTATTTAGTTAGCTTTCTATTTAGATTTGTATATAATTTGAATTGACAACAAATCCCATAGATTAGCCATGGGAATTTAAGAAGGAAAGTTTGAATCATTACCCGAAAGCTTTGAAAGTTTGGATGACGGTGCCTCTTCTTATTCAAGAACGCACATTCTTGCTTGTGCTTGCCTTGCTTCTCCCTTCTTGATGGATTGATGATGATGGCAATGGGTTCTTGATGGGTTTGATGACAATGGTGGAGCCTTTATGGTTGTTTAGTGGAGATTGGATGAAATGATGATGAAAGATAGAGCTTTGGAAGAGAGGAGAGAATTTTTGGTAAAGGAGATGATGTTGTGAGGGGTATATAATAGGGGGGCTGCTCTTACACATGAAGGATAGGGGAGGGGTATGCCAAAAAGGGGAGAGAGTTGTTAGGGTTAGGGTTTTATGATAAGGGGTATATATATGGGCTTTTTGGATAGATTTAAACCTAGGAGGGGGTGTTCCTAGGGCTTGTAGGGGTCGACCACCAAGGGGCTGCTCTATGAAGAGGGGATGGGTTTTTATGGTTGGAATTTGGTTGGTTAGGATATTGGGTGGTTAGGTAGTTAGTTAGGTAGTTTGCCAACTATGATGCCACATATGGCCCTTTCTATAATTAGAACTCTATAAATAGAACCAAATTAATATAAATATAATATTATATATATATATATATATATATATATATATATATATATTGGGGGTATTTGTGCACTACATGACTACAAGCGTTTGGGTTGGGTTTGGGTCAAGTTTTAGTCAAAAGAAAGTAGTTTTACGGTGTAAACCCCCTGATTTTTCAAGATTTTTAAAACTGGATTTTTCAGAATTTTTTGAGATTTTTCGAAAATTTTTACTAATTAAAAACCAGGGTATTTTGGCATTAAATAAAATTAAATATTTTTAAAATATACTAAAATATTATAAAAATAATATTTTTGGGTGTAAAATAAAATATTGGACTTAGGATAATTTTCTGGTAATTTATTGGACCCCAAAAATATTTTTAAAAGCCAGAAAACTATTTTAATTAAAAAATCCAAATTGAACCGGACTGAACCGGGTTCAAACCGGGCTGAACCGGCCTGAACCCGGTCCAGTTGAACCCCACTGAACAGGACCGCCTTAGCGGGTCGGGTCGGGTCCACCCGACAGAACCCGCACCCGCCCGAACCCGCAGACCCGTTCCCTCTTCCCCCCCCCACGACCGACTCAGCCGCCCGAGTCACCCGCTCCGCCCGCGCTTCTCGGCGTCTCCACCGCCCCGCCCGCGGGCCATGACCCCCGAATCCCCCGTCCCCTCCGCCGGCACGACCGCCACGTCCTCCGCCTCTCCCGGCCGACTCTTCCCCTGCCCAGCCTATAAACACCCCCTCCTTTCTCCCCTCCTGCCAACCATTCCACCCCCGCCGCTGCCCTAGCCTCCGTCCTGACCTCGCCGTGCCGCCGCCCTCATCCGCCACACAGCGCCACCACCTCCCCTTCCCGCAGTAGCCTCGCCGCCGGCCTCCCTTCCTCCTCCTCCTCCTCCTCCTCCTCCTTCTTCCCCAGCAGCAGCCGCTGCTCCGGCTGATCCCTGCGCCGCCGTCACCCGCTCCGCCCGGCCGCATGCACTACCCCAGCATGCCGTCGCGCCGCCTCAGCACCCCCAGCCTCCCTCCGGCCTGCCTCGGCCGCCAAGCTCGGCCAGCAGCCAAACCCTAACCCTAGACACGACTCCGACTCGGACACCGGACACGTCGCGGACACGAGAAACTTTAGTTTCTCTAGCCCTGTTCAGGTATCCGCTTCTCTCTCCTCGCTGCCCCATTTTCGATTTCGTCTGTTGCATCGCGAACCCTGCGTGACCCTCTCGGTGTCCGTGCAACCCGCTCGGTGCATTGCCTCCTATGGCGATCGTGAACCGCGATCCAAAAACAGGAAAAACAATACCCTATTTCACCCTGGAACTGAGTACGCCCTACCAAAAGGGACGACTTGGTTGCGTGCGGTCTTCACCGATATGTGCGCGCCATCGATACGGACGTGTGGGAGTTCGCAGAAGTTGATTTGGATGTGCGTGCACACCGGAATCAACGCGTATCCGCAGACACCGTCCCGTATCCGTCAGTTCTGGAACGTATCGTAACTTTGTGTACACACGTTAGATCGAAACGAAACTTGCGCCATCGGACTCATAGCGATACACTGGTCCTGTGCCCCAAGTTTGGTTCAATTCTGAGAACGTTGACAAAATCGCGTATCGTGGGCCCTATAGGCTCCACTTGACGGGCGATTTTGTGATCGGCTCATCGGAATCCAATTTTGAGAGTTCTGTTTGGTTTGTATCATCGTTCCTGACTTGTTGACACTAAGTTTGACGAATTTGGAGACCTTTGTCCCTGACACATTTTTTGGTGCAAAGCGGGTCCACATGCGGACCCCGTTTTGACCCGAAATTATCATTTTTGCCCTTGTCTCCAAATTGGACTCAAGGACAGGCGTTTCTAGCTATTTGATATTTTTTGGATCTGATGGTAATGTTTGTTTCAGCATCCGAAGATGTTCTTGGAGATTTTACGAATACCAGAGCTACAGTTGGAGCCCGAACCATAGGCAAGTATACCTTGCCAAACTCGCAGTGATTCCTGTTATAGTACTTTGCTTGAGTTCTTGTATATACATATATAATCTTGATATAAATGTTCAACCTAGGATCATGTGACTTTACTTAGCGTCCGATTAATAGTCGGGTGCCAATACCGTACGCGGCATTGTGTATTATCATTTAGACATGGATACCGAGACCCGATGTTTCTCGTACTTGTCCTATCAAGTACATCATAACCCAGGACACCTGACACTATTCATGAGACAGAATCTTCTTAAGACATTCATGATGATTTTGTATAGAATTCAGGTTCATGACATGTTCTTTACATATATGCTTAGAGATTATATGACTGGTTGCATTATACCTGATCCTGCGTGACATGGACATGAGACGTTGTGGACATAAGACGTATGATTACATGGGGTGGGGAGAGACACACAGGCTACAGGTTGATTATATTATGTCGGCGTCGTAGTCTCCCTTTGAGCTAGACAAACCACATGATATCACTGCTATCGGCTCCCCGACACAGAGCTTGTGGTAGTTTCAGCCTGAGTTCTAGTGATGATCTCATATTGCATATCACTTAGTTGGTTACATAGTTTACCATATTGTTTATTTATTGTTGCATTGCTTTATTTATTTTGGTATGAGTTATCTTGTACCTTGCTATGTCCCCTGAGGACCTGGATCTGGATTATGTCCCCAGGTATAGCCGAAGAGATCCATCCCGAGATATACCGTACAGGAGCACTTCCAGGAGCTGTACCAGAACCTGAGGACGAGATCGTGCCAGAGGACTTCTCCTGAGTATTGGCTTTGTATAGTCAGTTATCTCTATTTCCAGTTCCTTTATTTCCTGTCTATTGCATTGATGTATCAGACTTGTTCTTGGATTGTTCACCGAGACACTTTTATTGAGATTTGATAGTTTATTCTATTTGCATTATTCTGGCATTTAATCTGTGATTATATTATGTGGATGAGATTAGTATAGAATGTGACTTATACCATTGATCTATTTATTATTGTACTACAGCTTAAGTATGCCCTGATGGATCCATTAAATTGGGTTTGTCCATCGGTGCGTACTGCTGGCCATTGTCACGTGTCCAGTCCCTCGGTATTTTGGGACTGGGGCGTGACATAGTTTTTGTGGTGGCCCATGCAGGTCAACGACTAAATTGTTCAGTTTCAACTTAGGGACCGAACAGGCCTGCAATAAAGATAGGATAAGTTTTTAGAATCTCATCCACTTGCTTGAAATGTTCTTGATATCTATATCGAATTCGAATCAATTTCTTGAATTGCATCCTGCATTGATTTCTGTGCGCCTCTTATTGTTTATTTTGGATGTAGAGAAATGGATCTTCGAGTAAACGATGAGACTACTGCAACATCACCACGAGATACTGTGGTAACCAACGAAGATGAAGTAACACTAGTGGATGGAGGATAATCAGCTCAACAACACAGTCAAGCGAATCAGCATGCCTCGGGAATCCAGCAAGATGACATTCCACCATCAATGCATTTTACTCCACAAATGCCCGTAATTCCTGTCATGCCCCGATCCCGAAAGGGTCATTCGTCCTCGCCGGATCCTTTACGGAACCGATTCGTCCTCGCTAGGGGCGTGATGCCGTGCGAGCCTAGGATTGCGCTCGCACAAGGCAAGAACTTGCAGTTTTAGGAACCCATTTTGAAACACAAATTATAAAACACATTCACAGAGATTTGAACACAAATGCGGAAGAAATATGCTTTTTCATTGAATATTCAGAGTAATTACATAGATTTTATATTGATGCGCCTTCTCGGCTATTGAATTGCATTACAAAAGATAACTCAAAATGCAGGGCGCGCTCCGTCAGATAGTCCCCGTCGTTTGCACATTACGTCCTTGTATAGATTGAAGTCTCTGCCTCCAAAATGAACTGACTCCAGCTATACTTCAAAATAGAGGTGCTCCTAACGCCTCCTCGCTAACGCACTAGCGTTGCACCGTCTGATTGCCTGAAATAGTTGTCCACAACGTGGGTCAGTACTCAACTTGTACTGGTGAGCGGGATGAATCCTACTCGACTAAATCGACACTAGCTTGTTAGGGGCGAGCATGCATTAAGATGGCTTCTATAAGGAAGCAAGTGAAATCAATTCATATCAGTTGCATGTTTTGATAGGAATGAAAATAGCATTGAATCCAACCAGTGCACCGACTGCTTACTCAATCGATGCACGCCTTCCCTGAAACGAAACACAAGTATACTTACCATCTGCACAAGATAATAAGTTAGCATGCGTTCTAGTCTATGCGGTCATTGGTGTGATCGACACCTTAGGGACATATTTCAAGCTTAGCGGCACGCCCTATCAACCCGGGTAGCAAGCCCTGCTGGAGGTCCCGCTATGCATCGTGACGAGCACGAATCAAATATTTTCCTCCAGATCGATACGGTTCCAGTGCCCCGGAAAGCCGTTTCAAGGAAATGCCAAACCCTGTGCACAAGTTGTCCCAGACCATGCAAATACATGAAATAATTCATATTACATACAATGCATCGAATTAAACAGAAAAAGTTAAGCAGCAACATATATATATCTCATACTACAGTTCATATTTTCTCAAGCGGTGTTCCGATTCAGTTATCCCATAAGTCCAACTCTATCCGAGGCACCAGGCCGCCACCAACAACCAACTTTCCTTATAAACAAGCTCAAATTATAAGGTGTGCAAGCATACGATAATTAGTCTACAAAAATCCTATGTTCCTTTCTTAGTGGCTGGCATGCCTGTGGCTAAGGATTTCCTAGGCGTTCAACCGGGCATCATCGAGTGAACGATTGAAACTTAGAGATGTTGGCATGAAGAAGTAGGAAAGAAGGGACCAAACCACTCACTGGTTAAGGAAAAGAGGCTGAAACTAGGAATTCCGCTGGCGACGATCAAACGTTAGTTACGCGGACCTGAAATAGCACAAGCACCGAGTTAGAAATCTTTCCTATCCTTCCTTGCCGAACTCCCCAAAATCCAAGCTCCAAACGATAAAACCAGCAGCGAAAACCAAACAAATCGAAAGCAACACCAAATCAAAATCCCAAAGAGGCAATCAAGAAAACCAAGCAACCAAAACACGAAAACTATTGGACTCGTTTCAATAGAGGCCTTTCCATGAGTTGGAAAGGATCATCATATTTCGTCCATGGCAAGAAGATGCCGAGATCTAAGTTACGACTCAGACGGACTAGCCACAAGCCCAATTACATAGTGCTCGTCCCGGTCGGATCGGGATTTGAGGCACTACATAATATACCACTAAGAAAAAGTTTCGACCCGAAACTTAAGAACAAGCCCTACCTCCGACTCAATGAACAACGAAGGATACTTCTCCTTCATCTCCGTTTCGACTTCCCAGGTTGATTCCCCAACTGTATGGTTCCGCCACAGCACGCGAACCAAGGACATCGTACGGTTGCGAAGTACTTTTTCCTTATGATCTAGGATCTGCGCCGGCTCCTCTGAGTATGACAAATCCGTGCGCAAGTCTAGCTGTTCGAAGCTAACTACATGACTCGAGTCATGCACATACTTCCGCAGTTGGGAAACGTGGAATACGTCGTACACTCCAGCCAAGGCGGGAGGTAGTGCAATTCGGTATGCCACAGCTGCCACCCGTTCTAGTATTTCAAAGGGTCCGACAAACCTGGGACTCAGTTTGCCCTTCACGCCGAAATGCATCACTCCACGCATCGGCGTCACTTTCAAGAAGACATGATCCCCGACCATGAACTCCAAGGGCCTACGATGAGTATCGGCATAGCTTTTCTGTCGGCTTTGTGCAGTACGGAGTCTTTCTCGAATCAAGCAAACTTTCTCGACTGCCTGCTCCACCAGCTCTGGCCCGAGTACCTGCCGCTCGCCGACCTCGTCCCAACAAATTAGAGATCGACACTTGCGCATATAAAGTACTTCGTACGGTGCCATCTGGATGCTCGATTGGTAAATATTGTTGTACGCAAACTCCGCCAACGGAAGGTGCGTGTCCCAACTAGTCTTTAAATCGATCGCACACAGCCGTAACATATCTTCAAGTATCTGATTTGTCCTCTCTGTTTGGCCATCAGTCTGGGGGTGGTATGCGGTACTGAATTGTAGCTTGGTTCCCAAAGCAGACTGTAGGCTAGTCCAGAAATGAGATAAGAAACGTCCGTCACGGTCAGAAACGATAGAAGCGGGCACTCCGTGTAATCGAACAATCTCATCTATGTAGATCTGTGCTAACCGATCGACGTTCCACGCAACTTTTATGGGAAGAAAGTGGGCTGATTTGGTCAAACGATCAACTATGACCCAAATAGCATCATGCCCCCGTGGCGTCTTCGAAAATCCCATAATGAAATCCATAGTGATGTTGTCCCATTTCCACTCGGGAATAGCGAGGTTCTGCATCTCCCCGCCGGGCCTCTGATGTTCATCTTTCACCTGTTGACAGGCCATGCACTGTGACACAAAGGTCGCCACATCCCGCTTCATACCTTGCTACCAGAAGGTACCGCGTAAGTCCTTGTACATCTTAGTGCTCCCCGGATGCAAAGAATACTTCGCGTAGTGTGCTTCAGCCATAATTTCCCTTCGGAGTTCAGGTTGCTAGGGACGCATAGCCTTCATTTCATTTGTAATGCCCCATCTTCGCCTGCTACAAAGTCAGACGTCTTCTCCGCCGAGATCAATCCGCGTACTTTCGCTAAGAACTGATCGCCCTCCTGAGCTGATTTGATTTTATCCAATAACTCGGTTCAAGATGGAGTGGTGCCAGCTGCACGCCTTGATGCCAAACTCGAAACTCGATGCCCATCGCCTCAAGATATCGAAGTAAACGGTTGTTTATAGATAATGAGCCCACGTGCTTTCGACTCAGAGCATCAGCAACGACGTTTCCCTTGCCCGGAGTATACGCGATCGTTAGATCATAGTCCTTAATAAGTTTTAGCCAACGCCACTGCCGGAGGTTCAATTCCCGTTGGGTGAATAGATACTTGAGGCTCTTGTGATCTGTGAAGATTTTGCAAGCAACACCATAAAGATAATGCCTCCACAACTTCAATGTAAATACAATCGCCGCCAATTCCAAATCGTACGTCGGGTAGTTTTTCTCGTGCGGCTTCAGTTGCTTGGAGGCGTACGATATTACCTTGTCCCGTTGCATGAGTACACATCCCAATCCGAGTCCTAAAGCATCACTGTATATCTGAAACTCTTTTACCCCATCCGGAAGTGCAAGAATCGGAGCTGAAATAAGACGTCGCTTCAGTTCACTAAAGCTGGCTTCGCATTCATCACTCCAGTTGTATACAATCCCTTTCTGAGTAAGGCGAGTCAAAGGCGAGGCCAGTTTAAAAAAATCCTTCACTAACCTACGGTAGTATCCTGTTAGGCCGAGAAAGCTTCAAATTTTGCTGGCTGACGTAGGTTGTTTCCAGTCCACCATCGCCTCTATTTTCTTCGGGTCTACGGCGACGCCTTCGGCCGAGACGACATGACCAAGGAACGCCACGCTGTTCAACCAGAACTCGCACTTGCTGAGCTTAGCGAACAACTTATGTTCTCGTAATGTCTGTAACACGATCTTAGGTGTTCCTTGTGTTCCGCCTCGTTCCTGGAATATATTAGAATGTCGTCGATGAACACGACGACAAACTTGTCTACGTACGGCCGAAACACGCGGTTGATCAGATCCATGAAAGCTGCAGGGGCGTTCGTTAAGCCAAACGATATCACGAGAAACTCATAGTGTCCGTAACGGGTCCTGAACGCAGATTTTTGAATATCTTCGGGTTTGATTTTCAACTGGTGATACCCTGACCTGAGATCAACTTTAGAGAAAACTGTTGCACCTTGCAGTTGATCAAATAAGTCATCTATCCTTGGCAAAGGGTACTGATTCCGAACGGTCGCCTTATTTAATTCTCGGTAATCAATACACAGTCGCATGGATCCATCCTTCTTCTTTACGAACAGTACTGGAGCACCCCACGGAGAAAAGCTTGGACGTATGTATCCTCGGTCCAACAGATCTTATAACTGAACCTTAAGTTCTTTAAGCTCTGCTGGGGCCATTCGATAAGGTGCCTTCGATATCGGTCCCGCATCCGGAAATGTGTCGATGCTGAATTCGATCTCACGATCAGGAGGCATTCTAGGCAGCTCGTCCGGGAATACGTCAAGGAAATCTGCTATGACATCAGCCTGAGCTGCATTTGCACTTTCCTGCCGGGTGTCTCGAACTGAAGCTAAGTACCCTTCACAACCCGAATACAGCATACGCCTAGCCAAAATTGCTGATATCACCATTGCCGTCTTCGGTGCAGCCCTGCACGAATAGTAGAAGTCTGCCTCGCCGGGTAGACGAAATACGACTCACTTCTCCGTGCACTCGATTGTTGCATGGCAAGCACCCAACCAGTCCATCCCGAGAATAATATCGTAATCCTTAATGTCTAGTACAATGACATCTAAGGAAAGCTTCCTCCCTCTGATGCAAATATAACCATCCCTACAGATCGCATGGGCGGGTATGTCGACTCCCGAAGGTGTGCTTACGCAAAGATTCATAGTTAAGGGAGTAAAAGCTAATTTATGCTCAATAGTAAAATTAGCAGATATGAAACTATGCGTAGCACCTGAATCAAATAAGACTCTAGCGGGCAATTCTCTGAAAAGTAATGTACCTGTCACGACCGTTTCAGAGACAGATGCCTCATCCCGAGTCAAGGCATAGACTCGGCCTTGAGCACCCTGACGTTGCGGGTTTACTGGCACATCATTTGCATCACTTGCTGGAGGCCCCTTATTCTGATTATTCTCGTTGTTTTGATTCGGCTTACCCTCTCGGCAGTTAAATTGTTTATGGCCCAGACGACCACATTTGAAACATCCAGTAACCCGACATTCGTTTACTCGATGCCCTGCTTTGCCGCACCTGGTACAGTTCGGTGCCTGAGTCTGACCCCTGTTATCCGACGTGTGCTGACGCTTATGTGCTTCAGACCCTCCCGTTTCCTGAGGTCGTTTGTTGTTGTTGGTACGGGGGGTTTGCGCCTCTACCTTTGGGGGACAGCGCCCAAAGATCCGCTCGCTTCCCAGAGCTGCTTCGTAGCATTCCCTGTAGGTTTAACATTTTTGATTGATGACGTCCCTACGCAACTCATCATTCAAACCTTTTTGAAAGCGATAGCACCACGCCTGCTGGTTAGGCAGGAAGTGCCCCGCAAACTTGGCCAGCTTAGCGAACACAGAATCATAATCATCCACAGACAGACTTCCTTGGACCAGATTGCTGAAGTTGTCTTCCTTTTGTTGACGCACGGCCCTGGGAATTTATTGTTCAATGAAGGCTGATTTGAATATTTCCCAAGTTATTTTACAGTTGGGATTGGCATCGTAAATCCCTTGCTTCGTTGCCTTCCACCAATCATGCGCACGCAGTTCCAGCTGAACCGATGCACAGGCAACTCGCTTGGATCCCCGGATGCCAACCAGGTTGAAGAGTCCCTCCAGCTTAGCAATCTATCCCAACACCACGTCCGGTTCTGCTCGTCCGTTGAACGTAGGTGGATGCATTTTTGTGAACTCTGCTGCTCGGCAGGTGTTCCTAGCTGAAGGCTGCGTCTCTTCCGACTCATCCTCTACCGCCACGGCCGGCGGTGTCGCAGGAGTCACAGTGGCAGTCCCGTTGCTTGGTACCAAGGATGCAATTAGTTGCATCATGGTATCCATTTGCTTCTGCTGAGAAGCAAATTGTGCCTGTTGCGTAACAGCTTGTTGTTGTTGCACCTCCATGAGATGCATAAGCCGTTCTGCCATACCGGTTGAACCCGCTCCTCCGGATTCTCCAGAACTTTTTGGATCGCTCTGGATAGGTTGAGCACTGCTTGCAGCGGTAGTGTTTTTCTTAGCCATCGCTACAAAAGAGAGTAGCTTATTAACACTCCAAAATTGATAGATTTTATATCTACGGGCTCATTGTATAGGCGACTCATCTAATGCAGCGGACACCGAACGCAACTCAATTGAGAGGCGCATCAAACTCCTTTATATTCTTTTAAAATCCCAAGGAAGTACAGCCGTGCTCTGATACCAATATGTCATGCCCCGATCCCGAAAGGGTCATTCGTCCTCGCCGGATCCTTTACGGAACCGATTCGTCCTCGCTAGGGGCGTGATGCCGTACGAGCCTGGGATTGCGCTCGCACAAGGCAAGAACTTGCAGTTTTAGGAACCCATTTTGAAACATAAATTATAAAACACATTCACAGAGATTTGAACACAAATGCGGAAGAAACATGTTTTTTCATTGAATATTCAGAGTAATTACATAGAGTTTATATTGATGCGCCTTCTCGGCTATTGAATTGCATTACAAAAGATAAATCAAAATGCAGGGCGCGCTCCGTCAGATAGTCCCCGTCGTTTGCACATTACGCCCTTGTATAGATTGAAGTCTCTGCCTCCAAAATGAACTGACTCCAGCTATACTTCAAAATAGAGGTGCTCATAACGCCTCCTCGCTAACGCACTAGCGTTGCACCGTCTGATTGCCTGAAATAGTTGCCCACAACGTGGGTCAGTACTTAACTTGTACTGGCGAGCGGAATGAATCCCACTCGACTAAATCGATACTAGCTTGTTAGGGGCGAGCATGCATTAAGATAGCTTCTATAAGGAAGCAAGTGAAATCAATTCATATCAGTTACATGTTTTGATAGGAATAAAAATAGCATTGAATCCAACCAGTGCACCGACTGCTTACTCAATCGATACACGCCTTCCCTGAAATGAAACACAAGTATACTTAACATCTGCACACGATAATAAGTTAGCATGCGTTCTAGTCTATGCGGTCATTGGTGTGATCGACACCTTAGGGACATATTTCAAGCTTAGCGGCGCGCTCTATCAGCCCGGGTAGCAAGCCCTGCTGGAAGTCCCGCTATGCATCGTGACGAGCACGAATCAAATATTTCCCTCCGGATTGATACGGTTCCAGTGCCCCGGAAAGCCGTTTCGAGGAAATGCCAAACCCTGTGCACAAGTTATCCCAGACCATACAAATGCATGAAATAATTCATATTACATACAATGCATCGAATTAAACAGAAAAAGTTAAGCAGCAACATATATATATCTCATGCAACAGTTCATATTTTCTCAAGCGGTGTTCCGATTCAGTTATCCCATAAGTCCAACTCTATCCGAGGCACCAGGCCGCCACCAACAACCAACTTTCCTTATAAACAAGCTCAAATTATAAGGTGTGCAAGCATATGATAATTAGTCTACAAAAATCCTATGTTCCTTTCTTAGTGGCTGGCATGCCTGTGGCTAAGGATTTCCTAGGCGTCCAACCGGGCATCATCGAGTGAATGATTGAAACTTAGAGATGTTGGCATGAAGAAGTAGGAAAGAAGGGACCAAACCACTCACTGGTTAAGGAAAAGAGACTGAAACTAGGAATCCCGCTGGCGACGATCAAACGTCAGTTATGCGGACCTGAAACATCACAAGCACCGAGTTAGAAATCTTGCCTATCCTTCCTTGCCGAACTCCCCAAAATCCAAGCTTCAAACGATAAAACCAGCAGCGAAAACCAAGCAAATCGAAAGCAACACCAAATCAAAATCCCAAAGCGGCAATCAAGAAAACCAAGCAACCAAAACACGAAAACTTTTGGACTCGTTTCAATAGAGGCATTTCCATGAGTTGGAAAGGATCATCGCATTTCATCCGTGGTAAGAAGATGCCGAGATCTAAGTTACGACTCAGACGGACTAGCCACAAGCCCAATTACATAGTGCTCGTCCCGGTCGAATCGGGATTTGAGGCACTACAATTCCACCAGGGCAGGCCATGGACGGACAGCAGATATTTCAAATGATCTATACAATAATGCAAGCTCAATAAGAGGCTTTGAGTCACAGCCTAGTAACCGTACTAGAGCAGGCAGATCTACCAGCATGATGGCCAATGACGGGCTCTATCACCGATTTCCGGCAGCTGAAGCCCTGTACCTTCTCAGGTAAGGAGGAGCCCACTGAAGTTCATGAGTGGCTCACCAACACTCAACATCAATTAGAAGCAGCTGAGCTTCCAAGGGAACGTTGGATGACTGCCGTCAGAATGCAGTTGACGGACAATGCACATCACTGGTGGCTATCTGAGGAGACACGGCTCGGACCAGACCGAGTCACTTGGGAAGAGTTCTCTAGACTCTTTCAGGAGATGTACATTCCAGCTATCGCTCGATCAGAACTTTGGGACAAGTTCAATCACCTCACTCAGGATGCTAAGACGGTGGAAGAGTACAACGCTGAGTTCATTCGTCTAAGTCGCTTTGCCCTAACATTAATCCCGACAGAAGAAGAGAAGGCTGAGAAATTCTTATACGGACTAAACATTGAGCTACAGAAACTAATTAGATCCATTGCACCTACTTCGTACTCGGACGTCCTTGCTGCAGCACGACGCATAGAGCACGTCATCAGGAGAGAGACCAGTCTGAAGCGGCCATCCACATCAGCACCAACCGGAGCACCACAAGAAGAAGTTGCAAAAAGACCTCACATGCACCAGCCACCAGAAGCATCTCCACAGGCAATACCTGTCTGTCCATATTGTCACAGGCGAGGTCATATAGAGAACAAGTGCAGATAAAAAATGAGATTATGTTTAGCTTGCGGATCCAGTCAGCATTTATTGAGGGAATGCCCTGAGCGTCAAGAAAGAGCACCAAAGGGTAACCAGCAAGCGTTACCAGCACCGAAGCCAGCCTATCCAGCATTGGGAGCACCGCAAACGGAAGTTGAAGGGGTTATACCACCACCTCCAAGAGGGTATCAGCCGAGGCCACCCTTGATTCCCCAGGCACTACTCTTCCAGCAGGCTCAACAGCAGCAGAAGAATCAACTGCAAGGACGCGAACAAGCCCTGACGATGATCGTGGAGAACGCGCAGACTCATGGAGTAGCTAATGCGCGTAAGTGATTCGTAGATACCGTTTCTAGAATTGTTTTAGCTCGTGCCTGTTGGTTCGTGACCTCAACCCCAACCTAGTAATTTGGAACTTGTTAATAATGACCTAGTTTTTCTAAATATTGTAGTTCTCTTGCTTTAACTAGATTTATTTACTCTGAAAAGTGCATAACTTTCATTCTTAGGGAAACGACGTTTTTCCTAAGTGTCTTGTGATGTGTTTCGAACAATACTTGCAACCGTGTCATCTCTGTTGATCGGTTATTCTTTGATTGTGAGAACGCAATTCTCTTAAGGGGGGTAGATTGTAAACCCCCTGATTTTTCAAGATTTTCAAAACTGGATTTTTCGGAATTTTCTGAGATTTTTCAGGAATTTTTACTAATTAAAAACCAGGGTATTTTGGCATTAAATAAAATTAAATATTTCTAAAATATATTAAAATATTATGAAAATAATATTTTTGGGTGTAAAATAAAATATTGGACTTAGGGTAATTTTCTGGGAATTTATTGGACCCCGAAAATATTTTTAAAAGCCAGAAAACTATTTTAATTAAAAAAATCCAAATTGAACCGGACTGAACCGGGTTCAAACCGGGCTGAACCGGCCTGAACCCGGTCCAACTGAACCCCACTGAACCAGACTGCCTTAGCGGGTCGGGTCGGGTCCACCCGACCTAACCCGCACCCGCACGAACCTGCAGACCCGTTCCCTCTTCCCCCCCCCCCCCCACGACCGACTCAGCCGCCCGCGTCGCCCGCTCCGCCCGCGCTTCTCGGCGTCTCCACCGCCCCGCCCGCGGGCCATGACCCCCGAATCCCCCGTCCCCTGTGCCGGCACGACCGCCACGTCCTCCGCCTCTCCCGGCCGACTCTCCCCCTGCCCAGCCCCAGCATATAAACACCCCCTCCTTTCTCCCCTCCGGCCAACCATTCCACCCCCGTCGCTGCCCTAGCCTCCACCCTGACCTCGCCGTGCCACCGCCCTCATCCGTCGCACAGCGCCACCGCCTCCCCTTCCCGCAGCAGCCTCGTCGCCGACCTCCCTTCCTCCTCCTTCTTCTTCCCCAGCAGCAGCCGTTGCTCCGGCCGATCCCTGCGCCGCCGTCACCCGCTCCGCCCGGCCGCCTGCGCTGCCCCAGCACGCCTCCGTGCCCCCAGCCTCCCTCTGGCCCGCCTCCGGCCGCCAAGCTCCGGCCAGCAGGCAAACCCTAACCCTAGACACGACTCCGACTCGGACACCGGACACGTCGCGGACACGAGAAACTTCGGTTTCTTGAGCCCTGTTCAGGTACCCATTTCTCTCTCCTTGTTGCCCCATTTTTGATTCCGTCTGTTGCATCGTGAACCCTGCATGACCCTCTCGGTGCCTGTGCAACCCGCTCGGTGCATCGCGTCCTGTGGCGATCGTGAACCGCGATCCAAAAATAGGAAAAATAAATGCCCTGTTTTACCCCGGAACTGAGTACGCCCCGCCAAACGGGACGACTTGGTCATGTGCGGTCTTCACCGATACGTGCGTGCCATCGATACGGACGTGCGAGAGTTCGCAGAAGTTGATTTGGATGTGCGTGCACACCGGAATCAATGGCGTATCCGCGGACACCGTCCCGTTATCCGTCAGTTCTGGAACGCGTCGTAACTTTGTGTACACACGTCGGATCGAAAAGAAACTTGTGCCATCGGACCTCGTAGCGATACGCTGGTCTTGTCCCAAGTTTGGTTTGATTATGAGAACGTTGACAAAATCGCGTATCGTGGGCCCCCACAGGCTCCACTTGACGGACGATTTTGTGATCGGCTCATCGGAATCCAATTCTGGGAGTTCCGTTGGGTTCGTATCATCGTTCCTGACTTGTTGACACTAAGTTTGATGAATTTGGAGACCTTTGTCCCTGACACATTTTTTTGGTGCAAAGCGGGCCCACATGCGGACCCCGTTTTGACCCGAAATTGTCATTTTTGCCCTTGTCTCCAAATTAGACTCAAGGACAGGCGTTTCTAGCTATTTGATATTTTCTGGATCTGATGGTAATATTTGTTTCAGCATCCGAAGATGTTCCTGGAGATTTTACGAATACCAGAGCTACAGTTGGAGCCCGAACCACAGGCAAGTGTACCTTGCCAAACTCGCAGTGATTCCTGTTATAGTACTTTGCTTGAGTTCTTGTATATAGATATATAATCTTGATATAAATGTTCAACCTAGGACCGTGTGACTTTA
The DNA here is from genome assembly GCA_036927795.1 of Iris macrosiphon. Lineage (NCBI taxonomy): Eukaryota > Viridiplantae > Streptophyta > Magnoliopsida > Asparagales > Iridaceae > Iris > Iris macrosiphon. Next base: position 113,534,445 of record JAYESA010000012.1, on the reverse strand, counting down.
CTTAGCGTCCGATTAATAGTCGGGTGCCAATACCGTACGCGGCATTGTGTATTGTCATTTAGACATGGATACCGAGACCCGATGTTTCTCGTACTTGTCCTATCAAGTACATCATAACCCAGGACACCTGACACTATTTATGAGACAAAATCTTTCTGAGACATTCATGGTGATTCTGTATAGAATTCAGGTTCATGACATGTTATTTACATATATGCTTAGAGATTATATGACTGGTTGCATTAGACCTGATCCTGCGTGACATGGACATGAGACATTGTGGACATGAGACGTATGATTACATGGGGTGGGGAGAGACACACAGGCTACAGGTTGATTATATTATGCCGGCGTTGTAGTCTCCCTTTGAGCTAGACAAACCACATGATATCACTGCTACCGGCTCCCCGACACAGAGCTTGTGGTAGTTTTAGCCTGAGTTCTAGTGATGCTCTCATATTGCATATCACTTAGCTGGTTACATAGTTTACCCTATTGTTTATTTATTGCTGCACTGCTTTATTTATTTTGGTATGAGTTATCTTTTACCTTGTTATGTCCCCTGAGGACCTGGATCTGGATTATGTCCCCAGGTATAGCCGAAGAGATCCATCCCGAGATATACCGTACAGGAGCACTTCCAGGAGCTGTACCAGAACCTGAGGACGAGATCGTGCCAGAGGACTTATCCTGAATATTGACTTTGTATAGTCAGTTATCTCTATTTCCAGTTCCTTTATTTCCTGTCTATTGCATTGATGTATCACACTTGTTCTTGGATTGTTCATCGAGACACTTTTATTGAGATTTGATAGTTTATTCTATTTGCATTATTCTGGCATTTAATCTGTGATTATATTCTGTGGATGAGATTAGTATAGAATGTGACTTATACCATTGATCTATTTATTGTTGTACTACAGCTTAAGTATGCCCTGATGGATCCATTAAATTGGGTTTGTCCATCGGTGCGTACTGCTGGCCATTGCCACGTGTCCAGTCCCTCGGTATTTTGGGACTTGGGCGTGACATACGGTAATCTGGTTCTAGATGTTTGACAATATTTTTGGAGCATGTGAGAGGTCAAACAAATATTACATACATGTCCCAAATATATTAGGCACAATCAATATTAGTAATATAAATTTTATTAGAAAAAAAAGTGTTGTGCATTTTTAAAATATCCAAGCCATGACAAATGGTCATATATATAAAAGAAGAATTTAGAAATTGATACTTTAATCCATTAAATAAAATAAAATAAAATAAAAATATCAAATTAACCCTATTCAAAAATGAGGGGGCTTACATCGAGGCCGACCAAGGTCTACGGAGGATGACGGATGGTCTAGCCGGCATCAATCTGGACGTGGTCGATGGTCGACATCATGGCTAGGGATGGGTTTCCGAATTTAAAAGGAGAAGGTGTGGAAGAGGCTATGCAGGGATGTAAATGAATTGTATAGATATAGTATTTGATAAGAGAAGGTTTGGTTCATGGTTAGGATGTACATAGATATAATGACTATTTAAATATATTTTTGACTACCTTATAGATTTAGGTTTAAATGTAACAAAGTTTTGTTTTGGTTTTTTCATATAAACGGGCTTATACGTATAAACTAATATTTGATATTTTTATCTAATATTTATTTAAATACATTATGGTTATCAGCTTTACTCTTTTTTTATAAGTTATATTTAAATAGGATAACTTGGCATTTATAAACTTATATATTTGTTTTCTAATCCAAGTAGGTCTTAAATACTAATTTATTTATTATCCATCTAAACAATGATGATAATAATATGAAAATCTTAAAAATCTAGTATGGGGTTTATAGTTAGTAATTTGGAATTGGTTAGTAAATAATTAGTTATTATCAGATAAATAAGTTGGAAGGTTAGTTTAACTTAAGAGATTTTTTTTAACCTAGGAAATTAGTTAATTGGGAAATTCAAGGATTAGTTAGCTAATAATCAAAGAACTTAGGGTTAGGATAAATAGAAAAGATAGAAAAGATAGAATTTTTAAATAGATTAAAGGTCTAAACCTATTTCGACTAAAAGAATCTGATGTCAACATATTTTGTTTTCCTAGGAAGATCCATCCACCCAGTTCCCCTGCGTGGATTAAGGCAAGTACACTGACTTGAACCTTTACTTTGTATTTACTGCATTATTCTTTATTCTCATATTAGACACGTGATCGACACGAGTATATTGTACCTTGATTTCATTGTCCATTGATTGTATTACGGGGACGGGAAAATACTGAGTATGTATGTGACCAAACCCATTGTAAATAGGAATTATCGATAGCCTAATCAGCCTAATCACATATTGTACGTGTGATTAAGCATATCTTATTGTTCATTGTACTTATTTAATTTTCCATTGTACTCACCAGTCGGTCACATACCGAAACCGTATTTCAATCAGAGTCTTAATTGTTTATTATACAGTATTTTATTGTTCCATTATTTCAGTTATTGCATATTGTCCGGTATTACAAGTTAGTCATTTTATTTCATTATTTATTGCATATTCAGTTTACATTGTATCGAGTTTTTGTTGGGATTGTACTTTGCTCTTTTTCTGACATGATCATTGCATGTGACTTAACTTCTACCTAACTTGGAGGCCTCATTGGACTAGGAGTTCATATCGGAGATTTGAAGACTTTAGTATAGGGTTTTATTAGTTATAGATAAATTTTGAGTTGCCCCCACTTGTTTTACCATAATTTAAGATGCACCCCACCGAATTACCATAATGCATGAAGTCTCCCACTTTTAACAAAAACCATCAATGACAAATAGTCAACTCCTTTACCCCCCCCCCCCATTTATGACCAAAATACCCTCAAATAAGTGGGGTGCACATTAAATTATGATAAAATAAGTGGGGGTCCAACTCAAAATTTCTTTTTTTATTTATGTAGGTCAAAGGAGTTGACTGTTAATCATTGACTGTTTTCTTTAAAAGTGGGATGTTTCAGGCATTATGGTAATTCTGTGGAGTGCACCTTGAATTATGGTAAAACAAGTGGGGGGAACTAATAATTTCTCTTAGTTATATTGATATTGTACTTAGAGATATGGATGACTGTACATCACTTGTAAAATACATGTAATAAAAGACAGTGGATGTTGTGGTGATTGTACTAATATTGGGCACGTATTAGACGTTGTAATGAGTGAGATGGATAATTACAAATTCATGATATACGAGGTCTAGACAGTGGATTATCGCTGTCAACGACAACGTAGGCTGGACACGTTCACAACTCGTACCCGATATCGGGGTGCGGGTCGTGACAGATAAATTGGGTTTAATGTTATGCATGTATAGGAATAGTCGTCGCGAATGCCAAGAACTTGTTAGTGATGTTTTACGTGACGATTTCCAAATTAGCACCTATGTAGATAGTGTTTAAGTCATTTTTAATTTAAACTTCTTCTTTAGGTCATTTGGGATCTGCAGCATCTTCGGACAAGGACGTTGGACATGCTTCTTCGTAGCAATCACAGCAACCAAGAACAGGCAAGTGTATATTGCCATAACGTATTACCAGTTCCTTATTATTTCATACATAATATTATTTATATCTTGTGTATAGTATTATTATCCTAGGACTGTCAGTTGAACTTTGCGTCCGAGTCAGATTTGGGTGCCGATATCCGTCAACGGAGTCGAGTATCGATATTTGAGTTATTATTATGATACCTTGGACGTACGTATATATTGTACGTCAGGCCTTAGGACACTACAACACGACACTTCATGTGACATATTTCGTACTTGGTATTCTCATAGTAACCAAAATATGTGATTTGTACTAGGACTTGCGACTTGATATTATATATGACTAGTTATTATGACTAGATGTTACTAGTTAGAGGTCATGAACAAAGCGAGTCATGGACACGATGCCGTGAGATCACATGGGAGGGGAGAGAATATACCATACACTTGGACTACTTTTTGCATAGTTGTCATTGTCTCATTACCAGAGCTTCGGGGTTCTCCGAGTTTGCTGCAGTTTCCTTGACAGGGATTGTAGGGTTTTCATAGTTGTTGGAGTGTCTATTAAGATCTTCGGGGTACCGTAACAGTCTAGCATACGAGTGCCATTCTCAAGTGCAAATCACTTAGATGGTTACTCTAGATTTACCCTACCTTGAGTAGATATATATATACTTATTATACAGTTTACTACTGACATGTTTATATGTACCTTGTATGTCTCCTGAGGACCTGGTTCCTTTTCAGGTTTAAACGAGGAGGTTTACCTTGAGGTGTATGGACCAGGTGTTTACACAGGAGCAGGAGTTGCAGCGGAGGGCGAGATACTTCCAAAGGAGTTTGCTTGATCCATGTAGGGTCTTCATTCTTGGGTTCGATATCATTATCTAGTTAGTAGATATTTTAACCTATTTATCTTACTATATTCCTTTTTTATTCAGTACTTGTATTAGCGGGTTATTCCCCGTGAGATTCTTTTCGTTACTGTATTTTGTCACCTTTTCAGACTTATTTCTTTTATACGCATTAGTGGACTTGATTATCTCTATGTTCTCCATGTATCCTTTCTGTAGAAGAGATTAGTTTTATTACTTGTGATTAGATGTTTAGACTATTTATATTATACAGCTTAAGTGCACTCTAACCGGTCCATTAAATTTGAATGCCCATTGGAGTTGTACTCGCTGGCCATTGCCATGTGGCACGGTTCCGAATATATTAGAACTGGGACATGACATAGTTTTTTGGTGTCTCATGCAGGTTAAACTAAATCATCTTGGTTGCTTTACTGTACCAAGTGAGCCTGTAAATAGGATTAGGTATTAGGAAACCTCATCCACAACGTGCTTGACTACCTCTCTTTGACACCTTTCCTTCGACTTTATTTCTGCCAAATTTGCATCATGTTTGTTTTCAAGGTCCCTGATTTATCCTGACTTCTTTTCAGAATTATGAATCTTCGTAGCGGACGCATTGCACATCCGAACAATTTTATCCGAGGAGACAGTACCGAGGCAGATTCTTATGCTGACCCCTGCTACCCAAGGGCAGTCGTCTGAGCAGTCGGGGGGTGCCACCGAGCAAGGACCGATTTCAGCACCAGGCCGAGCAGGGGGACCAACAGGCTATAAGTCAACAGGATAAGCAGTTTCCCCCACCACCTTCATTTCCCCCAGCGATGCAGTTTATTCCCTTTCCCCCGGGCCAGCCCATGGACGTCCAGCAGATATTCCAGATGTTATAAGCTATGATGTAGGCCCAGTAGCAAGTCCAGCAGCAAGTTCAACAGTAGGCCTAGCAGTGTCAGGCTGAGAGCTTGAGAGAGAGCATCATAACGGCCTTGGAGCAGGCGACACCACCATCCCATCGGCCAGCGATTGGGTCTATCACTGACTTTCGTCATATGAATTTGTTTCCATTTTCTGGCACATAAGAGCCAACTGAGGTACATGCCTGGATCACCAACATTCAGCACTAGTTAGAGGCTGCCGAGCTCCCAAGAGAGATGGATGACCGCCGTCAGGATACAGCTGACCGGCAATGCCCACCACTGGTGGATTTTTGTGGAGCAACGTCTAGGACAAGATCGTGTCACTTGGGAGGAGTTCTCCAGACTCTTCCAAATAATGTTCTTTTCGTCCACTGTCAGCGTTAAGCTTCGCAAAAAATTCCTATGCCTCACTCAGGGTAGCATGTCCGTGGAGGAGTACAATGTAGAGTTTCTTCGCTTGAGTCATTTTTCCCTACTTTAATCCAGACTGGAGAGGAGAAAGAAGTTCTAGAAGGCTTAATTTTTGAGTTACAGAGATTGGTCGGATCTATTGCCCCTACTTCCTACTATGTAGTTCTTATAGCGGCTCGACGCCTGGAGCATGTCAACAAGAGGAAGGCCAGCCAGAAGTGCCCACGTTAAGCAGCATCACCAGTTTAAGCGCCACATGGTAGACCCACGAAGCATCCTCAGACACACCATCCATATTGAACAGCTCCACCAACAGCACCAGGAATCCCTACTTGCCATCATTATGGCAAGGTAGGCCATTACGTGAAGGACTGTCGACGCAAACTGGGACTGTGTTTGACTTGTGGGTCTGGTCAGTATTCGGCCCAAGATTGCACAGAGCATCGAGAAGGGATACTGATGGTTCACCGACAAGATTTACCAGGAGGATATCAGCAGAGGCCACCTCTAGCTCCACAAGCAGCACTCTTCCAACATGCCCAACAACAGAGGGTGCCAACACAGGGTTATGGTCAGGCTTTTGCAATGACTATTAAGGCGACATAAACAACAAAAGAAGTGATCGCATGTACTATAAAATTAGCTTCATTATCAGTAGCAGCATTATTTGATTCTAGAGCCACACATTCTTCCATAGCTGCTCGATTCGTAGCCACCTATAGATATAACAGCTTCAACATTTCCTAAGACTATGAAGATTCTTACAGGAGGTAGAATAATACCAGTTAGCGATACTTGTAGATCGTATTCAGTAGTTGTTTGCGATCGAGAGATGTGAGTCCAATTTTTAGTCTTCTCCATGCTGGACTAAGATGTTGTTATTGGCATGGATTGGTTGACCCTGTACCATATGATATTAGATTGTCGACGTGGATTCATTATCTTTAGACCACCAAATCACCCTGAGTTCGAGTTTCTTAGGGGATCCCGAGAGCAAGGTGCCCAACCTACCCTTAAGGCACACATTGCAGAAGGTGAAGCCTTATACCCGTTGATTATATCAGAGTTTGAGGATGTATTTCCAAAGGACCTTCCGGGCCAGCCACCCAATCTGGAGATAGAGTTTACCATAGAGTTGACTCCATGAGCTGAGCCAATTACTTCCCATATGTACAGATTAGCACTGAAGGAGTTAGATGTGCTGAAGATCCAAGTAGATGACCCATTAATATCGCCTCTTTAGTCGGGCCTTTATCCTTAATTTTGAGAACAAAATTTTCTAAGGTGGGTAGATTGTAAGCACTCTGGATTTAGTAAGGTTATTCTTGGAATTTTAGAGTAAATTTGGATTAAATTTGGATTAAATTGCTATTAATTAAGTTTATTTGCAAGCGATTAAATTATCGCTTGGAATTTTCGTAACCCTTGATACCCTTTACCATGACTTTAATATCTTGAGCACTACGCTAGCCTTTTCCTTCCAACCAACTTTGCATACTTGACCTAGATGAGCCAATCTACGCCCATGATATGACTGTCACTCACAAACTTACCATTCCATTCTCCGTTTAGTCGCACAACATTCATGACGCATTTGAACTAAAAAATAGCACATATACCCTTTATCGTTGCGGTCAATTTTAATACGCAACAATGATTCAATTCTTTTGACAAATTTGATATTCATGAGCCTAACAGGACCTACTACGCACTTGATACTTGTGTTCCATTTATTTGAACCCATGCATGCTCTCTACACATTATTAATCACCATGACATAAGAGACATCTATGATTAAATTGCCCTCAATCAAGCCCAAATACCTAATACAAACCCTCGAACCAACTTCTATGACTCATACACAATATTCCACACCCATCCCCCTCTCTATAACACACCAAACACTAATTTTAACCCGTAAAATTATATTATTCACTTCCTTGAAATTTAAATTAAGCATCTTCCTAATTTAGAAATAATCCCTTGTACTTTCCATCTATGGAAACAATTAAATTCATGCAAAAACATTTAAAATAGTAGCCCATATATTTAATTATAGCTATTATATTCCTATTTAAGCTCCTATTAATCCTAGCCAGAGGATTTAAACACCCTAACAATCCAAAGCTTCATCTATGCACTTAATGACTTAACTATTTAGATATCTCTCCACCTAAAACCTAAAACCTAAAACCAGACCCTTATTTCTTCCTTTCAGCTGTGAGAAGAAGCCCCCTTCCCCATCTCCTTCTTCATCATCTCCTCCATCTTCTTCTCCTTTTTCCTTCCTTCCTTTCGGTCTTAGCAGCCGACCCAAGGTCGAGAGGCACTGCCGGCCGAGAGCCCACCCCCAGCAGACCACCAGTGTTGCAGTAGAAACTACTGTGTGTACATCCTGTGCAGAGTCATTCCTCCCCTATGGACACCTTCCCCTCGAGACCAAGTCATCCTATTAAGAGTCCCAAGTGGTTTGGAAGTCATCTGAATCTCCTAGAGGCCCAAAATATGACGTGATCACTGTCACAACCCGTACCCTGATAATCGGACACGAGTACGTAGGTACGTCCAGCCTACGCTACAACATCAGCGGTAGAACATTATCTTGGTCATCTATATATAACTAACAATATCACACAATAATATCCAACTCCATAAGGAGTACAATGATGTATATATATAGCAATGGTAATACTCAATCACAATATCTAAAGCACGATATTATAACAAAAGGAAAAAAATCTGAAGTCTCAAAGTATCTAGATAACATCACAACAAGTCAAGTATCAAATAACAATCCAAATCTCAAAATAGTTACCATAGACAAATTCGGTACAAAATTACTAATAAAAAGAACTATGATAACCAGTGACTCGCCCCGGCAGTCACACCAAGCTACTCTTGAGCTATATGGTCCAAAGCTGCTGCTACACCCTTCTGGGTTCATAATAGGTAGGACACCAATCCTTCAAACAGTCACCAAAAATTTTTATCCAGTCAAGATGTGTATCATCAGCTACCTGAATTATCGTACACGAATAATAATTAGAATACATTAGTAATTTTTGTAAAAAAAATCTGTTGGAAACAGATTATCACGACCCGCACCCAAAATTTGGGCATGAGCCTTGGGTACGTCCAGCCTACGCCGTAGCATCGGCGGTAGAACGCTGTCTAGGTATCAAATATACTAAATATAACTCACAACATGTCAATGATATCAACTCCATAAGGAGGACAATAAAATACATTGATCAACAATTCATAATATATACTCAATCATAATAACTATGGCACGATAAAAGATAAGGAGTAATAACATAAGTCAAACACAACGTCTCAAATAGAGATAACTACAGTCTAGCTGTCCAACATAAATAATCTCCACAAGTCTTAAAATAACTCAACATAAGTCTCAACATAAACTCAAATACATAAAATAAATGATGTCTATATAGCTGCAGGTAGTGTCTCCTCTAATGGAAGGGACTCTTCTAAGCATTCTGGTAGGTAGTCTTCATCTATACCTGGTTCATAGTGTGTAGGACAGAAGTCCTCAAGATCCTCTGGAAAAAATATCCAGTCGGGATTGGAGCAAAGTACAAGCACTAACAGCAGTTCCATGTATATTGACAAAAACTATAATACAGTGTAAAGAAATACAAGATGGATATAAATACTGGCAATAAGAAATACTGGTGAATATGAAGTACTAGAAATAAGTAAATGCTGGAGAACATATCATCATCAAAGGTACAACTAGCAATGAACAGAATACAAGTGCATGCTAGAATAATGAACTGGAATATAAGTGAATGCTAGAACAATAAACTAGAATATAAGTGAATGCTAGAACAATAAACTAGAAATTCATGTATAGAATATCTAGCTAAGTGTGTGAAACATCAGTCTATCATGTGATCGGCTTGGGACTGATCAGGCTTGTTACATATGATTAGCTATGATTCATGTAAGGTCAGACTAACCATCCGGCTAGCTATTATGCGAGCAATAGTCAGGCTAATCATACATAATAGGCTATGAGGCATGTAATGGCCAGGCTGCACCCGACGTGATGTGTAGGGTAGGCCATGATGTATGTAGAGTGGGGTATGATCACATAATCTACTAATATTTCTTCGTCCCCAACTAGCACGATGGATTCCAATCACGACTCCTCGTGACAGGTCTCGATGATGCCAACTAGTATATCCACAGTGTCAGAATCATGTACGCTATACAACTAGAATCATAGAGATGATCAACATAATAAAAACTGTCAGAGAATGTACTCGCATGTAGTCCTCTGCTGGCAATACCAATGTCCTCTTTTCGAAGTCTTGTCTGAATAATCCAACAGTCCTATAGACATCACTTAATAATAATACAACATCAGTCTTTACACTAGCATACACAGTCATAAATACATTGAACTCAGAGACTACGCTAGGGGTAATACTTGTCATCTAACAGGGTCAAGTGTGCGTCTAATTGCACGGGTGTCATGTCCTCAATGTTGTGCATCACAAGACAGTCAATCACTAACACATGTCTAGCCAGTACGTCAGTGTACACAAGGCAGTCGATTCACTAATACTCAGGGTCGTATAGTCATATGCAATTATACGGGATATCCGCAATTAATGCCCAGGGTCATACAACATATATATTACAGTCATACCTACTACTAGTAATCAATTTCCACACACAATATATATATATATATATATATATATATATATATATATATATATATATATATATCAATTAGTTATTATACACACACGCACGCACACGCACTAGTTTCTAGGTTTGCTTGCACAGTGTTTAACGATGAACATCTAACAAAACTTATCATGAAGCAATACACTAAATCCTAACACTATTCACACATGTACATACACACAATATGAACAAGTCGAACCTGTGTGCACGTGAACGAGGGGGTGTATTCGACGTCGAGGTGGTGCTCGGTTGCTTCACGGTGGAGGGCTCGGCTGCTGCTCAGGCGAGGGAGGTCGGCTGCTCCGGTGCTGTGTCGTCGGTCCGGCGAGTGGAGTCGGGTGCTGTCGAGGTGAACCGCGGTGCTCAGGCGGTTAGGGAGATCTCAGGCAAAGGGAGTCGTGTGGCTGGGAAGATAGTTAAGGGGAAGGAGACGGGGTTGGCGTTCAGGCGGTCGGGTCACGCTGGTGAGTTTGACGATGGTGGTGCTGGTGAGCGGCGGTGTCGAGGTGATCGACGGAGGATGGTGAAAAAGGGTGCTGTGGCAGGGAAGATGACGGAGGACGGTCGGGAACGGCGGTGGCGATGTGAGGCTCTGGCGGATGGCACTACAAAAAAATTCCTCATTTGCGACGAACATTTACGAGGGTTCTCGAAAAAAATAGTATTTACAACAAAAAAATTTGTTCCGTCATAAGTATATCATAAAAGTCCATATTATTTTCACTGCATAAAATCCGCTTGGAAAAGAGCTATTTTTTTGTCGAAATTACTCAATAATTGGAGGGAGTTGTTGGCGCCAAAACTATTTTCGACAAAAATATTTTTTCTCAGAAAATAGTATTATTATTTTTGAGGACAAATAAGCCCCGTCGTAAAAAGTGGCCTAATTGCGAGGGCAATTACAGTTGTTTGTAAATAATATTTTATTTATGAGAAACACTAGATATCGTTGGAAATAAAATTTTATTTACGAGGGAACATAAATATTGTCGGTGAAAGTATAGATTTTTTCAAGGATTTTTTATGTCATCGGAAGTAGTTGACTATTCTGAAGTAGACATTATCGGAAATAATAATCAAATAAAAGTCCATATTATTTTCAATGCGTAAAGCGCGCTCGAAAAAGTCTATATTATTTTTGACGCATAAAGCGTGCTCGGAAAAGAGCTATTTTTTGTCGAAATTACTCAATAATTGGAGGAAGTTGTTGGCGCCAAAACTAGTTCCGACCAGAATTTTTTTTTTTTCGAAAAAAAATATTATTATTTCTAAGAACAAATAAGCCCCCATAGTAAATAATGACCTAATTGAGAGGGCAATTACAGTTGTTCGTAAATAATGCTTTATTTATGAGAAATACTAGATATTGTCGGAAGTAAATTTGTATTTACGAGGGAACATAAATATTGTCGTAAAAGTATAGGTTTTTTCAAGATTTTTTATGTCATCGGAAGTAGTTGACTATTTTCGATACGAAATAGATATTGTCAAAAATAATAATCAAATAATAATAATAATTCTAAATTTTTTTATTGTCTAAGAATACCCTATTCAACATAGACAAATGACATATTACTAGAAAAACTTTTAAACAATTCATAAAATGACGAATATTCTATTTTAAACCTGGTTTAAGGGACTCATAACTCTATTTAATATAAGAAATTTTTAGCAATTCATAATTTTTGGGAACTTATCTAAAAAACTATGAGATTTAATGGACTTATATGCAAAAACCACAATTAATTAATTATTAGTGTGTAAATATTTGTGTATTGTGTTTATATTTTCTTGTATAAAATTATTTTCTTCAAATGAATAGTCATGATTATTATCTTTTTAAAATATTTTCTATATTAAGATACTCATTAAGAAAAGATTTCTGAAAATAAATCAAAGTGATTTATTCAATAATTAAATAATTCACCAAATAAATTAAAAATACTAGTATATGCACGTGCGTTGTACGTAAAATAAATTTAAATATACAAATTTATGATATTATTGAAATATAAAAATATAGAATATAGAGATTTAAAATATGTTAGAATATTTTTAGTGTTATTGAATATTTTTTAAAATTATATTACACAATTCGGTGGAGGCAAATAGCCCCTTCACGCACTACACCAAAAGATTATTTTTCCCACACCTTTTTCTTCAATTCTAACAGTTTTGACCGTTACTATTACTAACAATAAAAAACCGTTAGAACTAAAAAAATAACTTTAGCATAAACAAAAATAAATAAATTTTAACATTAGTAACACATACGAATTATTTTCTAACACATATAACCGTTAGTAAACTTAATATAATTAAAATAAAATAAAAAATATTTTATTACGTGACTTTCACCTGCAAAATAAGTCTTAGGAGGCAAAAACTTCCCAAATTTTTATTTCCCTCCTCCCGAACCCTAAAGATGGTTCCCAAATATTCATTTCCTACTCCCGAGCCCTCCCCGAGTCTCTTCGTTCTCTCCTCTTCTCCTTGATGGCGATGGCTAATGGCGAAGGCCGTGATTGGTACTCTTCCACACCCCCCCCCCCTCGTTCTCTCCTTCTTTCCTTACATTTTAAGGCAGACACTATTTTTAGGGCAATGCAATTTTAGGGAAAATTTTGTGTGTTTCTGGTTTCAATTTGAAGACATGCTCTGTCCATTGAGTTATTCCTTCTGTTAATGGGTTTTCGTAGGGCATCGACCGGACCGAGCTAAGTCAAGCTCTGTTTGCCGAGGAAGAAAATGGGTCCTGTTGTTTTTTGGCGAATTTTGATATGGTATTTCCATGATTGTAGTTTTTTTTATTCCATATGCGACTACGAAAAAAAGGATTACGAGCCATTTGAATAGCAATTTCATTGTCACAGTACATAAAATATTGTCACACTATTTTTCATAAATTTCATTTCTGAGAAACTTTGCAATTTGAAGAGCTATCAATAGATATCATTTTTGGTACAGAGCATAAGAGTATATCATCTTCAGATATGTTATTATAAATATTTCTTGGTAATTAGGAATTGATTTTATATCAGTTTGTTGTAGCTATATTGCACGAATACGAACACGAATACAAATGTGAATAAAAACCATTTTTATCAGTTTTCTTCAGTAGTCTACTTCCTTCAGGACGCTCACATATGAATAGGGATGCCACATGTCAGTTTCATGTAAGACCCAAACCATACCCGAAAATGTTTTGGATCTGTACATGAACACTACTCAAAATACATTTGGTTTAGGCATGTGTTCCTCTCCTTTTATAGCGTAAGTTTCTTTGTGTGCTTCCTTCAGAGTTGGGCACGTGTTGTAATTTCAAAGACTGCTGGTGGACTTTGAGTATCAACGAGTGGTTAATGAAATAAAAATCCTATAGTCATCTAGGTTAGTTTTTAATGGTTTCTAACTTTTTTGCTTAACTCTAATGAGCATATCGGATTTCATTCTATTTGTCAAAAATAGTATATATCAAAAAAAATTCAGGTGCTATGTTTTCCCAAAGATTTCGTTCAAAGTTTCGAAAATATGATTTTATTTCAAGACAATTTAAATCTTGACTAGATATGTACTTGAAGATCTCTCAGTATTCTTAACTGGATATGAGCGTTGTGATATTAGATGCTTGTGACTTTCTCTTGTTGCACCACTGCTCTCATAGAGTCAACATAGTTACAAAAGAATAAATAACAAATTAGGAACATCGCCTTCCTTCGATATTGAAATTTCTTTTGCATATGCTATACTATGAGGTAGTTGCATTTTACTATTCTTTTGCACCTCAGCCCCATTAGAGTGACAAAGTAATTATATATCTACTTTTCTACCTAAGGGTTGGTCTCGTGGAGGTTTTTAGAGCCTAAGCATGGCATTATTAAAGAATTTTCAGAGCCTAAGCATGGCAAACAGATTTATTTTTGCCTTATCCAGGCATTACACCCATGTATTTTGTATTTAACAAGTATTACATTACTAAAGGGATGTCCAGACCATTGAAATATCTTCTACAAGCATTATGAAAGAATGTTCAGAGCCCAAGCATGGCATCATCATTATGCATTACGTATACTTTTCTCCCAACTGCAGGTAGTGTTATAGATATCTTTTTTTTCATCATTTTGTATATGTTGCGATTAGGACCTGAGGATCGTGTCCACTGAAATATGCAGTTGCTAAATTCAAGGCAGGAGACTTAAAATGTGAGAATACTTGCTTGGTTAGGTTAGAATTTCACAAAAATAGTCAAGGATTATGATCTAAACCAGAACCAATGAATGCATCTCTAGTATGATTCCACAGGTAAATAGCACTACACAAAAACAGTCATTTCCTAACGACTATAAGCATTAGAAAAATTATTACTAACGGTTTTTTACCGTTGGAAATTTTTCTAACGGTTATAGTCGTTAGGAAAATAATTTTCCTAACGGTAAACAAACGTTCGAAAAGTAAAATTTCCAACGGTAAAAAATCGTTAGAAAAATAAAAATTTTTAATAGTTATTTACCGTTAGGAAGAAAAAATTTCATAACAGTTTTTACCGTTAGGATTTTTTTTTTCTAACAGTTATAACCGTTAGGAATGAAAAAAATTATTAAAAAAATTGTGGCTCTATGAGCCTGAGAATCAAATTGATTTGCTTCATTCATATAGACACAAACAAAATCTGGATCGTATCAAAAAATACAAACAAATTTAGGATCGACATTGTTCCATTCAACCTGATCTTACACAATTGTCACTTGAACAATATTACAATAGTAAGCAAGTTTCATTACTAACCAATTACAAAAGAGGAGCATAATAAGACAGAGAAGATATTACATGTATTCAATCAAATAATTCAGTTACAAAACTGGATAAAAGCCAAATCTAAAGACAACTTGGATGGTCATATTTCAGAATTTCTTCTAACACAGCTACGACCAAATGCTCACAGCACACACAGGGCCAGAATTCTGTGAAATGGAACAGAATGATCACATGTGAACTGATCCTCCTCCCCTCTCCTATCACATGAATGTACTTGTCTACACAAGTAATAACAAGTGTGTCATTGAGCAAGTCATTTGTTGAATGATGATGGCATATGACCACCCACAGATGTAGAATGTGGTGCTTCCTCTCATATCACTTTCCAATCCAAGTCCAATGCCCCTAAGAATATAGGTGTTTCAAAAGCAGCCAAGAAAAGAGATGATATACCATCATTTTCTTGGAAGATTCCTTCAATTTCATTTAGGAAAGTGAGAGAGAAACATAAAACCAAAGTTGAAAGAGCATCATAATTGTTCCCCGCACTTGATTCTGGCATCCACATTTAAACCAATCTTCTTCCAAATTGCAGACCCACAAAACCAAAGTTACCTGAAATTACATTCAAGATACTGCATTAATGGGATTCACAAAAAGATTCATCGCCTTCAGAACCAAGCAGAGACTAAAAAGTACAGCATCATAGAAACCAAGATAGAAAACAAAGATATCAGAGAATAAAATTTTAGACAAACATCGTAAGTATATTCTATTGATAGCATGTCCGTCTCATAGTTATTCAAATTTTTGATGTCTTATATATAAACATAAAAAATATTCTATGATATAAAAATAACAAAGTGCAATAGTAAGAAAGAAAAGAAAATGCTTATATCATGAGATTTGTTTCAGAAAAACATGGTAAGTTACTAATATTAACTTGATATGCATATCTCATTTTGTTTGTTTCACTGAATAATTAGCCACTTCTCCGAGTATCCTAGTTATTTGATTTATTGGAATATATCTTAGGAAAATTTCCCTTCAGTATGCTTGATGTGGGCATCACATGAGCTTGATTGTTCTTTTGGTTGTAAACATCATTAATCCAATTTGAATTTTTCAAGTGATTTCAAATTTGGGCATGCATAAACTTTTCAAGTAACCCTGCTATGTATGTCAAACCTTTAGTGACCTGCTTCATCTTTGTTAACCCTGTTATATATGTCAAAGCTTAGATATATATGAGTTCTTATGAAAAGAAGGTAATATATTTTTGTTCTGTTTACTATGTCGTAGCTAAGGGTTAAATGGTGAAATTTTTGTTTACCAGTTTGTTATGATATGATTTTGGCTGATTTATGAGTATTTTCATTAAAATAGGACAAATGATTTATTACTTGAAGTCCAACATTTTATACCTATCTTTTTAGTTGAGTTCTCTCATTTGCAACAATCTATGTTACATATCTTTTAACTAGGGGGTAGGGTGGTATTTTCTTATTTACATATATAATGGAGAGAAGAGCTAGATAATACCCCTCTCCCCCCTCCCCCTCTCTATTACATACCACCATTATGTGTTAGTATCAGCCAACTTTTTGGAACCTCTATGATAACAGTTTAATTGGCATTTTTACAGTAGTAGTTCATCATATTACACACTAATATATTATATTTTTGCAGTGCACATTTGGAGGAATTTATGCTACCAAATTGGCATGCCCTATCATGTACAATATTCGAATTGGAAAGGATACCCTTCTCTAACTCCATCATTGGCCATAATGGTTAGGTGATTTTGGCATAAGGTATGATGCATTTCTTCTAGCAATTTATGTTTTATTACTGTTATGATTAACAACCGATCTCATTTCTTAATTTTTTTTTTGAGAAATCCATTTCTTAAATGGTTTCATTACTTTCACTATATAGAACTTGAATATTCTTGTTCTGTCAATCAATTTGCTCTGTCAATCTATTTGCTGTTTTATTTTCTTGAGAATATGTGAATGGCTGATATATAGTTGTATGTATATTGAAATGATTGTTGGTGAATTTTAACTACTATTATAGAAAATATGTTCTATTTTTTTATTTCCTGTCCTTCTCAAGTCTCAACTACTTCATTTGGAATAGTGGATTTATTTCATCACTGCTAACATGGTAGTCTGGTACAAGCCTCACTACTCTTGCATATTAGTAAATTGTGATCCAAGTTTGATCTTTTCTTTATATCTTGACTGTTATTTAGCTTCTAAGTTTTGTATCTAAAATTAATCTCTGCAGATCCTGAGAGCTTCAAGCCTAAAGCACGTGACTTTTACATGTGGGACTAAGTCATAGAATTAGAACTTTCATTGTTACCCTGGGGTTCGACAACATCTGAATTGTATGTGTAGAGGAAATGCTTAAATATTAACTATAGAGTTTTTTTTTAACTGTTAAGTAAAGAAAGGCCTGAGTTGGGAAAGTTACTCAGTTTTCTGGAGAAAAGGACGTCCATTTTTTGACCGAATGAAGTACTTTTTTGCTACTTTCAATAGTTTATTTTTCGATTTGTTTATCCTCCTTACTGAACATAAATTGCTTAATTTAGCTAAAAAGCTTAATGTAAGGATATTTGATGTATGAAACAATTGACATAGATATCATTTGTTGGTGCATAAGCAAATGGTGCTTTGGACAAGGCTAGAAACCACAGGAAAAGGCAGCTTGAGGACATATTAAATATGGTTATAAAGAAAAGGAAAATGTATTTATTTTGAAAGAAGATCTATTTTTACCATGTCCAAAGATTTTATTTTTGAGTAATATGAGTTTTTTAAATTGGGTAAGTACCCAGCCAAACTCAGCTGGGCTCAACACTCAACCAATATGACATTACCATAAGTGCTTCAAGAAAACATACAGATCCCAGTTCAACTTAGTGACTTAACATGACATGATACAAGCCGAAGTACTGCCAGAATACAAACCTATGGACAACTAATGTACTAACATAGTCCAAACCTATATAAATAAATATGCACATACAACAACCAACAATTACCTCAATGATACATAGGTATCTAAAGACCAACAGAAAAAACACATGAAGACATGTAGGACAAACAATAAATAATCTATACATATCTTTAAAGAAGGCACTAATATGGTTCTTTCTTACCCGATAATCGTCGAACCCCACCAAGCTCACTAATATGGTTATTTCTTATCTCATGACCAAGCTCACAAGCTGAAACATGTACCCCTGTTGGGTATGGAGTCTTCAGATCCCCATCCTTTATTAGGCCTTTAACTTTTTCATGATTTCTCAAATATGTAAGTAAGAGAGCATCATTAACTTCCTCAAAACTGTTTGGGGAGGGAGGAAGGAATTTCAATTTTTTAACCATCCACAATATAGAAAACGCGAATATTTCAACTAAATTTGTTCTTCATACATGTAGAAATGCGAAGGAAACATGACATTTATCAACTAACAATTTTTCCAAGATTACAAAGCATGGTAAGTCAGTTCAGGAACAAAAAGTGGAAGAACCAAAAAGTGGAAGAACCTTGATCTGTAGTCTTTAATTGGTAACAAAACTAAATTACTTGATTTTTTATCAAGTAGGCTCAACACAAGCTCTTAGATATCCTTGAATTTTCTATTAGAATTATCTGCACCTTCCACCAAATAGCAGGTTTATAGTAAATATGTATCACATACACTCCTGACCATCGGGCTTTGAAGTCGTGGCATTGTACATAAACTTCCAGATAATTCTAACCCTATATTGGTATTTGAGCTTAAATGCTCCAAAAAGTATTGCCCAAACTTCATGAGACCATATGCTAACTAGAATAAGATCATTTGATGAGGGGTATGGAGGTGCTCCTGGTCTGTGGTTATGATGTTATCTATGAAGCCCTGGATACTTTAAACAACCGCATTGCACCATCTCTCCATGTAGCCAGCTGCAACCTTTAGCCCTTTCCTCAATTTATTCTGATCTGTAAATTACTTTTTGGACGTTTGCTTTTATATTTTTGTATTAGTTCTTGGTTGTTTTGTTGACTCACACTACTGCACTCATTCTCTTGAACTTTATTAGCAGCTTAATTTTGATTTTCTTTCTGGACATACAGGTACTATACAAATATAAATATGCAATGCACACTTTGTTCGTTCTGAGCTATTTTAACATGTGATTTTGATATACATATTTTAACACATAAATTTGGTCAATTTATAACATACTCTTGCGATTTTAATACCTACGATCATTACAACTGAAGGTATGAGGAATATTGGTGTATTGTTCAAGCAAGAGATTAAAGGGCTATGGGTATACTTTTTCGAAAATTAAGCACTCTGCAGAACAAGTTCAAATGTTGTTAAACAACACCCAAAATTATGAACATAGTGCAAGACAATCACCATATGTGACGTGTATCTTTCTTTATAATTTTAAAAATTGTAAGTTGAATTTATTTTTTTAATTTTATTTAAATTACATGAGTACTTATTAATTTTTCTTTATTGTAACAGGATAATGTTGGAAGTAATGGTTCAGATGCTAATTTTAGTGATTACTTTGAAGAATAATTCAACAAGCTACGGTTTCATAAAAATATTTTTACTTTGATATACATAGACTTGAAAAATTATCTTAGATTTGACATTACAAGTTTATTGTACTTAAAATACATTGGTTTCTTTGTGTCACATTATTTTTATATGAATGAATGATTACAACATTCTATTTTGCTTTAGTTGTGAATGTATTCCTGCTTTACTATTAATTTAACACCTTTTGAGATAATTGATGCTATTTTACGATAATTAGTTCCATCGGAATTAGTAATTGTCGTGACATGTAACCATTTTTGACAAAATTTTGGACAAACATCGACATCGTAATAACATAATTTCGATGTTATTTTTAATATTTTCAACTGCTATGGTGATCTAAAAAACAAAATTGCGACAAACCTCATTCATCGAAAATGATGTTTATAGAATTTAATAATTATTTTCGACAAGCAATTTGACATGACATATTGTCGTAAAAACATAATTTTGATTACATGAATTTTATTTTCGGACAGCTTTAGCAATCGCAAAAAATATTTTTCGACAATTTTATTTCATCGGAAATAATATATAACATTTTCGAGTATCTCCTTTCATCGGAAATAACTTATAATCTTTTTTCCGAGAAGCTAAATTCTTTTTGTGTATTTTATTGTCAAAAATTTCTATTCTCGATGAACAAAATATAGTCGCAAATAAATCGTCTATCATAAATGATATTTCTGAGAAACATTGACTATCATAAATGTATCATTGAAAAAGAAATTGTTCATCGTGTTTATAAATTTTTTTGACACAAATTAATTTTTTTCGAAGGCAATGAATTATCGGAAATATCCATCCGTTATATGTTCATAAAGCTTTTTTACGACGATGGAAAAACAAATATGATGGTCTTTTGCTTTCGCAAATACTAACGTTTTTTTTTTCGATGCTTGCTTTTTTGAGGGCATATAACGACAAGATACCAACGGAAAAAAGTATTTCCGACAGCAAATGGCTAGTTCCGAGGAATTATTGCCTTCGAAAATGAGAGTTTTTTTTCTGTAGTGTGGAGGCGGGTAGTGTTCAGTCGAGGAGGAGGAGAGGAAGGCTGTGGAGTGGAGGATGGTGAGAAGGAGAAGTTGGGGTCGATCTCAGGCGGTCGAGAGGCCCGGGGACGGTGTAGGCCCGGCGGGATGGAGGGAAGAGGAGAATGTCTGCTAGAAATTTAGGTTTAGGGTTAGGGTTCGGTTGTTGTTTGATGTAGGTGGTGATGTAGATAAAAAATATGGAGAAACATTGTGTATATATGTGTGGAGAAAATGGGTTGATGTAGCCCTAGGGATTTGGGCCGCCCAAGTACACCTAGGGATTGGGTTTGGCTTTCTACATGTAGAAATTTGAAGGGCTAGGATTGTATTGTTTGAAAATGGATGGCTAAGATTGATGAGGGGCAGGATGTTGAGTGTTGCACACTCCAAAATTATGGAGAAATTCACGTGACCGGTCAAAGAAGAAAACTGGTGTTTCTTCATGTGTTTGGTCCAATGGGAAGTGGACACATCAATGCACTTTTGTATAAAAGTTCCCAAAAATTGGAAAATTGCACAAAGTGGGATTTTTGGATTAAATGAGGGAAAATATCATGTTTGGTGTGATGTAGTGGCTAAAAATGGTGTGTGATGTTTAGTATGAGTCTTGAGGGTGTGAGTGGGGGTTTGGTTTGATGTTGGGTCTAGTTTGGGTTAAGTTGGATCCTTATACCAATTTTAATTAAAATTAATGTAAATGATTTTCTAAAATTAATTGGAAGTACATAGGGTTAAAATTAGGTGGGACAAAAGTGTTATGGACGTAGAAGACTCAGAATAGAATATCGTCATAATTTGGGTTGCACAAAACGTGTCAAGATTGTGTGTCCAATTTCGATTGGAACGCACAACGATGCAAAGTTGGATTTATTTGGAAATACAATTAAATGTTTGCGACGAATATTGTGTGGCTAAAATGAAGCACAATAGAGCATATTAATAAGTTACACAATGGTCAGAATAGAAGACTGGCACGTCTAGGACAAGGGTGTAAAATTTGTTGGAATGCAATGGCTAGTGTAGCGCTCCCAATATCAAAGCAACGGTAATGTACAACAATCTAATAAAATCACAAAATTAAATATAATCCCCAATATTAAATCCCAAAAATGCTAATTAAAGTTCATAGTCCTATATTTTGGTCAGAGGTTCAACTAGTGGGTTTCTAGGTCCAGTCCACTAATTCATGCATTTAAGGAACACTATATATAATATATAAATATTATGCAATATATTAAAACATTAAATTAAATAAATAAAAAGACAAAAATATTCATATTCTGGAATGTGGTAGTGACAAGTCTACCCTCCTAAAAAAAAATTCATCCTTGAAATTGAAATAAACTAGCACAAGAACAAACAATCAAACAAGGAATTATACCTCAAGTCTCGAAGAGATACGGATACTGCTCGCGCATTTCGTCCTCTCTTTCCCAGGTTGACTCGCCTGGAGAGTGATGTCTCCATGCAACACGAACCAAGAGAATAGTCTGGTTCCGCAATACATTTTCTCTACGATCCAAGTTCTTTACGGGTTGTTCAGGATAGCTGAGAGTCGGTCCAACCTCGATCTCTGAGTGATCTAATACGTGACTAGGATCTGCCACGTACCGTCTTAGCTGCGACACGTGGAACACGTCATGTACTCCTTCTAGTGCAGGCGGCAAGTCCAGTCTATAGGCCACTGCACCGACCCTTGCAAGGATACCGAAAGGTCCGATGTAACGTGGACTAAGCTTTCCGCCTTTACCAAAACGAATCGTGTCCCGTGTCGGAGAAATCCGTAGGAACACCAAATCGCCAACCTAGAACAAACAGTCTTAACACGCAATCTAAAACAAAGCAATCACAAACCAAAATAACAAAACCTATACCTGAAACTCTAGGGGTCTACGGTGGCTATCGGCCCAATGCCGCTGTCTGTCCTGCACCACTCGCAGTCTGTCTCTGATGAGTTTCACCTTTTCTGCTGCATCCACGACCATTTCTGGCCTTAACAAGGCTCTCTCTCCGACATCATCCCAAGATAACGGTGTACGACACCTTCGTCCATATAAAGCCTCGAATGGTGAC
The DNA here is from genome assembly GCA_036927795.1 of Iris macrosiphon. NCBI lineage: Eukaryota > Viridiplantae > Streptophyta > Magnoliopsida > Asparagales > Iridaceae > Iris > Iris macrosiphon. The sequence goes on along the minus strand of JAYESA010000012.1, from coordinate 113,511,527 downwards.
ATCTCAATGCTGGCCTGGTAGCTGCTATTGTAAGCAAACTCTACTAGGTGTAGATGATCCTCCCAAGAACCTCCGAGATCCAAAACGCAAGTGCGTAGCATATCTTCAAGAGTCTGAATAGTCCTTTCAGACCGCTCGTTTGTCTGGGGGTGATAAGCGGTACTGAACTTGAGCTGAGTGCCCAAGCTAGCCTGCAGACTCCTCCAGAAATGGGAAGTGAAACGACTATCTCGATCTGAGACGATGCTTACAGGAACCCCATTTAATCTGACAATCTGCCGCACATATATCTCTGCTAGCTTTTCTGTCGATGTACCCACTTTGAATGGTAAGAAGTGGACTGATTTTGTCAACCTATCCAAGATGACCCAAATCGCGTCCTTTACTCCTGGAGAACGTGGAAGCCCTGAAATGAAATCCATAGTTACGTGCTTCCACTTCCATTCTGGGATAAGTAAAGGTTGAAGCAATCCTCCTGGCCTCTATCGATCTGCCTTTACCTGCTGGCACACTAAACATTGGGATACAAAGCGTGCTACCTCGCGCTTCATACCTTACCACCATACGTGCTCCCTCAGATCTCGATACATCTTGTTGGCACCGGGATGCATCGAGTACTGAGAGCGATGTGCCTCATGCAAAACCTCTTCGCGCAGATCTCCACTCGGCACACACATCCTCGTGCCATGCTGTAAGGATCCATCATCCGCAATAGTGAAGTCGTTTGTCAATCATGTCCGAACCTGTGCCCTGATACTCCTCAGAGTCTCATCATCATACTGTGCAGCTCTAATTTTATCCATCAGCTCTGATTGTATCTGCAATCCCCACATCTGAATCTCCATACCTGAAACTAGCACTTCAATTCCCAAGCTCTCAAGATCGGCCAATAAATGTCTATTTGTAGTCAAGTATATAGCCATCGGATACCATCTCAAGGCATCGGCAACTACGTTGGCCTTTCCTGTGTGGTACTGTAATGAGATGTCAAAGTCTTTCATCAACTCCAACTACCTTCTCTGCCTCATGTTCATCTCCTTCTGTGTAAACACGTACTTCAAGCTCTTGTGGTCCGTGAAGATCTCTACACGCTCTCCGTACAGATAGTGTTTTCACAGCTTTAGAGCGAAGATAACTGCTGCCAACTACAAATCGTGGGTGGGATAGTTCTTTTCATGAGGGCATAATTGTCTAGAAGCATAGACAATTACTTTCTCGTGCTGCTGAAGAACGCAACCAAACCTTTTTCTGAAGCATCACTGTAGATAGTGAAACCACATGTCCCTGACGGCAACGTCAAAACTGGAGTCGTCGTCAATCTCTTCTTTAGTTCATCAAACGCGGCCTGACATTCCTCTGTCCAGACAAAATCTACATCTTTCTTGGTCAGCCTAGTCATTGGTTCAGCAATTTGGAGAAGTCTTGTACAAACCTCCTGTAGTATCCTGCTAGTCCGAGAAAGCTCCTGATCTCAGCTACCGAACTGGGGGTAGCCCATGACTCCACTGCCTCAATCTTCTTTGGGTTAACTGAAATTCTGTCACCCGTCACCATATGTCCAAGAAATTCAACCTTGTTAAGGAAGAACTCGCACTTTGAAAGCTTTTCGTACAACTCCTCTTTTCTGAGAGTCTCCAATACCATCCTCAGGTGCTCTTCGTGCTCCTCTGGGATCTTCGAATACACAAGAATGCCGTCGATGAACACCACCACGAACTTGTCAAGGTACTGGTGGAATACCTTGTTCATCAAGTTTCTGAATACTGCTAGTGCATTGGTTAGACCAAACGACATTACCGTGAATTCAAACTGGTCATATCTGGTCCGAAAAGCTGTCTTCGGTTGTCTTCTCTCTTCACCTTCACCTGGTGATAGCCTAACCTCAAGTCTATCTTTGAAAACACCTTCGCTCCACTCAATTGATCGAAAAGATCATTTATCCTCGACAGTGGGTATTTGTTCTTGATAGTGAGGTTGTTTAGAGCTCTATAATTGATACACATACGTACCGTGCCGTCATTCTTCGGTACGAACAATACCGGGGCTCTCCATGGTGATGAACTGGATCTAATAAAACTTTGTCCTGCAGCTCCTTAACTTGCTTCTTCAGTTCTGCCAGCTCGTTGTTGTTGACTCTATAGACGTGTTATGAAATAGGCTCCGCTCCTGGTACCAAGTCTATAGAGAATTCAATATCTCTGTCTAGCAGCAAGCCTGGCAACTCCTCTGGAAATACATCCAGGTACTCCGCTATCAGAGGATGTGGTAACTCATCTTCTTCCTTCCTGGCTCCGCAACTCTGGTTCTCCTGGTGGTCGAAATATTACTCTGCCTCCGTGACAATCTATAGTAGCATGATGCCTACTCAACCAGTCCATTCCGAGTACAATATCGTATCCCGGAAGTGGCATGACGAGTAAACTCACGCTCAACTCTCGGCCTCCCAATGATACTCTCCGATCCTTGTAATAATCACGGACTAGGATAATGCATCCTCCAGTCGTGATCTTGCAAGTCCTATCTAATGGTTCCGTTTCTAAACGATGCTTAAGAGCATAAGATACATATATGAAACTATGGGAAGCGCCAGAATCAAATAATGTAAGTGCTGGAATAGAATCGAAAGAAACTGAACCTGAAATCATGTCTCCAGCTGGCTCGGCCTCCTCGATCGTCATGGCGTATGCTCGTCCCTGGGGTGCACCTCTTTGCTGGTGGTGGTGCTGAGCAAACCTCTGCTGCTGTGGTGGAAGTGGAAGTCCCCTCTGCTGGCCTTCTGGTATAGTAGGTACTCTGGCTGGTCCCCTCTGAGCGGCTGTTCCACCATGACGAGTCTGAATAGATGGACAATCCCTCAGCTGATGTGTTGACGATCCACAGGACAAGCACGTACCCAACCTCTTCCTGCAATACGCACACTGGGCAGCGGGCTGAGTCTGCTTCTGTGGCTGTTGTTGCTGGGTGTGTCCTCGAACTGGTGTCTGGTGCTGCTGATGTTGCTGCTGGTACGGTCTCTGTTGTTGCTGAAAGTGTGGGCGCTTGGCCGGTCCTGTACTACCATTTGTTCCTCCAGAAGTGTCGCATCCTCTCTTGGGCCTGAGGTCCAAGTCATCTTCAACAATCTGGACATCCATCAGAATACCCTCAAATGTAGCAGTGCGTCGTCCCGAAGTACGAGACTTGATCTCTCTAGTCAACCCCTTCCTGAATTTTCGTGCTCGGTCTCCTGGGTCTCGAATCATCGATGGCGCGAATCGACTCAAACGACAAAACTCCGCGGCGTATTCGTCAACTGACATGCTTCCTTGGACCAAGTTATGGAACTGACTTTCCAATGCTCCCAAAGCTACGTCAGGAAAGAACTTCTCCTTGAAGAGCTTATTGAAGTTCTCCCAAGTAAGTCCTCCGTCAGTGAGTCTCGGCTCTGTACGATACCACGTCAGCGCGATATCAAACATCTGACTGCCAGCGGCCTCGATCTGAAGAATCTCCGGAATCTGCGCCAAACGCAAGTTCCTCTTTATATCCTCTAGCCATTCGTCAACGTAGAGTATCCCCTCGGTGCCTTTAAACTCTCGAGGTATCATCCTCTTGAAGTCCACTATAATACCCGACCTCTGGTGCTGCTGGCTAGGATGTTGCTGGTATTGTGCTACTCTCTCCACAGCCTGGAGAGCCACCTGATGAGCATTCTCCATGCTCTCTCTCATCAGCTCTGTCTGTGCCTGGTGTGCCTCTGCTTGGACCCTCGGAGCCTCAGCTTGAACACGCTGAGCTTCTGTTGTCACTCTCTGGGCCTCTAACATGCCTTGGATAAGTGCGAACATCTGTGCCCCGTCAGCGGGCATACCTCCGGGAGATGGAGTCGATGGTGGTGGAAGATTGTCCGTCACAGCTGGGGCAATCCTCTGAACAGGTGGAGGAGGAATCCCAAAAGCTGCAGATACTCACACATGAACAGAAGATGTAGGAGGAACTCCAGATGTTTGTTCGTCAGGTCGAGAGGTGGCAAACCTCTCTGAAGCTGCTGCTCCCAGTCTCAAAGACCTAGTCTTTGGCATCATCTTGAAGACAGACCGAAAAGAATCAATTAAGGTAATAGATACGATATCATCAAGGAAGGACAGTAAAATTCTAAAGGAAGCAATCATTTAGCATAGCATTGTGAAGATCAAAATTTTCCTAGTTGTGATTGAGCATACTCTCATCCTAAATCATATGTCCTATATCCTATCGCAGGCTCGCAGTAGTATAACTAAGTTATCGCACTACCACGACATCGCACAACTTGCGAAGCTTAGACCTGCATGGGCCACCACTAAAATCGTGTCACGACTCGCACCCAAAATTTGGGCATGAGCCGTGGGTACGTCCAGCCTACGCCGCAGCATCGGCGGTAGAACGATGTCTAGGTCTCAAATATACTAAACATAACTCACAACCTGTCAATGATATCAACTCCATAAGGAGGACAATAAAATACATTGATCAACAATTCATAATATATACTCAATCACAATAACTATAGCACGATAAAAGATAAGGAGTAATGACATAAGTCAAACACAATGTCTCAAATAGAGATAACTACAATCTAGCTGTCCAACATAAATAATCTCCACAAGTCTCAAAATAGCTCAACATAAGTCTCAACATAAACTCAAATGCATAGAATAAATGTTGTCTACATAGCTGCAGGTAGTGTCTCCTCTAATGGAAGGGACTCTTCTAAGCTTTCTGATAGGTAGTCTCCATCTATACCTGGTCCATAGTGTGTAGGACAGAAGTTCTCAAGATCCTCTGGAAAAAAATATCCAGTCAAGATTGGAGCAAAGTACAAGTACTAACAGCAGTTCCATGTATATTGACAAAAACTATAATATATTGTAAAGAAATACAAGATGGATATAAATACTGGCAATAAGAAATACTGGTGAATATGAAGTACTAGAAATAAGTAAATGATGGAGAACATATCATCATCAAGGGTACAACTAGCAATGAACAGAATACAAGTGCATGCTAGAATAATGAACTGGAATATAAGTGAATGCTAGAACAATAAACTAGAAATACATGTATAGAATATCTAGCTAAGTGTGTGAAACATCAGTCTATCATGTGATCGGCTTGGGACTGATCAGACTTGTTACATATGATTAGCTATGATTCATGTGAGGTCAGACTAACCATCCGGCTAGCTATGATGCGAGCAATTGTCAGGCTAATCATGCATAACAGGCTATGAGGCATGTAATGGTCAGGCTGCACCCGACGTGATGTGTGGGGTGAGCTATGATGCATGTAGAGTGGGGTATGATCACATAATCTACTAATATTACCCCGTCCCCAGCTAGCACGATGGATTCCAATCACGACTCCTCGTGACAGGTCTCGATGATGCCAAATCGTGTATCCACAGTGTCAGAATCATGTACGCTATACAACTAGAATCATAGAGATGATCAACATAATGAAAATTGTCAGAGAATGTACTCGCATGTGGTCCTCTGCTGGCAATACCAATATCCTCTTTCCGAAGTCTTGTCTGAATAATCCAACAGTCCTATAGACATCATTTAATAATATACAGCATCAGCCTTTACACTAGCAAACACACAATCATAAATACACTGAATTCAGAGACTACGCTAGGGGTAATACTTGTCATCTAATAAGGTCAAGTGTGCGTCTAACTGCACGGGTGTCATGTCCTCAATGCTGTGCATCATAAGACAGTCAATCACTAACACATGTCTAGCCAGTACGTCAGTGTACACAAGGCAGTCGATTCACTAATACTCATGGTCGTATAGTCATATGCAATTATACGGGTGTCACGCCCCAGTCCCAAAATACGTAGGACTAGGAATACGTAAGCATGCCAGCTGTATGTATATGGCAACTCCAATATATGGATACCATAATACATACGTACGTTATAATATGAATATTAACTCACATGTGGTATATATATAGTCACAAGTCACAGAAATACTAATCTCATCCACACAACAAGTCATAGAAAAGAAATAACTAAAATAGAATAATGAGTCTGAATAATCCAAAATAATAGTCGGGTGGAGACAAATCCACTACCAATGACTATATCAATACTAAAATAAGAGAGAAGGGTAAATCTCCAATATAAAATAAGATGAAGATAGAAGTGTATCAGCTAAGAAGATCCATCGCAAGAGATAATCAAAGATGCTCAGAAGGTAAGACCTCATCGGAAGAGATAAGTAGTAAGTCCTGATCCGTGCTCCTGCGAATAGTCAAGATCGTCTACACCTGGAAAGGGACCAGGTCCTCAGAGGGACGTAACAAGATACATAGAAGCATGCCAATTTAAATACAGTAAACATGCATAATAGACAGAAAATATATAAGTACATTGTACAAGACAATCTATATGAATGCATTATAAGGACAACTTTTCGACGTATGGGCATGGGTAGGCTACTCGATCTAAATCTCACAACTCACACACACGGCAGGGACATCAGAAATTGACATACCTCGGGGGTAGCGACCAGGGCGACACACTACCGTAGTGCGTGCTAGATACTACGGTTTACCAGAGTGATTATAGCCCATACGTCTAATGATTGTCCTCCCCTCCTATGATACTATGTGTTAAGTGTGTGTCAACATATATATAGTATATAATTATGACTGAAAAAAATACACATGCAATGAATATATAAAAATATAATAAGCATACAAAGTACTGTAAGCAATTTGGTAAGGTATCTTGCCTGGCAAGAGAGCTGCAAAGTGTAACGTCCAGGAGTCAAGCACACAGGATCAGAAACTACTGCCTCAGAATGAACATCTCCGGATACTAAAATAAATATCACCAACGTTTCCAGAATAAGCGAGATAGCTAGAAAACACTACCCTTTCGTCCAATTTGGACACAGGGACAAAACGAAAATTTTGGGTCAAAGCGGGGTCCACTTGTGGCCCACTTTGTACCGAAAAGCGTGCCTGGGGTAAAGGTCTCTAAAAGGGACAAATTATAGGTCAAACCAATTCTAAACGTCAATACGAACTCAACGGTACGTCCAATTTTGGATTCCGGTGAGCCGAATATAAATTCGCCCAAAAAGACAACCGTGGGGTCCGCAAATAGGCGGTTTGGTCAACTATCTCAGAATCGCGTAAAACTTGGGTCACAGGACCAGCGTGATACCACGAATCCAATGGCACAAATTTCGTCGTATTCTGACGAGCGTACACTAAATGGTGCGGTATTTTACAAAAGTCACGATACATGAATTTTTTTGCGGATACGGGTTGATTCCGACGCGCACACGTGTTCGAATCAGTTTTTGCGAAAGTCCACACGTTTGGATATACCATATGCGCATTTTAGTGCAATTGGTATGCGACGGGGCGGTCTCGTTTGGCAGGGTGCGCTCCGTATCACAAATTTTGAAGGTTCAAAAATAGGTTTTTCGTAATTTTTAACCCAGTTTAATTCCACATATAACACCAAATAAAATAATATAATTGACAAAAAATAATCTAGGTTAGGTGGTCTTCACATAGCAAAAAGAAAATCTAAGTTTGGATCTATGGGTGGGAGATACGAGTCCTTAAACATGGATCATCGCAACAGATTTATGTAACGTAAAAGTTGTGGTTTTTTCCCAACTTGGTCTCAATTTTTACCTAGGGTTACACGCTGTTCGGAGAAAACTAATACACAGAGTTGAAGAGAGATAGGTCATGAACATACCGTTGAAGACGGGGTCGAGTTTGATTGAGCGAGGAGGCGGAAATCAGCGCGTGAATTAGGGCTTCGCTGCTGTAAATTTTTGCAGTGCGCGTGAGACCTCGCGAACGGCGATGAGCGGCGGCGGGCGGTTGCTCCGGCGGCGACGGCGGTGTCGAGGCGGCGCAGGGTTTGGGTAGTCAAGATGGTAAGGGTTTAGGGTTTGGGTTTATAATATATATATATATATATATATATATATATATATATATATATATATATATATATATATATATATATATATATATATAAGAAGATGAGAAGGGGTCGGCTCTGCGCGCGGGGTTAGCTGCTGCTGGGACTCTAAGGGGGCCGGGTTAGCTTAGGAAAAAATGGTTTGCTGCTATGGGGTTTTAGGTCAGGGTTTTGATTATTATTTTTTTCCTTTTTCTTTTATTCTTTCTTTTCTTTTCTTTTCTTTTCATATATATATATATATATATATATATATATATATATATATATATAATTCTAGAAATTTATATTAGTGCATAGAAATAATCTATCAACCGTCCACAAGGTCTCCTACATGAAATAAATTAAGGTAAAATAATAGTTGCTCCATAAATCTCTAAATGCATAATTACCTATAAATAAAAATTAAATAAACTATATATCTTCTAATATACTACGAAATACTATAAATAAATTAAATAATTAATATGGTTTTTAAAATTAGGTGTTTTACATTCTACCCAACTTAATAAAAATTTCGTCCTCGAAATTGACACTAACCCATATTCATAATAAATCACTATAGCTATTACACTTCATTGCTATCTAGCAGTGCTCCTTGAAAGTCATGGTCAGTCATTCTAACACTTCTTTCCCTTATTGTCCATACACTATTCTTTTATCCTCTAACTCATCTATACTACCCAACTTAAAAGAATTTTACTAGTAGTCAAGGTCTTTTGTGGCTATTGTCTAGGTTGTAAGACGAATTTATTCATTGGATCGAGAATTTTGGGATACCTGTCTGGAATCTCATAACTATAATTTTTTTTTGTAACCATCAAGTATCGTAGTCTAATACTGCCATGTCACTTGACCAGTATGTCTACAAATACTTCGACTACTCTACTATAACGGTCTAGCTGCAGCTGTCGCTACTTCGCCAGCGATTTATCATAGTCGTTAGTTCGTAACAAGTGCCCTCAACTCTTTCCTAAGCTTAGTCTAAGTTTTAGGTCAACAATTTAAGGTTTGGACTATCTTATAAAACTAGTAGAAGTAAGTACTAATTCAACTATCCAACTAATTAACGTTTAGACTAAGGGATGTTATTCATGGTTTTAAAATAATAAGAGGATACAGATATTGCTATAGTGCATATACATAAGGGTTATCATTACGTACTCATCTTTTAGTTATTAATCATTTACTAAACCATTTATGTTTTT